>CM030864.1:10719408-10824408 GCA_018105865.1 Metaphire vulgaris | reverse complement strand
ATCTCTGTTTATCTCTCCTGTCGGTCACATTCAAGTTAAAGAGGATTACTAATAAACGCGGGCAAGGTGTTGAAGCCCAAGCATGTAAATTACCCTTTGTTCAAGCCATGTCTTAATTGGCAGCCTTGATGCAGCTATAACTTAGACTATAACTTTCCAATTATTCGTCAAATCGTCCACGTTATTCCCTAGCTGCCGTTACTCTAAATTTTATATGATATAGGCTTACGAAGGCACTTCCGCCCGGGTTGAAAAAGGAAGAAGCCACACACATGTATGCACCCAAACACGCACATAAGAAGTGTTAAATTGAATGCTTTCAAACTTCTGTTTGTATATTAGACTGCCTGTTTTATGTCGGTCTATGGGTTGGTGTCCCTCTTCATTTCGCAGCCAGCCATCCAGCCGCTCGGTCGGTCAGTCAGTGAGTCAGCAGTCAGTCTATCTTTCTGTCTGTCTGCCTGTCTGTCGGTCTATCTCTGACTGTAGCTCTTTATCTCGGTGTATCTTTCCTCTCTCACTCTCTCCCCTGTCATTCTCTCAAGGTCTGTCTGTCTGTCTCCCTCTCTCTCTCGCTCTCTCTTTTTCTGTCTATTCCTCTCTGTCTATTCCTCTGTGTCCCGGTCTCCTTTCTCTGTTATGCCTCTCTGTCTCTCTATCCTTCTTTCCATCTCCCCTTCTCTGTCTTTCTCTCTCTCTCTCTTTCTTCATCTCTGTCATCCAATCACTCTCTCCCTCTTTCTCTCCATCTCTGTTTATCTGTCTCTCTGTATGTCTGTCTGTCTAGCCACGTCTGTCTGTCTCTCTCCATCTCTGAGTCTCTCTCTCTGTCTGTATCTTTTTCTCTTCGCCTGTCTCTCTCTCTCTCTCTCTCTCTCTCTCTCTCTCTGTCTGTGTCTGTATCTCTCTCAGTCTCAGTCTGTCTACTTTTCCAACCCTCTCTGTTTTTCTGTCTTTCTGTCTGGCTCTCTCTGTGCGCGTTTTTCTGTCTCTCTCTGTCTTTCTATTTACAGTGACTGACTGACTGACTGACTAATAGTGACTATTAACTGATGGAAGGAATATTTATCTCAGCTGGTGGGCGGAGTTTATTGGGCACGGTAGAATGTGCTCTAAGCCGGCCGGGCTGCACAGGCCTCCACCTTTATATTCCGGCCTTTGGGGCGGAGCTGCTAAGGAGTTATACTTTATGTTATCATTTCGGAAAGCGGTTATTTTTTATGCATATATCGATTTCGTCGGAAATCGATGCGTGCCGCAGTAAATTTTTATCAAATTCGACGCATGTTCATGCATTAATTTAGTATCAATAGTAAAATTTAAGACATAATTTCATTTTCGTCAAGAAAAAGACATTTTGTGGAAGGCCCTTTAATCCCGCTTTTTAATAAATTCTAGTATAATTCAATAATAATTTCTCAATTTTTCCTTATTTATTTCTTACAATATTGACATTTTTTTCAAAAAACACAGTTCCCTATTCAACTTCGAGGATCACTAAGCACGTTGGTATATTTCAATTGCAGTTAATTTCCTGTATTCTTGGTTCAGTTGGTAGCTAAAAGTTAGGTGGCCGCTAGAACGGCCACAATCCTGACACGGCCGCTTAACCCCGGAATTTTGACCACGCGAAGGCCACATAACCGGGTCTTAATACTTATAATAATAATAATAATAATAATAATAATATGATTTTTATAGTCGTTTGTCTGGTATTTTCTAACATTCTGATTAGCGAAGATGGACAAACTCGAGATCCAAGAAACTCTAACTAGCGGGTAGGGTAAAACAATATGTCCTTCCGTCATGCTCTGACGGGTATAAGGGTAATTGTAGTAATAATTACACTGGTCAACAAGGTTTTTGTTTCCTGTGCAATTTCTGGTGTTCCAGGTAGATTTTGTCATGCTGATTACAGGAATAATTTTGAAATTTTCCCATCACGTAAGTTTTTTGAGAAAAAGCTGATTTTAAAATTTAAAATTATAAGAATTTTAAAATCGTGGTTTTCGAGAGTTATCTGAGTTATGGGTATTCATGTTAGGCAAGAATCTTATGTGACCGCCATAACAGATGTAATATGCACTGCTGGCTCACTTAACTACATGGATTTTGAAAATTAGTATAATTAGGCATGTCCAGACATGCCCAGACGCGCCCAAACCTGTCTTCAAGACTACATGCCTAGCATGTATTGTTGCTATGGTTACGCAGTCCTATATAAATTCCAAGCAGCACTAGGAAGCAGCTGCAGTCTTTCTATTTGATGAGATATAACTGTTTAATTAAAGGCTGTGAATTGAATATATTAACTAATTTAATTAAAGTTTCTGAAATGTCGCGTCGATGTCGCAATAGCAGTGACACGTTCTGCTACATCTGTGGAGAGTTTACGTTGAAATCACAGAAGCGGAGTATGACAGCAATCATAAAGAAAGGATATGAGTTATACTTTTGATGCAAAATTGGCGACCAGGACAATGTATGGGCACCTCATATATGTTGTTCATCTTGTGCTACCAGTCTGCGAGCTTGGCTTGCAGGTAAGCGTCCATCCATGCCATTCGCCATACCAATGATACGGAGGGAGCAGAATAATCATGTAACGGATTGCTATTTCTGCATGACGAATGTTACAGGATTTTCTTCAAAGAATAGGAAGTCTATTGAGTATCCTAACCTTGCCTCGGCAATGAGACCAGTTCTACACGACGAGAGTCTTCCTGTTCCAACCCCCCGAGTTTTGGACACTGGAGGACGAGGACGAGCATGCAGAGACAGATGAAATGCTGCAGATAGTTGATGATTCAGCTACGGAAGACCCAGAGTTTGAGCCATCGACATCCAGTAATCCTCATTTGATTTATCAGGCAGAGCTCAGTGATCTGGTCAGAGAATTAGATTTGTCAAAAAATCAAGCAGAATTGCTTGGATCTAGGTTGCAAGGATGGAATCTGCTCTCTCCAGGTACAAAAATTTCAGTATTTCGTAAACGGCATGAAGACTTGACTCGATTCTTCAAAAAAATCGACAGTCTTACTTTTTGCATTGACATTGATGGATTGCTTTCTTCTTTCGACTGTAAGCACAATCCATCCGAATGGCGACTTTTTGTTGACTCTTCGCTGTTAAGTTTAAAGGCTGTTTTGCTGTACAATTGCAATTCATACCCTTCAGTACCCATTGGACATGCTGCTTACATGAAGGAATCATATGAGAACATGCAGCTGATATTGAAACACATAGAATACTCGAGATACAACTGGAATATATGTGGAGATCTGAAAGTTGTTGCAATTCTACTCGGTCTGCAGCTAGGCTACACCAAGTACTGCTGCTTTCTTTGCGAGTGGGACAGCCGAGCTAGAGATTCACATTATGTGAGAAAGGTCTGGCCACCTCACAGGGACTTGGTTCCAGGACAGAAGAACGTTAAACATGATCCTCTCGTTGATCCGAAGAACATTTATCTCCCACCTTTGCACATCAAACTTGGGTTAATGAAAAACTGTCAAAGCAATGAACAAAGAAAGTGAAGCCTTTACATACTTACGACAGAGGTTTCCACGCACCAGTGATGCTAAAATAAAAGAAGGCGTTTTTGTTGGCCCACAGATTCGAGAGATGCTCAAGGACAGTCACTTTGAGGGCCTTCTGCAGGGTGCCGAGCGTGTTGCCTGGACAGCCTTCAGGGATGTTGTTGCTAACTTTCTGGGCAACTACAAGGCGCCAAACTATGTTGAACAAGTTGGAAATCTGCTACAAGCTTACAAGGCAATGAAATGCAACATGTCACTGATTATACACTTCCTTCATTCTCACTTGGACTTCTTTTCGGACAATCTCGGCGCCGTCAGTGATGAACATGGTGAAAGATTTCACAAAGACATTGCCAGCATCGAGAAACGCTACCAGGGAAAGTGGAGTCCGTCCTATGCTCGGAGACTACTGTTGGTCACTGATACGTGAAGCACAGGACAGTGACTACAAACGAAAATCTACAGCAAAACATTTCTAATTTTCTCATGTCTTGTCATTATTGCCTAGATCCTTCTATAGGATTATGTTGCAGAAGACGTTACAATATTAAATGCTAAATTGTCGATTTCTTAAAAACCTTACGTGATACAGAAATTCTAATTACATATTTGTGTTCAGGAAGTCAAAATCTATTAGCTTCACCAAAATTTGTGGAGGAAACAAAAACTTGCATAAAATTTGTTGACCAGTGTTATATGGACCATGCAATTATTTTGATAGATTCCATTCTCAATTGATGATTGTAATATCATAAATCCATAGGCCTATATGAAAAGGATATAAACGGAGTGAGTGATATCCGCTGAGGCTCTATTTAGACTAATACAGGCCAGAAAACACTAGTATTTAGAAAGCATGGAATAAACCATTTTCTTGAGGATGGCTTTTCAAATACGTTTACACAGTTGGTCGACGACAATAATTAAGTTTAAATTTCAACACATTTTCGATCTTTCTTTCATGACGGCACATGTGCTGCTTAGGTTAATCAAAGTTTCATTTCTCACAATGTATCATTTTCTGCTGATTTATAAACAATTCACATGCATACTTGGCCAATTGGACAGTTCTCAGGATCTACTTCACTAACATTCAAAGGCTAGGCCAGCGAATATCTGCCGAGAGCTTAAAAGAGGACAGAACAGTCCGCGATATACTCAGTGGCGGCTCTAGGATTTGGCAAGTGGGGGGCGTTGGGGTGGCAACTTTTAATCATGGGGGGCCAACCATTTGTTGTTTAATGTATATAGCATTAAGTATAGGGTCCCAACTGGGGGGCCACTGGGGGGCAGGCACTCAATAGGGGGCACGGGCCCCCTGGCCCCCCGGTGGAGCCGCCACTGGATATACTGTACATGATTATTACAAAATGCCCCTAAAGCTCTTGATTATTCTAAGGAGATTTTTTATTCAGGGTGTTTGAATATATTTACTTCCACAGAAATTGTGCCGAAAATCGTAGAGTCATGCAACAAAACCTTTGCTATGAAAAGTCCTCTTTAAAATTGCCAGACATGAACGGAGACTCAATGATTACAACCTGCAATTAATTATTAGACCATTAATATTTACCTGTGTTCCGGAGGAGACGAAATATCCGTTAATATTCACATCCTTTAGTGTAACTCGAGGAACGCCAAGAGGAACAAGGGTCTTCCATCTCATCATCTCCAGAATCGTTGCCTCTGCATAAGGAAGGTTGCGTTGGTCGTCCATCTTTGGAAATCTACTTCTTTGCATAACTGCATCGATATCTGATCTCAATCGATCTTGAACAATTGGATGATTAGCCAAAGCAATCAAAGACCACAAAAGTGTATCGATTGTTGTAGCAGTTCCAGCGGATATCAGATCCCGAACGCTCCACAACAGTTGTTCTTCATCCAACTGACTACCTTCCTTGTAAAGATATCTCCTGACAAAACAATCCTCTGCTTCAGATTCTTTGCATCTATCGATTTCGTGTTTCAGAAGATTAGTAATTATTCCTTGGCTGTCTTTGTACATTTTTATTTTTTCTCTAAAATGTGGGAGAAAACGAATAGCGGGACTTAATTCGAAGGCTGGGTCTAAACTTCTAGCGAATCGTTCTATTTGGATAAACAACTCGCTCCCACCATCCTGATATTCGCGTCTCTTTCCAAACACAATAATATTCATGACATTAGTGCCAATCATTTCTACTATGCTCCTAACTGCCAACGCCTGACCATTGTTCTTTCGAAGGCTTTCTACCATTGCCTCGACTTCTATTAGGATTCTCTCCTCCATTATGTTCTTATCTCCGACTCCCATTTCTTTCAAGCAAGATAAACACACCTGATGAAGTCTCTTCCATTCAGCGTCAGTTTGCCTGAAGGATAGTCCTAAAATGAATTATTGAAAAAATTGGATCTACTTCTCCCTTTTATTTTTAACGGCTAGTCCTGTTACCCCTGTGTGCCGAGCTCGGAAACTCATGAGTCATAATGTTGCATTCTCTGAAACTAGTTTTCTGTGAAGGTACATGTATTTAAGTAATATTAAACTTGACAAAAAGATTTGAAATTTGAGTGCGCCGTAGCAGATACTTATACGTTTAGATAATTATTTGAATATAAATGTTTGCACAAAAGTCTTACATGCGTCTGGTCTAACTAAACTAAATCGCGTTAAATAGCTGTACACATTCATTACACTTGAAGAAGAGCAGCTCGAAAACTATCCTTCAGCTCGAAAACTGATCTGCTTGCTTATATGCATTACATACATCAGCGTACTTTATAATTAGTTACCAGCCATTGGAAAATGTAGGCAATGCTCCACCTAGCCTTGACATCTTGACGTTGACTAATGTCATTAACTCATTTTTAAAGCTTCCTTAGCAAGACATGTTCGAGTATGCCCTTTTGCCTTTCGCTGGAAATTATCAGTTGGTTGGAAGTATTGTTATTTTTGCTATTAGTTATTCTAAAGGTCTCTATAGAAATCGTAACGTCTAACCTTTACGTTTAGGATTTCCAAGAGTGTCGATGTACAGCGCTGATCTTCCAGAAAACGCAGACGCGTGGTTGAGACAGGCTTCATGTATCGTTTCTTTGCCATTCAGAACTAAAAGTTTTCTGCAATGTCAAGAAACTGCAGGTACGGAACAGAATAAGCTTAGTGCAAATTGATGCATTTTAAATCTTGTCACAAAATAAAGCAGACATCAATACACTTGTAGTTATGGGCGTTTTTCTTGCCATTGTCAATATTAAATATTTTTTCGTGGGGTGCCAATTTCTGTTCTCTCTCTCTCTCTCTCTCTCTCTCTCTCTATATATATATATATATATATATATATATATATATATATATATTGTAGAGAAAGATATGTGTAAATCGGATTCAATACAATTGGCGCTGTAGTCATAAAACTATGTTGAGATAGCACGTCATTAATAATAATAATAATAATAATAATCTTATTATATAATTCTCGATGTCTGTCGCGTCCGTCCGTCCGCAACACGGCGGGTATTGCAAGACGCTGTTGTCATTGACAACCAAATATTGTTTAATCAAAACGGAGCGTTTAACGAAGCGTCTTAATTGCAGCTTAAACCCCGTCCCCTTCCCTCACCCAATCCCTCTCCCAATCGCCCAGGCCCCAACCCATTCCCGCCCCGGCCCCACACCCCTTTTCCCTTCCCTATCCCCATCTCCTTCCCTCTCCCCATCCCCCTCCCAATCGCCCCCAAAACCCCTTTCCTCTTCCGTCTCCCCAACCCTTTTCCTCTCCCCATACCTCTCCCAATCGGCCCCCAAACCCCGTTCTCTTCCCTCCCCCATCCCTTTTCCCTCTCGCCATCCCTCTCCCAATCGCCCGGCCCCAACCCATACCTGCCCTGCCTACCCAACAGGCCCCAAACTCCCGTTTCCATTCCCTCTCACCATCCCTCTCTCAACCCCCCATTCCCTCTCACCATCCCTTTCCCAATCGGCCCGGCCCCAAACCATCACCACTCCGCCCTACCCCCACCGGCCCCAAACCCCGTTCCCAAACCAACGGCCACAAACCCCGTTCCTAAACCTACACAACGCTGCTCCGAAAACCCGTAAAACCCACTTTCCTCCTCCTAAATCTCCTTCCCTCTCCCAATGCCCTACCCCCCGTTATTATATATATTTACTCCTTCCTAACCTCAAACCCTATTTTTTAAAATTTAACCTCTCAATTGGGGATTAAATTTTCAGACGCGTCATCGTACTGGGGATTTAATTTTTGGAAAAGCGTTCTTCACAAATGATTGCTGTAACGTTTTAAATTTGCTATATCTCAGGCTATGTAGGAGATAAAAAGATGAAGTTTGCACCATTGTTTAGATCCTTTATTCCTCTTTCTAACCGTCCGTGCAAAACAAAAAAAGTTGGAGGTAGAGTCCACTTTACGGCCTAAAATATCACCCTCTCCCCCAAAACAATGTTTAAAGCCCCCTAGCAAAATATTTTCAGCGGTAACCCCACTTTGGTCAGCGGCAAAGTTGTAAAGGGATGTCAGAGGAACAAAATAAACCAAAAAGTTTGAAAATCGGTTGACATTTGGTAAAGATCTATCAATTCCAACCCGATGACCCCAATGTTTGAACATAATTATTATCGGAGAATTTCGCGAAAGTTTTGATTTCTGCGAATTCTGATCAAAATTACATGATCCAGCGAAGGCATTATGTCCATTCCCATTGATGCTATTGCTGGATCATGACTGAATTCCTAAATAGATTTCTGTTCCATTAAATATTTTAATTTTAGTTTCCTACTTTTTTGAATTTGCTATATCTCAGGCTATATAAGAGCTAAGAAGATGAGGTTTGCACCATTGTTTAGCCTTTTTATTCCTCTTTCTAACTGTCCGTGCAAAACAAAAAAGTCTAGCGTTCACGAGCTTTCCGACAATCAAGTGAGAATGAGGAGCAGGCTGTTGCTCGGCGTGCAACAGCAGCACAGCAAACAAGAGAATCAAGCACTGCATGTCGTTCGACACTGCCAAATCATTACACTTACGTTGACTATCAAGTTTCAGAAAATTCATGCGAATGGGCGTTAACTCGGTTGAAGGAAAAGGCGGCGAGTTAGGGAAATTAATTGCGCAAAATCCTATTGCATTTGCGCAAAATCGGGTGGTAAAACAGCCAATCTCCCCCGTCATTTTTGACGGGTAAACACCTAGTAATAATAATAATAATAATAATAATAAATAGAGCTCAAAACATCAGAAGCATGGAAACAACTGAGACAGATAAAAGACTAATAACACTGGTCAACAAATTTTATGCAAGTTTTTGTTTCCTCTACAAATTTTGGTGAAACTAATAGATTTTGACTTGCTGAACACAAATATGTAATTAGAATTTCTGTATCACGTAAGGTTTTTAAGAAATCGACAATTTAGCATTTAATATTGTAACGTCTTCTGCAACGTAATCCTACAGAAGGATCTAGGCAATAATGACAAGACATGAGAAAATTAGAAATGTTTTGCTGTAGATTTTCGTTTGTAGTCACTGTCCTGTGCTTCACGTATCAGTGACCAACAGTAGTCTCCGAGCATAGACGGACTCCACTTTCCCTGGTAGCGTTTCTCGATGCTGGCAATGCCTTTGTGAAATCTTTCACCATGTTCATCACTGACGGCGCCGAGATTGTCCGGGAAGAAGTCCAAGTGAGAATGAAGGAAGTGTATCTTCAGTGACATGTTGCATTTCATTGCCTTGTAAGCTTGTAGCAGATTTCCAACTTGTTCAACATAGTTTGGCGCCTTGTAGTTGCCCAGAAAGTTAGCAACAACATCCCTGAAGGCTGTTCCAGGCAACATGCTCGGCACCCTGCAGAAGGCCCTCAAAGTGACTGTCCTTCAGCATCTCTCGAATCTGTGGGCCAACAAAAACGCCTTCTTTTATTTTAGCATCACTGGTGCGTGGAAACCTCTGTCGTAAGTATGTAAAGGCTTCACTTTCTTTGTTCATTGCTTTGACAAAGTTTTTCATTAACCCAAGTTTGTTGTGCAAAGGTGGGAGATAAATGTTCTTCGGATCAACGAGAGGATCATGTTTAACGTTCTTCTGTCCTGGAACCAAGTCCCTGTGAGGTGGCCAGACCTTTCTCACATAATGTGAATCTTTAGCTCCGCTGTCCCACTCGCAAAGAAAGCATGCAGCAGTACTTGGTGTAGCCTAGCTGCAGACCGAGTAGAATTGCAACAACTTTCAGATCTCCACATATATTCCAGTTGTATCTCGAGTATTCTATGTGTTTCAATAGCAGCTGCATGTTCTCATATGTTTCCTTCATGTAAGCAGCATGTCCAATGGGTACTGAAAGGTATGAATTGCCATTGTGCAGCAAAACAGCCTTTAAACTTAACAGCGAAGAGTCAACAAAAAGTCGCCATTCGGATGGATTGTGCTTACAGTCGAAAGAAGAAAGCAATCCATCAATGTCAATGCAAAAAGTAAGACTGTCGATTTTTTTGAAGAATCGAGTCAAGTCTTCATGTCGTTTACGAAATACTGAAATTTTTATACCTGGAGAGAGCAGATTCCATCCTTGCAACCTAGATCCAAGCAATTCTGCTTGATTTTTTGACAAATCTAATTCTCTGACCAGATCACTGAGCTCTGCCTGATAAATCAAATGAGGATTACTGGATGTCGATGGCTCAAACTCTGGGTCTTCCGTAGCTGAATCATCAACTATCTGCAGCATTTCATCTGTCTCTGCATGCTCGTCCTCGTCCTCCAGTGTCCAAAACTCGGGGGGTTGGAACAGGAAGACTCTCGTCGTGTGGAACTGGTCTCATTGCCGAGGCAAGGTTAGGGTACTCAATAGACTTCCTATTCTTTGAAGAAAATCCTGTAACATTCGTCATGCAGAAATAGCAATCCGTTACATGATTATTCTGCTCCCTCCATATCATTGGTATGGCGAATGGCATGGATGGACGCTTACCTGCAAGCCAAGCTCGCAGACTGGTAGCACAAGATGAACAACATATATGAGGTGCCCATACTTTGTCCTGGTCGCCAATTTTGCATCCAAAGTATAACTCATATCCTTTCTTTATGATTGCTGTCATACTCCGCTTCTGTGATTTCAACGTAAACTCTCCACAGATGTAGCAGAACTTGTCACTGCTATTGCGACATCGACGTGACATTTCAGAAACTTTAATTAAATTAGTTAATATATTCAATTCACAGCCTTTAACTAAACAGTTATATCTCATCAAATAGAAAGACTGCAGCTGCTTCCTAGTGCTGCTTGGTATTTATATAGGACTGCGTAACCATAGAAACAATACATGCTAGGCATGTAGTCTTGAAGACAGGTTTGGGCGCGTCTGGGCATGTCTGGACATGCCTAATTATACTAATTTTCAAAATCCATGTAGTTAAGTGAGCCAGCAGTGCATATTACATCTGTTATGGCGGTCACATAAGATTCTTGCCTAACCTGAATACCCATAACTCAGATAACTCTCGAAAACCACGATTTTAAAATTCTTATAATTTTAAAATTTAAAGTCAGCTTTTTCTCAAAAAACTTACGTGATGGGAAAATTTCAAAATTATTCCTGTATTCAGCATGACAGAATCTACCTGGAACACCAGAAATTGCACAGGAAACAGAAACCTTGTTGACCAGTGTAATTAATTGCAATGAGAAAGAACGCTGAAGGTCATGTGCATGTGCATCTAAACTCAGCTGCTATAGGCCGTTCTCACAGTCAGCAGTTCCAATGTGTTCAAACTGCATAATTCGATATCATCATCATCATCATCATCATCATCATCATCATCATCATCATCATCATCATCATCATCATTATCATCATCATCATCAGCAGCAGCAGCAGCAACAGCAACAGCAGCAACAGCAGCAGCAGCATCATCATGTCATTTCTAGGCGCATAATTAGACCTAATGCTCCTCGGCTTGTGTACTAAACAAATATTTGAGAAAAGATATCACTAGAATAAAGCTACTATTCCTGGAGGGTTTATGCAGAAGTAAAATCAAATTGATATGTAGATGCATTCTGCACGAACATATTCAGTAGAAACTCGCTTGCTTGCAATTGCTTCAATTTCGCAAATCTTATTATGCAACGATACATGTAGGCTTACACTTTGAGCGCAAAGTGTCCTGTAGCGTCTAAGCCACGGATGGCGCATGGCCGCCTAACCGTGTTTAGGCCTATAACCATCGCCAGCCTAGGTCTTCGTCCGTTCACAGGAATTGAAACTTTTATAATATTAAGATTCTTGCTCTGTTTGTCCAGTTTGTCTGTTACCTTCGAGCGTTCTGATTGGTTGACTATTGGTAGACGGTTTAGACCGTTTAGTCCTTACGTCGCGATGCGTTGGAGGGCGATGTTCGAAGACGACGTTGCTATTGGTAACAATTGTTCGCAGAACCGGTTTAGTCGAGTCATTGCAGCGTCAGAGGGCTGGGCGTGCGACGACGTTGCTATTGGTAGCAATTGTTCGCAGCCTGAGGTAGTTGCAAGGTACATTTTAACGTACACAAAAAATACGTGTACAGCGTCACAAATGGTCACAGTTGCGTGATTTTAACGTACATAGGCCTAATTATTACGTGGCGCAGAGCTTGGCTAGGTGGCGATCATTGAAATGTTGTTCAGCATGAATTCAATGATTGGGTATTAGGTATAGCTATTGGATTAGTATTATCCTGCACTGCGAGCGAAGCGAGCGCGAGCGAAGCGAGCATCTTTCTAGTAATTAATTAAATTCGTACAAATTTACATTATTATTAACTAATTGGTTAAATTAAATTATTAACAATAACTAGCAAGTTAAACAGTTAAGCAATTAAACAGTTAATAACAATAGTAATTAATTAATAATACTCTCGCCATCCGTAGCTTAGACACCACAGTTCTATCAATACCAAAGCTTCATCTAAAAGAAATGTACAAACCACTCATCAAGGCATGTCCTATACGCAAAAGGAATAGTGGAATAGTCTCTAATAAAACTCAATATTAACATTATTTTGTTTCTTGTTAATGTTAGTTTTTCCCTGCTAATCATACAGGTTGATGTTACAGTTCATTGATTGATGGTTGATGTTCAGTTACATAACAGGCCTACCATTGAGAACGATAAAGAATTCTTACTTTGATCCAACCATTACTGTGAACAGTTGCCCGTATTTGTCCGTAGATTTCATGAGAAATTCTGCAACATTGTTAAAACTTCGGAGAAAAGGCAAAGATCCAACAATCGGCAGAGAAGGAAAGGCAGGAGGAACAGGAGGACCTTTACGTTTGTCGTCTCTGCGATTTTTCCACCAAATTAAAAAGCCAAACGAAGCCACAAAAGTTCCGAGGACAAGATAAACATTAGCAGCGATGGCCATTCTGTAGACAAGTATGCACCCAACTAGATTTAACCATATGCCTTTTATTCTAACGAGTCGTTTGGAAAAGTTATCTGAAGCTAGTGCAGTAATAGGCTCGACTTTGGACGATATTAAGGCCAACACCTTTGGTCTGAACTTCGTTCGACTGGGCGTCGCATCGACGATTATATAAATATAATTGCTTCGACCTCGACTTTTCTTCAATAATAAGGCAGTGCATAAACTGCACAGTACCTGATTTATCAGCAGTGGCGTGTAGAGAGTGGCCGACGCCCGGGGCCAAGTTGTCCAAAGTACGCCCACGAGCAAACGAGCAAAGATCATAAAAAATGTCATCGGGTCAATTTTCGACGCCCCCTGTGGTATCTGCGTCCGGGGCCACGTCATCTCCCCAAATAGTCTGACAAGCAAAAAAAAGGTTATCGGGGGTCAATTTTACGCCCTCCTGGTCTGCGCCCGGGGCCACCGCCCCACCCACCCCCTCTACACGCTACTGTTTATAAGGTGTGACATGGCAGAGAAACATGGAACCTTGGATAGAGGAGGGGTCAATCAGAGCATTCTCAGCAATTCGAATCATACGACGAATGTCAGTGTTTCCAGTCTAAGACATTCAAACACACATACATGCAAACCTACTGTAGATAGACATACGCACACATACGAAATGACTGCCAGAAGTAACAAATGTGAATTGAAGTAATAATTGATAAACTGAATTTTGAACCGAAATTATAGGCTAATATTATAGTTATTGCTAAACCTTTTCTAGTATACGATAGGACTGTGGGACTAGACCATCGACATCTATGTATAGGTTGCTGAGCACTCTATTGAGCAAAAAGGCCGAGACGGGTGGCGCAGGGACTGTGGCAAATATAATAATATAATAATAATTATGCACTTCTTTAGCACCATTTCTAATACTCAAGGGTATCAATCGGTGGTACTTCAAATCCATCCGCAAATGTCGCAATTAGTAGCAGCCGGTCACAGTCAGCTCTCTTTGTTTGCGGGGACAACGTTTTTTCTCGAATAGAATGTTTGACATAAGAAAAACTCAACCTGTAGTTGTTCAGCAATTGCAGCAACTCAAGAGCTCAGCATGGGATGAATAGCAGGAAGAGATGTCAGTGTGGAAGTGTTAATCAATATCGAAACAAAACAATTGCCTAAAGTAACTAGGAAATTATTGTTTACAGCGGTTATGGCGTCAAAATTGTAAAGTTAAAAGATAAATTATAACCACACGATAAATTGCAACCAAATGATGTAATCATTGATGTACAGGTGTACACTGATGTAGTCCATAAAATTAAGATATTAAGTAGCCTATCTAGTTAATACTAGAGATTAAATAATGTACTAGACACATTTTGTGTCAAGCACGGTATTTACGCTTTAGTAATTTGTAGATACTCGATGTTGTGTTTGACACATTTTGTGTCAAGCACTCTATCGAACATGTACAAATCAAATCAAATAGATCAAAATTTGAAATCATCTTAGTCTGCGTTACTGCTTCAGTAGACCTTCTAAATTGATCGTTCGAAACCGCACATATATTATTATTATTCTTATACAAGCCAACTTATATAGCGCAGTACACATGAATACAGTTCAAAATCAAAAGCGATTTACAGTCCAAATGATTTTTGAAAAAAGAATATTTTGAGTTTCCGCAGGAACCGTTCAGAGTCAATCTCTGTCGTAATATCACTCGGTATAGGCCTATATTCTACGTGGCTTAGAAAGCGATCCTATTGACAGAAGTAAATAGCCACTAAATAGCGCTTAATGAAAACTGATTGTTAGCGAACAACAGTTGCATATTTGCATACGTGGACTACATGCAAGATGTCTGTAGATCTACAAATGCAGAACACGACGGACGTTGTCGATATTTAAAATAAGATCTGATTAAAGCGATTGATGCAAAATTATATCATGAAAAAATCTAGTACTGTGTTAGATACGTGGTATCAAGCGAATATTAAATGGCAAAGGAACCATGACTAATCCAATCGGTTCGAAAGGCTTTTCCTCGACCTTAACTTGACCCTCTGATGGTAGAATTATGAAATTCTGAACAATGGCTGTGAGAATGAGGAATATTTCAGTACGAGCCAACACTTCTCCCAAACACGATCGACGACCTACAATGCAAAATATTTTTCATTTCCTCACAAACCACATAAAATTATTAATTAGTACATTTTCGTCTCGATTTAGGATTTGGAAGTTGTGTTTGTCCCCCAAAATGCTACAATGCTCTGGTAGAGCAGAAGATATGAATACAAAACCATTCATCTTTGGCTTATTTTGTGAGTAGCTACTTCATAGAAAATCCCTGCCTCTATACTATATAAGGAATTTTAATGATAAACGGAATGAATTTTTAAAATTAGAGAATCTGCTAATTCTTGAACCACGTATCTTCAAGATTTCCAAAAATATCTTCGGGAATTTATATATAAAACCTGATACAATGGCATGTCATAAGACATAAGAGATACAAAATCAGTAATTTACCAAGTCCAAACGGAATAACCATGTTTTTGTCGGTTATCTTGTTATCGCCATCCAGGAATCTTTCCGGCCGGAATTCCTTTGGATCGTCCCATATTTTGGGGTCCATGTGCGCAGCGTAGATATTGACCAAAACCTAACAACAACAGTGCAGAAAGAACGTCAAGAAATTTGTTTGTCACCAAATTCTCTAATTGAAAGCACAATAGGAGATATTTCAATAGTGTCTTCAATAACAATAATAAGTAGCAATTTTCTTGACGGCACCTCACAAATACGTTAGGGATACTGGTCGAAGACAAAAATTTTAAACCAACATTTTTTCGATCTTCTTTTTATGATGTCACATTTGCTGCTTAGGTTCTAAAAAGTTTCGTTTCTCACGATGTAACATTTTGCGCCGATTCCTGGCACTACACACACATTGAGTGCCAATTAGAGAGTCCTCAGGAGGACGTACTTCCCTCACATTCAAAGGTTAGGCCAGCGAATATCTGTCCAGAGCATGAATAAGAGCAGTACAGTCCTCGATACATAAGATTATTACCGCATGCGCCTCAAGTTCCTGATTAATCACAATTAGCTTTTGTCATTGAACGTATTGGCATATTTACATCCACAGGAATTGTGTTGAAATGCTGTAGATCTCTGCAATCGCATCTATGCTATGAAAGACCCTCTACTAAATTGCTAAACATGAATTGATTCAATGAATACAGCCTGCAATAATAATTAGACCATTGATATTAACCTGAATTCCGGAAGGGACGAAATATCCGTTAATATTCACATCCTTTAATGTCATTCGAGGAACTCCAAGAGGACCAGGAGTCTTCCATCTCATCAATTAAAGAATCGTCGCCCCTGCATAAGGAAGATGTCGCTGGTCCTCCATCTTTGGGAATCTGCTTCTCTGAACAACTGCATCGATATCTGCTCTCAATCGATCTTGAGCAGTTGGATGATTAGCCATAGCAACTAAAGCCCATAAAAGTGTATCGATTGTTGTAGCAGTTCCAGCGGATATCAGATCCCGAACGCTCCACAACAGTTGTTCTTCGTCCAACTGAATACCTTCCTTGTAAAGATATCTCTTGACAAAACAATCCTCTGCTTCAGATTCTTTGCATCTATCGATTTCGTGTTTCAGAAGATTAGTAATTATTCCTTGGCTGTCTTTGTACATTTTTACTTTTTCTCTAAAGTGCGGAAGAAAACGAATAGCGGGACTTAATTCGAAGGCTGGATCTAAACTTTTAGCGAGGCGTTCCATTTGGACATACAACTCTCCCACACCATCCTCATATTCGCGTCTCTTTCCAAACATAATATTATTCATGACATTAGTGCCAATCATTCCTATTATGCTCCTAGCGGCAAACTCCTGGCCATCTTTTTTTCGAATGCAGTCTACCATTGCCTCGACTTCTGTAAGAATTCTCTCTTCCATTATGTTCTTATCTCCAACACCCATTTCTTTCAGACAAGACAAACACACCTGATGAAGCCTCTTCCATTCAGCGTCAGTTTGTATAAAGGCAAGTCCTAAAATGAAGTATTAACAATTAGAATTAACTGCTATAGTCGGGTATGACTTGCTCGCAAAGTCGCATTATGATGTATTCTCTAAAAATAGTTACACGAAGCTGTTTAAAAATCATAAACTTGACAAAGATATTTGAAATGAAATTTTAGTTTTCCTGAGCAGTTAGGCATTCTTGTACGCTTAGATATTTACTTGAATATAAATTTTGGCAAAAAGTTTCACATGAAACCGGTCTAACTAAGCTAGACCGCGTTGAATTGTCTCTTACACTCATAACGCTTGAAGCAAAACATCTATCCTCGATATCTGATTTCTTTGTGTTTCTGTATTAAGCGTGCTTTAAAATTATTTGCCATCCTTTGAAAAATGCAAGGCAATGCTCCACATAACCTTGACATTTTGACGTTGACTAGTGTCAGTTTAGCTTCATTTGGAGCAGCATACTCGTGAAAACTAATTGAAATGCATGTTCAGGTATGTAATTTTTCTTTTGGCTGTAAATTATCAGTTGATTGGAAATATTGTTAGTTGTACTATTCATAATTTTAAAGTGCTCTATAGAAATCGTATGTCTTACCTTTTCTTTTAGGATTTCCGAGTGTGTCGATGTACAGCGCTGATCTTCCAGAAAACGAAGACGCGTGGTTGACACAGGCATCATATATCGTTTCTTTTCCATTCAGAACTAAAAGTTTTCTGCAATGTCAAGAAACCTTGGATATGGAGCAGATGTGTGCAAATTTAGGTATTTGAAATCCTATCACAAAATAAAGCAGTAGGCCTAATAATATGCCTATATGAATAGTTGTCGAAGTTTTGCTTGCCAATGTCAATTTGTAATATTTTTCGGGATCTCCAAGATATCATTTTCTAGATTTTTGTAGAGAAAGATATACACAAACAGGTTGCATGACTATTGGTGCTGTAGTTATAAAACTATTTTGAAAAAGCAGCCGATAGTTGATAGAAAAAGTTCAAAACATCAAAAGCATGGCAAAACTGAGACAGATGAAAGACTAGTAATGAATTATAATTAAAAACCATACTGAAGGCCATATTCATTAGTGGCTACACCTTGCATGAGTAGACCGTTCCCACAGTCAATAGTTCCAATGTGTTCAAAATGCATAATTCGATATCACTATACCAAAGCTACTAAACCTGGAGTATTCATGCAGAAGTAAAATTAAATTGATGCAACTATACATTCTGCACGAATAATTTCAGTAGAAACTCAGTTGCTTGCAATTGCATTATTCACGAAAATCTTATTATGCAACGATACACCTTGAGCGCAAAGTGTTCTATCGATACTAAAGTATCCTCCAACGAAATGTATATGCCACTTGTCAAAGCATGTTCTATGCGCAAAATGAATAGTGTAGGCATATGCAGTAGTATGTAATAAGAATCAATATTAACGTTATTTTATTTCTTGTTAACGTTAGTTTTTTCTCGCTAATCATCCAAGTTGATGTTTTTTTTATTCATTATTACATAACACCATTGAGAACGATAGAGAATTCTTACCTTGGTCCAACCATTACTGTGAATAGTTGGCCGTATTTGTCGGAAGATTTCAGGAAAAATTCCGCAACATTGTTAAAACCTCGGAGAAAAGGCAAAGATCCAACAATCGGTAGATAAGGAAATGCTGGAGGAACAGGAAGACCTTTACGTTTGTCGTCTTTGCGATTTTTCCACCAAATAAGGACGCCAATCGAAGCTAGACATGCTCCGAGGACAAGATAAACATCAGCAGCGATGACCATACTTCAATTGCGCTGCAGAATTTGATCGATATGCGCCAAATGTGTAGTATCATCCAGTGTACGCAATATTTGGAGTTAAAACTAAAAACTTGAAATTAACCTGGTGGCTTTCTGTATTTGTTTTTGCATGTCTATTAACATTAACTCACGGTTTGCGTTACAAGGCAACTGCTACTGCGAACGTGCCTTGATTTCTTAATTGAGAAACGTCTGGGATAAATCTAGATTTTTTTTCTAAGCAAAATTTAGTTTTTAGGCTTCAGATGTTTTTAAGTCTTAGTATTTCGCATCTCAACACCAATAAATCCTTCTACACTGTGGGCGTATAAAAAGTATACCAACTGTATTTTCACTGCAACTTTAAGAAAACTTGACAGATTCCTGTAAAAATTTGTAGCGCAATACATAATATTATAACTTATAATATTAATAACCAATATTTATTATAATATTATTTGTTTATTATATAACCTGACTGTTTAAAAATTGTCATATAGTTTATCTGCATTACCATGTTTCATTATTGTATCACTGACATACAGGTTTATTTGTATTATTTTGCCATCGCCATATTGAATTTCGTGTATCGCTTGTTAGTATAGATCCAAATATGTCATTTTTATTGTTTTACATTTCTTAATTATTTCATTAATTAGGGTCATATTTTGCTAGGTTAATTAAATGTACTCTCGGTTTGTACATGCACCTGTTTTAAGGTGAGTTGAAATAAATCATCTTCAATCAGTCACCTCCTCTGAATTGCTGATGCAATGACGTTGTAATCGGGCTTTGCCCACTCATTCACCAATCATCAATCTCTGCTCCAGTTCTTTCATATTGGAAATGCGTGACCGGCAGACCCTTTTTCTTAAAATACACCACACAGAATATTCCAACAGGTTCAAAAATTCCAGAAGGTTCATTGCCTTAATATGTGCGCATTGCAAATTCATTACAGATTTTTAGAAACAGATTAAAAGTCCATCTTTTTGACCTGGCCTATCCACCATAGACTGTCACCCGTTTGCTTGGCCGGATACCCTGGATTTGACCTGGATGAGGCTGGATCTTTAATTATTTGGAGTTGATGTGCCATCGGTTGATGCTCCTGTGCATTATGAAGTGGCGCTATAGAAGTTTAAGATTAGATTACATTAGAATCTGGCGAGTTTGTTGGCTACAATTCGGGTGGTTTGAAAGCAGAAGTTTCCCTGTGCAGGAATTCAACGGTGTCACGAGCACGATGGGCCGGAGCACCATCATGTTGGAAGATGTACCAATCGCCAGAAACAAAGCGAATATCTGGTAGTAGCATCTCCTTTAGCACCGTCTCACGGTAATTATTGCTGCCATTAATTTTCACATCACGATCCAAAAAGGGGCTGTCCGAGTGCCCATTAATTACGTCAACAAAATAGGGGTTGAAAAAAATTGACAGCTGTTGACAGGGGTAGGGGTCAAGAGAAGTCGACGTCAACAATTTTTTTTCCAAATGACTAACAAAAAGGCCATTACCACCACATTTGACACTTGATGAACAAAATAAAGGGGGAAAAGATCTCATCATTGCAAAAATAATAACCTTCTAAACTTTTTAGGGGGACCTATCACTGATCTTAGTGGGGGGTCAGAAGTTTTTGACATAATTATAGGAGAGTCACTGAAAGTTGACAGTTGTTTACAAGGGCGATGGGAGGGGGGGTCAAAAATTGCCCACATATTGTTGACGTAATTAATGTACAGCCCCAAATTGTAAATCATCGGGGGCGACGACGTCTGAAATCGTGTGTCAATTGTTTCGGTGGACATTTAGATATTCATTCTAACCGTTTTTATATGATGTTTGTATCTGCCTAAAATCAATTTATTCCTGTTTCAAACTGCAAAGTCTTATAGAAATTGGCCAAGTTTTCTTCAAGTTAGAATGAAAATAGAGCTGTCATACTTTTTATGGCGGACACATTGTGTATTCTTGTCACCTAGTATATGCTCTTCTGGCTGCAATGAGTAAAACAACTTGGAAAACATTCAAGATGAGACAACTTTCTTATATGTCTAGGGGCCTACTTTAAAAAAAAAAAACATGCAGATACAAGTAAAAAAACTTGACTGTTAAAATCATATTTTCAATCCTGGTTTCAGCGTCGACACAAGAGGAGGATTTATTAGTCTTGGACTCTGGTCGACTCAATGTAGTCAGGATTTATTAGTCACGTGTTGTGGATGCCTTTTCAAACGCGATCAGTTCTTTAAAGTTGGCCTAGTTATTTACTTCTTACACCACATTCGCTATAATGCAGTATATCTTCCGTTGCCGTTGCATATACTGTATACACTCCAACTTGTTCCAACTCGAACTATCTTGTTTATGTTATAGACGAGTGGTTCTCAACGTTAATAAAAATTAGACATGTTATATATTTTCCATGTCAGTGGCGTAGCAAAGGGAGGTTTGGAGGTTGAACCCCCCCTTGGGTGCCAGGACCCAACATTTTTAAAGCAAGCAGCACAATTAATTAAGGTGTGACGACCTTTTTGCTTGTCGGGGCACTGGCGAGGGACGAATATCACACGCGATTATCTTTTTTGCTTGTCATGATTTCATGATTTTTCTCAATTTTCAGGTGGTCCGCGAGAAATGTTTGCTCTTCAGAAGTGGTCCGCGAGTCAAAGGGGTGTGAGAACTACTGTTATATACTATGTCTGTCCGATCCGCAATCTCTTTCTATTCGATTGTTTGTGTGAAATCAGTCTTTGGCTCAGAATTCTTCTAACAAACAAGTTATGGCTGGCCTCCAAGTACTAGTACAACATTTTTGACATTGACATTTTTTCCGGATATTTTGTCCCCATGACATTTTCTACATTACATTTTGTCCCATTTTGTCCTGATTTTGAGGAATTTTTTTCTAAATATCATCACAGTTGCAAAAAAGAGATGATGTTTGCATCGGTCATATTAACTATGTTTTTGCACGCCCTAAAGGAGTGCTTTATGTCGAACTTCACTGTAAAATCAATGGCATCAGTGGCTTAATCATAAATATCGTTGAGTCCCAATCTGTGAGGATGTGCTTGTCAACAGCATTACTGGTACCATTGAAAATGTAGAGAGATGTAGCTGCCTCACAAAGCAAAAAAAACTCCGAGTACAAGGTGGCCTCAACAAGTACAAGTACTAAAAATTTGTTTTTCAAACTACTTGTTAAGACTTGTCAGATCGAAAGATTGTTTGTCTTGCCCTCCCCTGAAATTTTTTCTACAAGTATACAGGACGTCATTTGGGGATATGGGGACATTTGCCCCTGATTTTGTGAAATGACGTCTCTGCAACCGTAAAAATGAACAAGCAAAAAAAGGTCGTCAACCAAATTGTTATAACTTGTCAGGGCAAAGTGTCTTGCCCTCCCCTGAACGAGTGAAATGGCGTCTCTGCAAGTATAAACAAAATTGTTATAACTACACTTTGGCAATTTGGCTAGAGTGTGTTTATAACCAAAGTTATGATCGATATATCTTAATTTACTCCAAAAATCTATGAAAGCCGATTGCAATTATTAAGCTAGTTGTTGACAATGGCCCATCGAACTTCTGAGACACGGCACTGTTTATAATAGGGTCTTGGGCGCCCACACATTAGTGGATGGGGCACGTGCTCTTTGAAAATGTAAATCTATTTCTGTAACTGTACGTATTTTTAGGTTTTAAACTAATATTTTCACATTAAAACACTACTTATTTAAAGTATAACAGTTCCTGATGTTGTTTGGATTTACCTGTTATTCAGGCAATCTGTGGCTGTCCATAAATGACGTCGCGCACTTAGGGGGGTTTCAAAATGTAGTCACAACTATGTCCCCATCTTGGCTTTTTATAGCAAAGTGTGTGCCATCTAGAATAACAGGCATTGTCGAGACTTTGCTGACTTCACCACGCGACGCCATTTTGTAAATTCCATTAATTCAGTGAAAGCATTCAGTGAAAGCATAGAATATATAATAATGAAATATTTATTTTTAAAATAAGAAAGTAAGTCCGGTTAAATTTAATTAGCGGGGAGACTAGCTGACAGTTGCTTACTTTTAATAAAGTACAGAAAGTATTTTTACTGTAAATTGTATTTCAAATACACAGAATAATTCTGAAATTTATGCATAATACATACATAATACAAAATACTTTTTCGGTGACTATAAAATACAAAATACATCAAATGTACTTCAAATACGTATTTCAAATATTTGTATTTCAAATGCTATGCAACACTGGATACAATGATATTATTAAGTTAACATTAGTGTAACCAGCCACGAGGAGGCAAAGGAGACTGACCATATTCAGGTGTAGGCTAGTTTCGAGGTTCGAGCAAAACAAGTGACAAAATTTGATCTAGTTTACTAGAAAAAATTGTCGATAAGCGCTCATGTACAGTTATCCGCAAAATTGACATTTGTTCCGAAAGTTGTAGACCTACTTATTGCGGTATGTTTTGAAAAATTGACCAAGAGCAAAAGCAAGAGAGCACTACAGTAGTTTGTTATTGCCTGTTGGATAGACTATAATAATTATTATGACAACCAGTATGAAAATATTTATAATTTCGCTGGTTCGTTGGCTTGTTAGCCAAAACGATATGTTTAGACAGAAGAAAAAAGCTGCTAAATTAATTATTAGGCGTTGAAATATTATTTAAATTAAGCTGTAGTTACAGTATTTTTCTACAATTTACGGTTTGTACATGCTTGAATGCATGCCAGTTATATGTATGAATATACGTAGGCCTTCTCCAGGGATGCAATTGGCATACAATATAGAAAGCCAAAATAATGTACAGTATGAAAGAATATGGTTAATGTAAAAGCGTTTTGTCAAATGTCATATCAAAGTGCAGTTCTGTTTCAGATCCGCGGCACTAAGCGAATATTGAACGGCAAAGGAACCATGACCAATCCAATCGGTTCGAAAGGCTTTGCTTCGACCTTGTCTTGACCCTCTGGTGGTAGAACTAAGAAATTCTGAACAATGGCGGTCAGAACGAGGAATACCATAGCACGAGCCAACACTTCTCCCAAACACGATCGACGACCTGAAGCCAAAAAATTCAAGATTATTATAAAAAATTATTTTAAACGTGAGCTTCATAATATGCATTATCTAGTTTCCTAATCACAGTATAGTGCACTGTGGCAATATTGTCTTGTTACCAAATACAAAGAATTGCTTAAAGAAGAATTCACGGTAATCATCTAGGTGCCGGTTCTCAGTGTGATGCATGCTGGTCTCAATTTCTATATGTTAGAGATTGTTCTGTTCTATTTATGTGAGTGGGTGAAGCAGTGTCGCATACTAGAACCATTCAAATCTACGGCCAAAACACGTCTCACTCTGTTTCTCTTTCCCTTTTCCTAGTCTGTCTGCCTTGCTGCTTCCCAGGGTTTAGGTTTAATCTAGGCCGTTTCCGGAGGTGGGGGGGGGTGAATTGCTCTTCACCCGGAAATTTCAAATTCCCTCCCGGAAATGTTGTCATAATACATCAACTAACAGCAGCCCCTTAGCAGAATTCCCCCAGCTTTGTCAGTTTCCCCACGGCTTTGTCAGTTCCCCCGGAGTCCAGGAGTCTAGATTAAACACTGCTGCTTCCCCGCTCCAACCAACTCATGGATAATCTCTGGAAACGATCCGGTCTTTTGCGGTATGGATTTTGAGTATCATCGATGGCCTAGATACCTTTGAGCATTAGAAGAAGTGCTATATAAGTTCAAGAATAATGAATAACATATCAGATCTGCTGTAAAACGGCCACTCATGAGAGGCACAGATTTACCGAGTCCAAATGCGATGATCTTCTCTCTGTCGATCACTTTCCCATCGTCATCCAAGAATCTTTCCGGCCGGAATTCTTTTGGTGCATCCCACAGTTTGGGATCCATGTGCGCAGCATAGATATTCGTCAACACCTGCAATGACAATAATGCAAAAACAAAGTTAGAACGACTTATTTGCGCTCCAATTTTTAGATTTGAAGCATTTAGAAACAGCTGTGTTGCCATTTTATGGACGGTGTATTGCCAACTAAGTTTTGACAGTTATTGAGCGCAGACAAAATGTTTGATTCGCTGCAATTTTTTGATTTTATATTTTACTTAAGAGGGTTGGGAGCTGAGGAGATCGTAAAAGATCAATTGGAGTTTCCTAAACACGCGCGCCCGACTTCTGTCCTCCAACCCGCGTATTCACAGCATATAGATGACTATGAACTATAGAACAGTGCAGCATTTTCATGATTACCATCTAGCTCGCTCACTTCTTTATCTCAATCAGTTGATTATTATTATTTATCAAATTTGTCTCTATAAAAGAATTCTGACGATATTCTACAGATATCTTATATATATATATATATATATATATATATATATATATATATTAGCTTTGCTCGGAAAATTGTGTTACCAATCGTTAAAAAGGCACTGAAGCAGAATAATGGTCTGAAATTACTATAGATAACACAAATTACCTGAACTCCAGCTGGTACGAAATATCCGCCAATATTCACATCTTTCAGTGTCACTCTTGGAAGTGCAAGAGGAACCAAAGTTTTCCATCTCATCAGCTCCAGAATTGTCGCCTCTGCATAGGGAAGATTGCGTTGGTCGTCCATCGTTGGGAATCTACTTCTTTGAACAACTGCATCGATGTCTGATCTCAATCTCTCCTGTGCAATTGGGTGATCGGCCATAGCAGCCAATGACCAACACAGCGTGGCGATTGACGTATCGGTTCCACCGCTAATCAAGTCTCGTATGGTCCAAAGCAGCTGTTCCTCGTCAGCCTGACTGCCTTCCTTGTCAAGATATCGCTTGACAAAACAATCTCCTTCTCCTGACTTCTTGCATCTGGCAATTTCATCCGTCAAAATATTGCATATTATTCCCTGGCAGTCTTTATATCGACGTATTTTATCTTTGTATTGTGGCAGAAACCGAATAGCGGGACTGAGATCGAAAGTTGGGTCAAGACTTTGAAATAGACGCTCGATTTGAATGTACAATTCGCCAATACCATCTTGATAGTCGCGCCTCTGTCCAAACATTATATTATTCACGACGTTTGTGACAATCATGGCTATCGTATGCCTAGGGGCAAACGCCTGGCCATTTTTCTTTCGCACGCAGTCCACCAACGCTTCAACCTCGGTTAGAATTTTCTCTTCCATTTGATTCTTGACTCCAAACCCCATTTCTCTCATGCTAGACATAGACAAATTATGCAGTCTTTTCCATTCGGAGTCCGTATGTCTGAAGGCTAACCCTACAATTAACAAGCACAAACTAAAGATATTCCCTCTGTTAATTCCTCAAAATGTCTCTAGAAGAAGTATTTTTCTCATGGCATCAAAATCACCTTAAAAACCTAAAATCCGCAAATGTATCTAGAATGCTTATTGCTTGATATGCCGGTTTAATTCTCAAGACTCAAACGTAACGTAAATATATCCAGAAATCCAGTATAAATAATCGTACATTTCAGTTGTTTAGACAGTCAGTTCAATGAGTTCACAGTGCCCTGCAAGGTGAACCAAATTATTAACCTTTTCTTTGAGGGTTTCTCAGTGTGTCGATGTACATCGCTGATCTTCCAGAGAAGGAAGACGTTTGTTTGATGCAGGCCTCTTCTATTATCTCCTTACTGTTGAGAATTAGAAGTTGTCTGCAATGTCAAGAAAAGGTTGGCTTGAATGGCGATAATGCAAATTGATTCCGTTTCATTTCCTATCTCACCTTAGAAAACAGCGGTTTACATGTTTGCATGAACAAGTGGCGACTCAGTGTCAGTGTCAGTGTCGAAGTCAGTGGCGACTCCACAGAGGGCCCGGGGGCCCGTGCCCCATATTGAGTGCCTGGTCCCCAGTGGCCACCCCCAGTGGCACCCCTGTTGGGATCCTATACTTAATACTACATACCTAACAACAAATGGTTGGCCCCCATGATTAGAAGTTGCCACCCCAACGGTCCCCCACTTGCCAAATCCTGGAGCCGCCACTGACTGTTGTGGATTTTTGTGTCTGCCTTTGTTTGTTTTAAATACGTTAAAAGACAGTGTTCTATTTTTGGCTTTCTTCCAAAAGGGAGGGTCATGAGCTCCCAACGGGTTAAACCCAACAATTTAGCAATAGTAGAGTCTCCAGCCTATACCAGAATATGAGGCCATAGCGTTATGCCATTCGGTGGCAACGTTCATGGATGACAATAACAGCCAACCTAAAAAGCGTAACATTAGAATCAAACTTTAGTATCGAGGAATATTTTAGGACTACACAATAGAATATCGACAATCACCTGACCCTCGAATGATAAAATTGACTCAATGGTTTCACCTAAACTCACGAAAAATTTAGACCTGATTAGAGGCCAGGTACCCGTGTTTCCCTTGTAGCTACGTAAATGATGGCCACACTGCTGTTATAGACCATTTTCGCATCCAAAAGTTCTAATTAAAAGTCCATTATAAAAATAGCTATAAATTGTTTATGTACTGTAAGTTAATTCGAATCGGTTATTATTAGCATATAGTTGCGAAGTTCGAAGAAAAAATTTTAAATTTCGGAAAAGTTCAATAAAGTTAGAAATTATAAAGTTCGGAAAAGTTCATAAAAGTTCGAATTTCCAATTTAGTCCTCGTCAGATGACTTAGTCTCAGAAGACCAGTCGACGTAGGCCTATTATAATCACCGGCATAGCAGATGTTTTCGATCTTATCCACCAGTCGTAAGTTACAATACACTTTGACAATCTTTTCAACTGTCTTAAATTAGAGTCTGTTGCACTTTTTGTGTGTATGAATTCAAATGCTGACCAATTTTTCTCACACGACCCGGCTAATCTGGCCTGCGATAGCACTTTGACAGTGATAATTCCAATTGAACTTTATGAACTTTAAAGCCTCATCAATAAAGTTCGATAAGTTCGAACAATAGTAAAGTTCAATACGCTTGAACGTCACAACTATGATTATTAGGCTACTGAGGCTGTTGTAGGATTAACCCCTTAACTGGGGATCCCGGATATATCTGTCCATTTTACATTGAGTTACAGTTAAATACACAGTTAAGGGGTTAATGCGGCGATGAAACATATTATGTTGATTCAATTGAGTTTTTAAAACTGACTAGATATTGTGATAATCTTATTGAAATCTTGCTTTATTTTTTGCCAGGGTTTGGCTCGTCATCTCTGCTGATGCTATTGTTCAAGCGCACAGTAAAATTTAGAAGATTCAAAATGAAGCCTACCTTGGACCAACCATCAATGTGAATATTTCGCCGTATTTATCCGCAGATTTGAAAAAATATTCCGCAACGTTGTTTAGACCTCGAAGAAAAGGCAAAGATCCAACGATCGGTAGAGAGGGAAAGGCAGGAGGATATCGATGCTTGGCTTTTTCTTGATTTCTCCACCAACGCAAGAAGCCAAACGAAGCCACAAAAGCAGCGATAAGCAGACAAACACCTGCTTCCACTGCCATTCTCTGTAAAATGCAAATGTTAGGTTACTGTTAATGTAAATAAGCAATGCATTTAATACACAGCAGACATCACGCATACTAATTGTATCAATCGACTTTGATTTCAAGCAGCAGTCAGTGTAATATCAGCGAAGAAACTATTAGAGTTTGCCTTTAAGAGTAACAACGGGTCTACGCTTGTATTCGACTACTTCAACAGATGGTTATACTCGTATGTCATACTCACACTCAACATAAGCACACAACTTAGCCGAAGAACTTGTGTCAAAAGAGACACCGAATTCAGTTTACTATCCAGGGACCTGATATATGCAATGGCTAGACAACGATTCGGTCTATTTTAAAGACATTAAGATCAAAACCAGCTGTTGCCTTGTTTATGGCGGGTGGTAGGAATGGGAGTAGATGTGTCACTGGCTGAGAACATTCTGTGGCAAGACGCCGTTAATTCTTTCTTTGATTTTTCTTTCATCTATCCTTCTCTCTCTCCCTCTCCATCTTTTTTTTTCTCTCTCGCACATATATACAGTGTACACACTTTTGTCTCTGCGAGCTCGAAACTAGCTGTGATATAGCAATATTATTGAAACCTTCTAGGAAAGGCAAAGATCCAACGATTGGTAGGGAGGGAAAGGCAGGAGGATGTCGATGTCTGGCTTTTCCTTGATTTTTCCACCAACGCAGGATGCAAAACAAAGCCACAAAAGCTCCTAGAATATGGAAAGCGTCAGCAACGATTTCCATTGTCTCAACCTGCTGCAAATTAATAATTTTAAATGCAGTTTCAATGCGAAGATATTTGTATTCATTTAATTCGCATAGCAGTTGGAGTTTAAAGTGTAGACAATTGTAGGCGAAAGATTGCATATATATATATATTTCAGATTGGGTGTCTGTATCCAAGCCTTTTTAGCCACTCGAATTTAGTGTGAACTCTATACCTTGGAGTTTTTGTGCTAAGACCACCAGCTGCTATTGTGAGCGTGCGTTTGTTTTTTTATTTGGAAATGTCTGGGAATATGTCCCAGTGTCTACAAATAGGGATATAACATGCTAGCTGCTGTCGGCCTTGGACTCTGTTCGACTCGGTTTCGCCGCCCTAACGAAGATGTTTTTGTCAATATTTATTAGTCTCATACTGTCAATGACTTTTGACCAGCATCCAATGCTGTACGGCTCCTAATGCTTTAGCAATTATACATATACATTATTCCTAAAATTACACTCGTTGAATTGCTTCTATATTTGCCATCGTATGTAGAACTGTCTGCTTCTATTTGAAAATTCTATATCAAAGATGACTTGGATTAAACCTTAAACTAAGGTTTAAAGGGGTTTGCTGAAATTTAGGAAGTTCGAGCAATAACTTTTATTCTATGTTCTGCAATAACATGCAGTTTAAGTTTTCTAATAATACCACCTGTAAAGTACTAACCGTAAATTTATTACAACTGAGTTAAGTTCAATCGTCGGTCTAACAGTCTTTAAGTGCAACCGAAGGAAAGGACCAAAGACCAAAGGGGTAGCCTATGCTATGGATCAGGATTCAGGAGCATACCCCCTAAATACGCCACTGTCCAGGCTATTGGTTGCTCACAATGACTCATAACCTATGTGATCCATTGAACGTTTGACCCAAGACCTGTATTACCCATAAATCATTGGAAATTATACATTTATAATATATTATTTTCAAGGCAAAGCCGTTAAAAGCGTTGTCAAAGTAAATAAGTACAATCTCGTAAATTGATATATCGTGTTGGAAAGTAGGCCTAGTACGCGTTGGAAAATAGTACAGTAGGGTAGTTAGTAGATGCTTATTCTTATGCGCTTAATCTTTCTTGGACTAGCTGTAGGCAAGGTGGATTGATTGTCGGACAAAGATCAGTGTATCCATGAGGCGGTGAAGCGCGTTGTTATAGCTATAGAGGGAATGACTTTTGAAATAGGAAGATTTTAAGGTTAGACCTACTGTAAAGGCTTGCGGACATAATGCAGGAATTAATTAAAGGGAATGAGAATTCAGAACTTCTTGTTTGACCAAGTCGTAGGCTGCGGAGGGAGGCTGGAATTGAGTTCCAAAGTTCTGATGCGGCGTATGAGAAAGCGCGGTTGAGGATTTTGAGTGATGACTGATTTAACGGGCGTGAAAGTGTGAGATGAGATGACGATCGTGTAGGTCCAGGAGGTTGAGGCGTTAAGAGCTTTTGCTGGTAGACTGGTTTTGGTGAATGAAGTGAACTGCAAGTAGGGGCCTATAATCGCTATTATTTTATACTGGAGGCGTTCGGATATTTTAAGCCAGTGCAGTGACTTCAGTATGGGTGAAATATGGCAGAACTTTGGTGATTTGCCTAATGCTCGGGCGAGTGCTTTCTGAATTGATTGCAATTTTCTGAGAAGTTTTTAGGAAGGTTATATCAGAGGAAGTTGCAGTAGTCTAGTTTGGAATGGACTATTGAAGTGACGATTGTGGAGGCAGTTTTGGGGTCAAGGCAAGGACGGAGGCGACGTAGATCACGAATATGGACATCATAGCAGGTTTTCGAAAGTTGCGAGCTTTGTGATTCGAAATTTAAAGATGAATCAAATTGTTTTGCAGTTTCAGCAGCAGGGGTAATTGTGGTTTCCTGAGTCAAAATTAACTTGGAACTGTAAATATTTAGCATCGATCGAATATAAAACAGGCCCGTGGGGGGTAATTGACGTGGCCGGAGTGCAACAGACGCAGTTCAATGCAAAAATTTGTGTCAGTGCTGGGATTTTTGGGAGCATTTTGTGGGGTTTTGAAAAGATTCCTTCCCCTACTATCAGGCCTATATAAAAACACCGACCTACTGACACTAAACACTAATGTCACTACCAACGAGTAACCAGTGGCGTATTTAGAGGGTATGCTCCTGATCCATAGCATACCCCTTTGGTCTTTGATCCTTCCGTTCCGTTGCACTTAAAGACTGTTAGACCGACGATTGAACTTAACTCAGTTGTAATAAATTTACGGTCAGACTTTACAGGTGGTATTATTAGAAAACTTAAACTGTATGTTATCGCAGAACATAGAATAGAAGTTATTTTTCGAACTTCCTAAATTTCAGCAAACCGCTTTAAGCCTTAAAACCCATTTTTTGACCTGGCCTATCCACCATAGACTGTCACCCGTTTGCCTGGCCGGATACCCTGGATTTGACCTGGATCTTTAATTATTTGGATTTGGTGTGCCATCGGTTGATGCTCCTGTGAATTAGGAAGTAGCGCTATAGAAGTTTAAGATTAGATTAGATTAGATTAGAAGCCTTTCTAAATACGCCAATGCAAGTAACGAACTTCTGACGTTGCTAGAATGTTTGCATCGATCGATGTTTGATAGTAGGCCTACACTATAGACGAATGGCAGGAATGTCTGAAGCCTAAACAAGGGCGGCTTCTGAGCAATGGATGCCTTAGCGTAAGAATGAAGTGTTTTGTTGAGTATCTAAAGCTACAATACTTAAGGTTTTTTGTAATTAGCTCTCCCGCACAACCTCTATAAGTAGTCGTCAATGCGCCAAGGCGTAACAGATTATGATCTGCGTTTCTATTGATACACTCAAGAATCAGCCGGAGGGGGTGAAGTTTCAATATCCAGATGCACAGTTTTGTATCTCTTTTCTTAAGATAATATGTAGGCACATTGGTCAGTAGTTTGTGATGCAGTGTAACACGACTTTTCTGCTTCCTTTGAATCGGCACTCAGAAGCGTTCCCCCTGCAAATACCGTGAATGGAAATAACTAACTGACCCGATAACCCGAAAATCGACAACATGCGACGACGAAATTCCAGACTTCCGATTCACGGCTTCGCACGGCTTGATCTTGTTTCGTGATCTTTGTGATAAACTGGATCAGCAGTCTGTTGACTTTTCAATCGACCACTATTTTCAGAAAACTTTTCACAATAATATTCATAGACTAACTTTTTTATTATTACCTACTGGGCCTACTACTAGGATTTTTTTACTATTTTTGCTTGGCACGCTTTTTTGCACGTGGTAATAAAATGGTGGTGATGCCCTTAAAAAAGTAGTACTTAGTTTGCAAGTTTAAGTTAATAAATATTTCGTGTCTTTTTAAACATCAAATTCAAGATAACGTAGGCCTATAGCTTACTTTGGGAATGAGTTAAACTAGAATTAATTGATTTTCTTATTTAACTATTGCGAATATTGACGAATATTCGCTTTAAAAACTATTAAGTATGACATTGCATGTATTGCATGTAGTGGTTTGTAGCCGGCCAAATCCTAGTAGGAAATACTTACATCTAACTAAAGGATGAAATAAAGGTATCACTAAACCACGGTGTAAATTAAACTCTATAGATAATGGCTACTTCAATACACCTCGCTGTCTTTTTTGTGCTTTTAAGTTTGCCTTCAAACATGCATTAATATGAAATGATAAAGAATTAGGGACAACATTTGATTTCACAAGCAATCATATTCTGTACAGGATATGTGGCATTCGCCATCTGGCGAACGCAAAGAAAAGAGTGTACGATCCTTGAGAGACAAAAAGCAAAAGCACTTTCAAGAATGTCTTAAGCCTAATTGAATCCCCTTTTGAAAATGTAGGAAATTCTGCAGCAAGGGCACCAATATCAATGGCATTTTGAAGACATGAATATCAGACGGTGTTATAAGATTCACTTTACAAAGAATAGCGTAGGTTTATCTAATTATCTTTTTAGATTCTATTTATATTGGCCTATACATAGGCTATGTGTGCACATAATACAGTGTATATGCAATATTATGCATGCATATGTTTATTTATGATATAATGTAGTATATACAGGGTGTCTCTGAAAAAACACCAGCAGAAAAACTATGATTTCTTTAAAATTCCTAAATATATTTATATCAAATTGTCACACGTGTACAGCACATATTTCCCCACATTCCTGCTTATTTTCATCTCATTTGCATGTAAGATGGCCATAATTATTATTATTATTATTAGAGTGACGATTTTTATAGCGCTATCTTAAAGCTCGGGCGGTAGTCGAGAGCACTTTACAGACGAGTTCCATAAGACGTAAAAAAGGTAAATTTTCAGTTTCTGAGCGAAACGGTCGGGGAGATTTCGGACCTGACGTCTACCGGGAGGGAATTAACTATCATTTCCCCTTGAAAGAGATCTGTCCCCAAACTTAGCGGTCTTGGCTGGGGAGGCACACTCGTCTTAACCCTTGGTTTGATCTTAGGTTCGGACGATCTGTGTCCGACCCACCCTGCATTAAGCTAGGTAATCAGATAAAATGCCCTAAACGTCAGCCAGCAGCGTTTGATTCCTTTCCGGAACTTTCAGCCAATCATATTCTCGAAGCAGAGGCGTGACCTGATCTGTCCACTTTAGTCCGTAAATGAGCCTGGCAGACGCGTTGAGGACCGATTGCAGCCTATGCAGCTGATTGGCTGGAAGGCCATACAGTACTCCATTGCAGTAGTCAAAAAGGACCAGCGCTCGGACTACTTTGACATCCGAGAATATCGACGAATTAGTTTGATCCTCCTGATGGTGAAGCAGTTCCGGACCACTTTCCAGGTGGCCGCCAAAATAGATGCTCGTCCAGAATCACACCCAGGAGGCAACTTCAGGTTTCGGGACAACGTCGACATTATCCGGAGTGGCTTTTGACTGACATGGTGGCGTCTCGGGTAGTGAACGTTATGATTTCAGATTTGTTCACATTGAGAGACAGCCGATTCGATTCGGCCCATCGTTGAATCGCTGCGATATCTTCCTCCAGATCCGCTCGTATTCGCTATCGTTCGGTTCGCTCGAGCTTAGGACTTGGACGTCGTCCGCATACATATGCATTTAGTCCGTACGAGCTGATGATGCGACCGAGATCTCCGACATATAGAATAAATAACAGTAGGCCCAGTACTGACCCTTGGGGTGTCCTGCAAAAACACGTGAATTTGACTCCTGGTCTCCCCAGTGGACGGCCTGATACCTTAAAAGATAGCTGCGTAGCCACTATGTTCCGTTTAGACCAAATTGACTCCAGACGGCGGAGTAGAATGACATGATCCACAGTATCGAATGCCGCTGAGAGGTCTAAAAGACACAGTAGCGACATTCTTCCCTCTTTCGAATCTATGATATCATTGACGATGCGGAGAACAGCCGAGTTGAATATCCCTCTCTGTAGGCGGATTGTTCACTGGGCAGAAGATTGTGAGATATAAAAGTCAAACTTCGATTTTTACTACTCAGTCGCAGCACGACAGGCCTAAATATCTAGCTTAACATAAATTTGGTTTCATGTCAATGTTGGTAGTAGCAGTAGTAGACTAGTAGTAGTAGTAGTAGTAGTAGTAGTAGTAGTAATAATAATAATAATAATAATAATAATAATAATAATAATAATAATAATAATAATAATAAGTAATAGTAGTAGTAGTAGTAGTAGTAGTAGTAGTAGTAGTAGTAGTAGTAGTAGTAGTAGTAGTAGTAGTAGTAGTCATTGGCGTAGCTAGGAAAAATTTCTTCGACCGGTCGCCGCCGCCGTTCCTTCCCCACCCTTCCCTTCTTTTCTTTCTCACTATCTCTCACCCTTTCTCTCCCTCCCCTTTACCCTTTTTAACGGGGTCCGGGGGGTATAACCCCCGGAAAATGTTTGCAAATCATAGATGCCCGCATGTGAATTTTAGCGCATTTTAGACACACAAAAAGACACTTGAGATTTACCACTTTTTTCTCTGTGATTGTGAACGTTAAAAATTTCAGGTTCACTTCTCGAGTAGTGAAGTTTTTATCATAATGTACACTGTACAGCATGTACACGTACACGTACGGTTAGGCCTATAGGCCTATAGGCCTATACGTACGTATAGGCCTACACAGTTCCAGAAGTCACTGTCTCATTACGTCTAGCTCTTGACGCGAAATTCACGATTATCGTAATACATGCTGATTTAGAGTATTGTCGACTTACAGTACCTGCTATATCCGTATCAGTTTCGCGGCCTGCTATACGACTGGCGTCGTAGCTATCAAATTGTGGAAACTGACACATTTTATTATACAAAGTACATTCTGCAATCGCAGCCATGATCAACTTGATTTCTGACGAGTACTCAATAGGACTGTCAGAAGAATGAAGATATCTTGCCCTATTTGAACGTCAGCAAACCATCCCTACCCAACTGAAACACTGAAACCTACGCCAATCCTGAACTAGGAAAATATAGCATTGTTTGTGTGACATCGTATTATTATTATTATTATTATTATTATTATTATTATTATTATTATTATTATTATTATTATTATTATTATTATTAAAGTTAAGATTACTGTGGTAACTAATCCATAAAGACTTCGTGAACACATTACAATGTCAAAACAGAATCATAACTAGTTCGAAATAGCCAGGTCTTTAAGCGCTTCTTAAACGCATCTAGTGATGGTGAGAGTTGAATGGCCAGTGGTAAACCATTCCAGACCCGTGGTGCTGTCACGGAAAAGCGCGATCACCCACGGTGGAAAGACGCATTCGCGGGACGAGTAGCGCTGCAGTGGAGGCCGATCTCAGACGTTGTCGACCATCGAGATCTGAAACACGATGCAGTTCTGTCTTTAGGTATGCTGGGCCCATGCCATTCAGACACCGGAACACCAGTTACGCCAACTTGTATTTGATACGTTCTGGCACTTAAATCCAGTGTAGGTCTCTACCAGTAGAGGTGTTATGTGGTCGCTCCGTCCAGATCGGTGAATCAAACGCGCGGCAGCGTTCAGCACCGTCTGAAGACGGTTGAGGAGATAACTAGGAGTCCCTGCGAGGGTGGCGTTGCCATAGTCCAGTCTTGTCAGCACTAAAGCACCGACCAGCGACTTAAGGACTGTAGTGGAGACGGATCGTCGGATGCTCTGTATCAATCGTAGAGCAGCGAAACATTCGGCGACGGTATTGGCCACGTGTTGTTTCATCGATACACTATAGGATCTAAGTAGATGCCTAGATTCCGAACCGAGGTAGTCGGCTGCAGCTCCAGATCGTCAATACGAACACACGCCGTGGGTAAGAGGTGCTGCTGCCGGTCAGTAGCGATCCATGGAACTTCCGTCTTGGCAGCATTGAGCATTAGTAGACACAGCGGGGATCTTCTGCTCGAAGTTAAACCATGAGATAGTAAGGCTGGCACCGGTTATCAGCGCAGTCCTTTGAGTCATGCTAGATGCTTCGCGATAACGAGACTCAAGACTGGACGAGACTATCAACGCATCACAGCTTGATCCTCCCGACTGGAGAAGCCAGTCTGGCGCGAAAAGCTATAACCAACCAGTTACAGTCTTGCAGAACCTGCTATACCAAGTACACTTGGTATAGCAGGTCCCCCCACCACCAAAAAATGTCATCGGATTTACACGGTTTGCACAAGTAGCCCTGGGCGGTCCGACCGGTGCAATTGCACCGATTTGCACCAATGTGGCTACGCCACTGCCACTGACCATAACCCTATCTCGCCCAGGGCCCCGCAGAACGTAAGGCCGGCCTTGTCAGTTAAATTAGTCATCATTGCCAGAAGTTTAATAGCTTTATGTTTTCGTTGCTGACAATTGAACGAGAAAGTTCAATTTATTTAAATAGACAACAAACGTGAAGTAATTTATAGACGACGCCTTAAAAAATGGTGTCCGTGATTTGTGACAGATTTTGACCAGGGGTTGGGTAGAAACAGTCAAAAATAGCGTGACGTACTGTATAGATAGCTCCGAAGGCACGAATAATGGACCAGGGACCACAGACCTCGTCTATCCTCAACCCCGGCTGCTACCGTAATCAGGGCCCCGCCTAACGTTTTGCGGGGCCCTGTGCGAGATAGGGTTAGGGTCAGTGACAAGCAAAAAAGGTGGTCGACAATCGCGGGGCCCTTCGAAGACTTTGCGCGGGGTCTCTAGAGAAGCGGGACCCTGGGCAAAGGCCCGGTTTGCCCAGGATTAAGGTCGGCCCTGGTGGCCCGTAATACATTTTGAGACTGGAATCTCTTCATATTATTGTCGTCGTCTTCATCATCATCATGATTGAGTGGCGTTTACGGCTACTTATACAGTACTTACAACTTTAGTCTCTCCAGTATCGTCCACTCTTTTCTTTGCGTTCGCCAGATGGCGAGTGTCACATATCCTGAACAGAATAATTGTTTACGAAGGTCAAATGTGGTCAACAAAATTGGTCAACAAAATTTTATACCTTCATCAAATGAAATTAAGGTCCAAATGTAAACACACTCTAGGCTAAATTTATAATGAAACATAATTTGTATTTTATGCAACAGGCTACCTTTCTTTCGGTTGTATATTACACATAAATATGATTGTTAAAAGCCGCATGGCCCAACGTTTGGTGTTTATTGGGAATATAATAGAAAAACCAGTTTTTGAAGTGAATATTCGTCCATATTCACAATAATTAAATCAAAAAATTATATCTTAACGCTATTTTGGCTCGAACGCAATACCTGTTGCCTTCATACCTACGTAGGCCCTATATTCGTAGTAGTAGTCGTAGCAATAGAAGGCTAGTAGCAGTAGAAGTAGTGTAGTAGTAGTAGTAGGCCTAGTAGTAGTAGTAGTAGTAGGTAGTAGTATAGTAATAGTAGTAGTAGTAGGTAGTAGTAGTAGTAGTAGTAGTAGTAGTAGTAGTAGTAGTAGTAGTAGTAGTAGTAGTAGTAGTAGTAGTAGTAGTAGTAGTAGTAGTCGTAGTAGTAGTATCAACAATAATAGCCGTAATAAAAGTAATGTAATGATGATGACGACGACGGCGGTGATGATGCATGGTGACGATGACGATGAAGATGATGACGATACTATTTTATAGAAAAAATATAATACTTTCAATCAATCAATCAATCAAGTTTATTTTTCTCAACATACTGATGAGTACAAATCAAGAAAAAAGACAAGCTTAAGTTAATTAAACTATTAAAATATAATACATGAATGTCCATTTGCTTGTACATACTTTAAAGAATAATGTTTCAAACTCATAGTACAGAAATCAGTTGAGAGAAAAAAAGGATTGGCCTAAAGGGATTTGTATCCCGTAATTGGCCAACCTCAAAGTTTGTAATAATATGACATATAAAAGTCTTTAAGTGATGGAAATTAGGAATTATTTAGGGATCAAGTAGGAAGTGATTTAGTTTATTGGATGAAAGTAACCACAGATAGTACATATAGTCATATTGATTGTATAAAATGTAGTTAGTACATATAATGTATAATAAAGGTATTTAGTGATCATAATTGAGAATTTGAGTCAATATTAAATAATTTTAGCCGCCATTTTAAAAGAAATATTTTTAAGTTGGTTTTAAATGAGGTTAATTGGTTTAGATTTTTAGATCAGAGGGGCTATTCCAAATTCTAGGTCCAGAAAATTTGTTAGTAAATAATCTGGCATTAGTAGATGATATTGAAGATAGATTATTACTATTTCTGAGATTGGGTTTACATTTAATGTTTAGAATATCAAAGAATTTGTTTGCATAGAAAATATTGGGTAAAAGGTTATGTAGATATTGAAATATAAATAAGGCAGTTTTTTTTTTTCATTCAGATGCAATCTCTAGCTCCATCATTTCGCCATTGCCCTAGCCAATGTTAAAGCATAATGCAAGTAAGTAAGATCTCGTAAAATTTATATATCGCTTTGGAGAGTAGTACAGTAGTACAGGGTGTAAAAGTGAAAAGGGCACCCCTTTATGATATTTAATATCTCGGCTGCGTGTATAGCGATTTCAATGAAATTTATAGGCCATATACCTGGGAATGCTTTTGATGCAATTGCCAAATTTCATGCTGATATCTTTAGTGTTTGCTAAAATATGGCCAAAAAACTAAAGAGACCCACATTTTGAAATTGACATTGGAATATAACGTCATAATAAAGTGATAAAAATATTTTTAAAAGCAGAGATGTAGCAAGTACACAATGCTTCAAGTACAAGTACAAGTACAAGTACCTGGCCTCCGAGTACAAGTACAAGTACAAGTACTTGCATTCCAAAAACTCCGAGTACAAGTACAAGTACAAGTACCTGGCCTCCGAGTACGAGTACAAGTACAAGTACCTGGCCTCCGAGTACAAGTACAAGTACCTGGCCTCCAAGTACTAGTACTGAGTACTAACAACATTTTGACAATGACATTTTTTTCGCTGACATTTTGTCCCCATGACATTTTCTACATGACATTTTGTCCGTGACATTTTGTCCTCGGACAGTTTGTCCGGCCACGAATAAAATTGACACTATTAGCATCTAAATATCATCACAGTTGCACTTAAAAAATAGAGATGATAGTCTTGCATCGGTAATATTAACCCACCTATGCGGTCTCGCGATCAAGCCAGCTTGGCTATAAATACGTGTTTAATTGGTGCGCCAGAAGCAGGCACACTAAGGTCTCTAATTAATGGCTGCATTATACAGCCTGTTGAACTCCTTTCTATTAACTTCACTGTTCCAAAATACGATGGTATCAGTGGCTTCATCATAAATTTCGTTGAGTTCCAGGTACTTGGCCATCTGTGAAGATGTGCTTGTCATTAGCCTAAAGGAACAGCATTACTTGTACCATTGAAGTGCATGTAGCCAGAGATGTAGCAAGTACACAATGCTTCAAGTACAAGTACAAGTACAAGTACCTGGCCTCCGAGTACAAGTACAAGTACAAGTACTTGCATTCCTAAAACTCCGAGTACAAGTACAAGTACAAGTACCTGGCCTCCGAGTACAAGTACAAGTACAAGTACTAAAAATTTGTACTCGAGTACAACTCGAGTACAAGTACAAGTACCAAGTACTACATCTCTGTTTAAAAGTTTGTTTAGCCCTGAACGTAAGGGGGTTTCAGATGATTTGTTGCGGGAGCAGGTGCTCAAAATGCCCATGCACCCTTAGCTTTCACACATGCCGACAAGCGCTTCTTCACTGACAATATCGACTTCTTGATCTGGTCCTCAGGCAAACTCTCCCAGATATTCTTCAGCACAGTCTTCAACTCCGTGATGTTCTGTGGCTTTGGCTGATACTTTTGATATCTGTCGGGCATGATTCCCCAGACGTGGAAGTCAAGTGGATTGATATATAGGGAGTTGGGTGGCCAGTCATCTTTCTTGATGAAATCTGGACAATGTTGTTACAGAAAATTCTGGGTCCTGAGAGCAGAGTGTGCAGGTGTTCCGTCTTGCTGGAATATGAAATCTTCTCCAAGCAAATCATGACAGTCCTGCAGCCAATCATAATGCTGCTGTGTTTATCTGTTGGCCGTAAGTAACCCTTGACCTTGTCTGGCGCAATGACAACGACGCAATTTTAGACTTAAAAACGATACAAATTACTATGACGTTATCTTCTGTTTGTCAATTTTAAAATTTGGGTCTCTTTAGTTTTTTGGCCATATTTTAGCAAACTCTAAAGCTATCAGCATGAAATTTGGCAATTGCATCAGAAACATTCCCAGGTATATGGCCTAAACATTTCATTGAAATCGCTATACACGCAGCCGAGATATTAAATATCATAAAGGGGTGCCCTTTTCACTTTTACACCCTGTAGATGCTTATTCTTGTGCGCTTAGTCTTTCTTGAAATAACGTAATGTAACGAAATGTAAATCAAAGAAATTTCTTTAGCGATAGTATAATACTTAACTCATACGAATAAGTATTTTAATAGCGTGTTTCCAATTTACAACACCCGATCACTTTCTGTTAAGTCTTGGCTACCGATTGCCGCGTGTGTTTTGACAATTGTCTGCGAACAATTAAGGCGTAGTAGGCCTATTGTTACTATTCTATAGACCTACAGATATACCCCTAATCCAGTGGCGGCGCCACAGGGAACCCTAGGGGGGTGCCGTGCCCCCTATTGAGTGCCTGGCCCCCCAGTGCCCCCTGTTGGGATCCTATACTTAATGCTACATACATAACAACAAATGGTTGGCCCCCATGATTAGAAGTTGCCACCCCAACGGCCCCCCACTTGCCAAATCCTGGAGCCGCCACTGCCCTAATCATCTGGTTGCCTAAAATTTTAGTAGGCCTAATTAAGCTTTAGCCTAAGGCAGTGGCGTATCCATAGGGGTGCGGGTTAAAACCCCCTTGGTTGGGGAAAATTTCTTTTTTCACTGTTTCTATATATGCATTCTTTATTTTGGGACGCGATTTTGGGGGTCAAAACCCCCTCTCCTTGGCTACTTGGTCATAGGATGTAACACGGTGTAAGAGGTGGCGACCTGTTTTGCTTGTCAGCACGGAAGAGAAAAATAGTAAAGATGAGATGTCCTTTTTTTGCTTGTCAAGAATTTTTCGAAGTTGGTCACGGTCAAAACCAAAGCCAAAACCCCCTTCCGGAAATCCTGGCTACGCCACTGGCCTAAGGTCCATGGTTCTTGAACAAAGCTTAGGACACCGTCTGATATTAATCATGTTTTCAATATAATAATATATAATATAACAAGGTTTAAAGTGGTTCAGTAGGGACTGCCCTGTGTGAGAACCACTGTCATTGCTATTGCTGCCATTGGCGTAAACTTGGATGATGAAGTGTGGGAGCACTACCATATAACTCTGGTGGAAGGGCGTTTCAAGCACCTGGGCCGTTTCCGGGGGAAAATTGCCCCTTTCTCCCGGAAATTTCAAATTCCCCAGGAATTTTGGCATACTAGACCTACATCAACTAACAGCAGCTCCTATAGCTGACTTCCCCCGACCTTGTCAGTTTCCTCTACGGAGTCCAGGAGTCCAGATTAAACACTGGCATTGGACCCAGCGTACGAGAAAGCACGTTGCCCGATAACTGTCCGAAGACGAGGTTTATGGTAATAATGGCTATTAGAGGCTGACCGTAAACTTGGTCTACCGCTGGCAGTTGATGTTTACTGGAGCAGATCGGTCACTGTCAGATCATGCCGTGAGCAAAACATCAGCATACACAGTTTGTGTCAGTGGCGTAGCCAGGATTTCCGGAAGGGGGCTTTGGTTTTTGGTTTTGACCGTGACCAAATTCGGGAAAACGTTATCAGAGCAGACAATGCTTTTCCATCCCTCCCCACTACCTGCCTCGATCATTTGGAAATACATGGCTATCCATTATCTTATCTAATTAGTCTCGTACATGAGTGGATGCTCGATGAGCATCCATTGCCAAAATTCAATGGTTATAGAGTATTGTTGACTGAAGGTTAAACAAATTGGAATTTCTCCTACTCTAATTTTCAGGAGATATTGTCATACTTTCATTTTCGGTTTAGGCGTACTCAAAATCTCGAGGACACGCCGATAAGTTAATAAATAGATAGGTCAGTTGATGATTAGATACTGCTGCCCGTTATCCATTGACGGACGCGTTTAATACGAATAAACCTACAAAGCGATTGTCTCAGTTTGTCTGATGAAGAAAGCGAATTGGATCATTGGCGTTGGAAAATAGCTGCAAAATTGTGCACCGAAAAATAATGTACAACAATGGCAACAAACAAAGGTATGATCATGATTAAATTAATTTAATGCATGTAAGTATATATGTAGGTCTATGTATGTAAACCTATTTATGAAAGGAACCGTGTCTACAGTATATACATGTAGCTCTGATGTAGGCCTAAGCGTTATTATTACAAATTAACTTTTTCTCCAGCTCTTTTTCTAATCCTCAATTACTCAATGTCCTGTTCTACTTTCTTGTGACCAACCGGTTGTTGCATGTGTTTTGATAATTGTATGCGACTGCTTTGTCAGGTATTTATTGTAGCGGCACTTCTTTGTAGACAGCCACAATGAGCTACTACAGTTCCACTATCTATCGCTGATAACATATCAGAGCACAATGAACCTTGATACATTACACAGACCTTTACCCACAGACCGTTTTAACTTCTACTGCGTGCCGGAGGACATGTGACTGCCTGATAAATAAAATCTCTGACGTCTGAATATTGAACCTGGCCTTGGGAACATCGCCCAATTTCAGAGCCGACACTCCAGAAAGCCACCAACGCAGACACATTATTTTTTCACATTGGTTTTAATTAAATATTATGGATACCCCAGGCATAGGATCTAGCTACGTTAAATGCTGGCTAAAATAAAAAAAGTTCATTAGTAACCTGAACGATTTTAATGCAGGTGCAGATGTTCTTTTGCAATCGAGATTACGTTGACAAACAACGGACTGTCGGTTGTTCTTATTTTTTCAGCGTAATCGTGGTTTTAATTATAACTAATTAATAAATATCGAGAAACGTTGTATTATGATTCAGTACCCCATGCAATGCCCGGGTTAGGATCTAGCTGCCCGGGTTGAAAAAATTTTATGCCTTTAATATTTGTATTTGCTTACTTTTGCACTGCCATGTACGTCATTGCAATAGGCCTACTATTCTAATCATCTAAAACTAAAGTACATGTATCTGAAACCGTGTTTAATTACAGGTATCAGCAAGAAATGCATGTTATTATCATTGTGTTTGGCAAGTAACGATATATCGAATTTCACTTATGGCGGTAATGGCTTGTCCCTAATGGACGATTCATTTCCTATGCATCTTCCTCTACCGAAGTGGACGCTATCTTCAGTGTAAGGTTTAATTGTTGCTCTGGCCGTGGCTGAAGATTTACGATGACTGTCCAGGGATTGAAGTTCCTCTGCGCTCCAAAGACCATCTTTCCATTCAGAGATTTGACCTTTGTGAAGGGTCGATTTCCACGTGTATTTGGTCGGAAACGGTAAGGTCAGCACTGGGCAACAAGGTACATTGACATTAAGAGAGCATTCCTAAAATTCCTAAAATTCCGATCAAAGATAGGAGGGCCTATATTCACTCTTTAAAATTCATCTGTTGAGCACTTGCGTTGCGGAATGGGATCAATTTAAAATCCTCGTTAATTTGTTTAAATAATTTTTGTTGAGTGTCTGTCCATAAATTATAAACAAAAGAGGGAGGGTTTGAAAAGTGTGACAACTGTTGATCGTCGAATCGTCATTTAAACCCATGGTCAGCTGCCCGGGTTAATTTTGACTCTGGTTACGCCACTGTTTCTATTATATGTTTGTAAAATCGTCGAATCGTCATAAACTCATCGAAAATGTCTGTGGCGTCTTTTTCTAAACTCTGTAAAATATATGTGAAAATTCTTTAGGCAAAAGTGACTTGTCTACGATCGTGGCGTCACAACGATATTTTATGTCCAGTTAACTCCGGGTAGTTCAAACATTTTTCTGTTACATGCAAGGACTCCAGGAGTAATCTTGCCATCATTGGAGGATAGAATGATTTTTAAAAGTATATCCAACGATAAATATGGAAGATCATCAAAATGAGAGGGATATTGCAAATTATGGTGGGATTTTTAAATCGCCATGAAATAAGTTGATAACATACTAGCTCATGCATTGTCTGGTCTAGGACTTTTTGCTCGGATGTATCATTTATTTTTCAACTTGGTAACTTGGTGTTACGTAATAGGATTATGAACCGACTTTCCTTTACCTAAAACAAACATGCATAGATATTTTGGATAGGAGATGAATGAGAGTAACCCGATATATATATATACACGGTGAGCCAGAAAAAACGTTACCATACATAATATTATTTATATCATATTAGGTAGCGTTTTATTCTGACTCACTGTATATATATATATATATATATATATATATATATATAAATATCATATCCGTGTAATATTAGGGCCTAGTTGCCTTTCTTCCAGGACAATTATTGTCCCTGTTGTCCAAAGATATGAAATGGACGCTGGACAACATTAATGGAATTATATCCATAACTTCTGGCCTCCGGGTTCGATCCTCCACTATTTGAGAGGTTGCCATAGGGAAGAAGAGTAGAGAGAGGTTGTCCCCGTCATCATCCATCCGTTTTCATCCAAGAGCACATGCCATGATTAATTAATTATCTGATAAACAAAATTAATTGCATTTTAATGACCATTTGTCATATAATATTTTGTATACATTTGCAGATATAATGCAGTTTTTCAAATCATTGTCCAGTGCTGTCCAGGCCGACGATCGAAAGAGTGATGAATGCATCATTGAAGTTCAAATGCAAATGAAAAAAACCTATGAATATGAGAATCGGACCGATACAGATGTTGAAATAGTGTCAAAGATAACGAAAGGTTTTTTTACTCGAGAGAAGGATTTTACAAAGGAAGAGTCAAAGCACTCTTTCGATGCCCACATGAACAGCAATATCAATTTAAAAATTTTCAAGCTTGAGGCAACAGCCAACTACAGTTACAGTAAAGAATATTACCATGAGGCCCTGACGGAAAAAGAGCTTGCATACGGAGAAGAGATAACAGCAAAATATATTGTTCCAGCAAAATCAAAACTATTCAGATGGCAACTTTTGCAACTGTGGACAACGAAATTATTGGCTTTGGCAAATTCATCGACACAAATGAAGACCTATCGAAAGAGATGAAAGAATCAGCATTTAAAGGCGAGGCTGTGATCCATCTTCCAAGAAAGATCAAGATTGGCGATACAAAGTTTCGCATAAGACACAAAGCCACCAATAAATACCTGGTTCCAGTATTGATGAAAGAAAACTGGGATTCACTCACTTTAAAGGCTGATTCCAACTACTATTTTAGACTGGAAAATACCTCTTATTCCGATTGTCCAGACCACGGTGTACGAATCGAAGCATTGAGCTGCACAACTCCCGCCTGGTGCTACGTGTATTCCGGTACAACTGGGGAATTTATATTTGACTAAGAAGGCAACGCGTGACCGGACTCAGATATGGATGCTCAATAAGCGCAGCGACTTACGCAATGGCGACGTGGTCACATTCAGAAACAAGTATTATGAAGCAGCCGGTCTCTGTTACCAAGACGCTAACTATAAGACCAATGTTTTTTGCTTGGACAACAAGGAAGATGAATGGATTTTGGAAATGTGACTAAATCAATGACGAATTGAACGTTGAAAAAAAAGATTCAACTTATTGATTGAAGCAACACGGTGTTTTCTCTGATCATTTGTTATTTAAGAAGTGACTTCTGCTTGTTTTGCTGAATCCATCAAACGAAATTCTGTGTCCCAAAAAGACCTAACACTACGAAGATTATTTCTCTTGATCTTCGTCTGATTTGCATGAAACAGTGTTTATTCTAGGCCTTCTCTGGGGAGGGGGAATTCCCCTAAAGTTCTAAAATTCCCCATTTTTTAATATGTTGGTTGGGGGATGGAATCAACCCACAAAAAGTGTGGAGACTCAGACCTTGTCCCCCTCCAAACATTTCAAAATCCCCCAATGTCAAGGTGGCTAAAATAAACACTGTGCATGAAGTTTCTAGCATGGTTTAGATACAAACATAGATTTTGACACTCTTCGATGGATTAGGACGTTCGATAATTTAAGACAGAATTTTTCGATTCACTATTTGATTAATAGGTCTCTGAGTTTTACGTACTATCTTGAGTGCTTAATTTCTAGTTGGTGGTTTTCTCTTTAATAATAATCTACAACAAACAATTCAACAAGGTATCATGCCAGGAAAAAGGAAGAGAGGTCGGCCGAACAGAAGATGGGTGGACGATATAGAAGAATGTACTAGAATGGCCATAACAACAGCAACAAAAACATCAAAAGAAAGAAGTAGGCCTACCTGGAAATGCCTGATGCATGATGTCACCTTATCTTCAACTACTGAAGGAAAGAAGAAATGATGATGATGGTTTTCTCTTCTCGTGAACTTTCTTCCACGTTTGCTACCATCGGTAAAGGCTACCGCGACCTTGTGCGGACGGTACTGAAACGCTATCAAAGAGAGAGACAGAGAGAGAGCCAGAGAGAGAGAGAGAGAGAGAGAGAGAGAGAGAGAGAGAGAGAGAGAGAGAGAGAGAGAGAGAGGAGCAATCTCTGTGATAGGCTATTTATTCTCACTTGGAACGGGGATGAATGGTCAAAGGTTTAACCATATGCAAAGTGTTTCGACAATGAAGTAGTCTACAATTGACAATTTATTTTCAGAATTTCCGATGGTTAGTAAGCAATCCGTCCATATGTGGATCAAGATAGAAGGACAAGTCAATTAATTAATTATAATTATTGCATGTGCTCAGTGGCGGTTCCACGTGAGGGGAGGGGATGAGTGGGGATGCATCCCCCCACCGGACTATTTTTTGCTTGTGAAACCTATTTTTGGGTAAAAGTCTAGTAAAATTGCGGGGGAAAACTGCGGATGACCTTTTTTGTTTATCAACCTATTTTACGGTAAAAAGTGTAGTAACATTTGGGGAAAAAATCCCGTTTGTCCTTTTGTCAGCCTTTTCCGGCAAAGTTTATAGATCTCTTCCTTCTCTTTTCATGCCCCCACCAACTTCCTATGAACTCATTTCATCCCGCCCTCCCATCAAAAAATCCTGGAACCGCCACTGCATGTGCTTATTGGCCAACCAGGCAACCACCACCTCATTAGTTTCCTCATAGTACATGGGGTTGTATGTGTCCGTTGGGCATTTTGCAGTGCATTTAGCAGCAATTAATGCATTTAGTGCTTCAATTATTCACTCATAATTATACGAATTTCATTTCTGCGGGGAAACATTTTGTAATATATCGAGATCTTTTCCATCTGGTCATATTTCTATATTCTGTGTTTTGAATTAGGCCTATGTTTAGTAAAATTCGTGTAAATATTTCTACATTGGAAATTACAAATGAACTGGGATGAATTGAATCTTTGTAATTTTCATATATATCCAGATAGAACATCGCTACTTTAATTTTCTTGCTGAGTTTTAGCCTAATTTACTGCCTGTGGCAAGGGCTACAGCAACACACACATCTGTTGCATCGTGAACTGTAAACTTTCTTAATTATTTTATTTTTAATATTGATCCGTTGTATTTGAAGTTATCTTGTTGATTCTTCCTCGTTTCATGAGTTCATCTAGTGTTACAGTCGCTCAGTGAGTCAGTGTTGTATGAAGTACTGAGTTTGAGTACTCAAGTAAAAGTACAAGTTTTATGGCATTTTTTACTTAAGTAAAGTAAAAAGTATCTATGAAAATAGTTACTCAAGTAAAAGTAAAAAAGTACTCCCCAAAAAGTTCCTTTTTAAGTAAAAAGTATCGCGAAGGAAGGAATCGTTGGTAACTACACCTGATCATGCTAAGTCACATTTGTATTAGGGCCTGCTCTGTTTTAAGCAACATACAACAGCCTCATCAGTCAACACGTACATATATCAGGGCTGGAAATGTGGTTTTAAAAGTAGATGTGAAATACGATCGATTCTTTATATTGGCACACTATAGCAGCACAAGAGGCCACAAATGCAAGTTGTTTAAGCAGAGGGTTGGTCCAAGAAAGAAAAAAATTTTTAGTGCAAGGGTTGTGAACAAATGGAACAGTTTGGACGAGGTGGTAGTGATAGTTGAAACAGTTAACGGATTCAAAGGCTATCTCGATAAACTAGGTTATTGAATGCAGATGGTTACATCAGTGGTTTTCACACAGGCTTACTTAATACTTAGCCTCCTAAACCACTTGAAAATCACATTATTATTATAAAAACCAAGGTTTTTTAGTTTTTTAAACTGCAAAAAGTCAATATTTATGCTTTTAGGTTTTTGTTCTATAAATAGAAAAATGAAAACCACGTATTTAATGTAGGCCTATTTAAAGTTTCTAACTATCTGCAGACAGAGAAACACATGTGTGACAAGAATATAGAGAAAGGTTTATACTTTATAAGTTTTGACATGTGACAAGAGTATAGAAAATTGTTAATATATAGGTGTTGACATGCCAAGCATTAAACCCTACAAACAAATTTTATCTTTAAAAACCTAGCTTTTTCCAGCCTTGACGCATATAGGCCCTACACCATTAACTTCATAAGTAGCCTACATTAGCAGCGTCAAAAGTAGCCCAGACCTTGTTTTTCCAGTCAACCCTGTCGCCTGTGGGACTGAGTAAGTAGGCCTGCGGGAAGTTGGGAAGAACTAAACACCGTGTTTGAACAGCAACACAAGTAAATGCAACGAAAGTTGACGATGAGAAATTTTACTTGTAACGGGACGTGAAAGACAATGTAAGTTACTAGGGCCATATTAAGGCGGGGGCTGAGGGGGCTGAAGCCCCAGGCCACCATGAAAAATAGGCTCACTGTTTTTCCGTAAACTTTTAGGTGTATATAGGCGTTGACATGTTGACATGTAAACTTTTTTGCTTGTCAGCTCGTTTTGGAAAGGAAATAACCTTTTTTTGCTTGTCAGAGATTTTTTGCGGTATAGGCGACGGCCTTTTTTCTTCTCAGCCCCAGGCCCACTCGGACCTTATCCGGCCTCCGGCCCTGAATGTAACGAAGTAAAAGTAGGCTACTAATATAATAATATTTGAATAAAAACTTACTTCGTTACAAGTAAAAAGTACTGTGCAAATTGTGTACTTCGTTACAGTACCAAGTATTCAGAATTGTACTTCAGTATTGTAACGCGTTACTTCTATTTCGTTACCGCGCAACACTGAAGTCGCTTATTGTAACCTGTGTAGCCTTTGCAGATTATTGCAATAAAACTTCTTCCCATAATATTAAAGACTTCGATATCTCTAAGCTCGCCAGATGGCGAATGTCACAAATCCTGCATAAAATACGATTGTTTGTAAAATTATATATGGTCCTAAGCTGTTATAGTTTTACAAAACGAATTGTAAAACTAAAATTATAATCAAAACTAAGTTCGAGTAAGGAATTACAAGTCGCCATGATGCCTTGGTTTACATTTGTATTGAAATATCATCTGTATTTAGTGATACCTTTATTTCGGCCTTTAATTAGATTTATAGCCTATTTATTCGATTTTATGAAGGTTGTGGGAGAAGTTTGAGATTTTTAGCGAAAACATATTTTTAGAGCGAATATTCGTTAATATTCGCAATAATCAAAAAAAGAATAATCAATTCTAGTTTGCCTCAGGCTCAGTGTCTATGTTTTCTCGTCTTCCTCTTCGTACTCTGTCATATTAATCGCTGTCCTGTAGGGTTACAAGTGACAACTGCGAGCGAACAGCGCAGTTTTAAGTTAACGTTTGAATATTTCCAGTGTCTTCGCCGCCGAAGTTATTGATGACGGCCGACCAGGAGGTCAGACTATCCCAGACTTTGGCAGCTGCCACCGGAAACAGGAGGATGCCAATGGTAACGTGACGTTTAGATTGGAACAACGAGCTTAAGAATGGACGCAGATCGCAATCGTCGATGTCCGATGTCTTGCAGGAATCAGCCGACAGATACAATGTCGCAGGGCCTGTTTTAACTTGCAGTGATACACAAAATGTGGCAAGTGCTACAGCAACACACACACACACACACACACACATCTGTTGCATCGTGAACTGTAAACTTTCTTATTTTTTTTAAATTTTTAATGTTGATCCGTTGTGTTTGAAGTTATCTTGTTGATTCTTCCTCGTTTCATGAGTTCATTTAGTGGTACAGTCGCCAGTACTGTATTACATTAAGCGTCGCCACGGGGGGGGGGGGCAATTGGGGGCAACTGCCCTCAACCTACCCCAGACCACCTACCAGATTCGCGCAAATCCGGTGAGAAAGTTTTTTGTGGAGGGGTGGGGGTGGATAAGGAATCTGACACTGGGGCGGAAGATGGCAGAGTGGGTTACGTGATGGAGCGTCAGGCTGACGGAGCGGGTTCAAGCCCCGTTAGTGCCCCTAGTGGCTTTCACACAGGCAGTAATGCATTCTAAGCCACTTTAAATCATGCTAAGACACGCTAGCCCCCTTTTTGCCCCCCAACCAAAAATTCCTGGCGACGCCACTGCTGTATTGTAACCTGTGTAGCCTTTGTAGCTTATTGCAATAAAACTTCTTCCCACAATACTTCATCTCATCATCTTCTCCTTGTTCCTTCATGAACTGAAGTTAAGGTGACAGCATGAATTTCATTCCTCCAACCATGTCGATCTTCTGTCTTCTTGACTGCTGCTGACATTTTCATTCCACAATACTTAGGACTTCGATATCCCTAAGCTCGCCAGATGGCGAGTGTCACATATCCTGCATAGAATACGATTTTTATGAAAATTAAATATGGTCCTAAGCTGTCATGGTTTCACAAAACGAATTTAAAAGCTAATGTTAAAACCAAAGTAAAGTTCGTGTAAGGAATTACAGTAGCCACGATGCCTTGATTTTCATTTGAAATATCATCTGTATTTAGCGATACCTTTATTTCAGCATTTAATATATTTATATTTTTTCGATTTTTCACGATTTATACTATCACCTTATCATCACAATATATATAAAAACCTGTTTTTAGAGCGAATATTCGTCAATATTCGCAGTAATCAAAAAGAATAATCAATTCTAGTATATCTCAGGCTCAGTGTCTATGTTACCTCGTCTTCATCTTCACTAACTGCGTGTCCACAATATAGTCAAATGTTGATCCGTTGTATTTGAAGTTATCTTGTTGATTCTTCCTGTTTCATGAGTTCATTTAGTGCTACAGTCGCTCAGTGACAGTGTTGTAAGTTGTAACCTGTGTAGCCTTTGCTGATTATAATAGCAATAAAACTTCTTTCCACAATACTCAGGACTTCGATATCTCTAAGCTCGCCAGATGGCGAGCGTCACATAATCAATTCTAGTTTACCTCAGGCTCAATGACTATGTTTTCTCGTCTTCCTCTTCATCCTTTGTCATAATAATCGCTGTCCTGTACAACGAGCGAACAGCGCAGATTTCACTTTTCAGTTAACGTTTGAATATTTCCAGTGTCTTCGCCGAAGTTATTGATGACGGCAGACCAGGAGGTCAGACTATCCCAGACTTTGGCAGCTGCCACCGGATACAGGCGGGCGCCAATGGTAACGTGACGTTTAGATTGGAACAACGAGCTTAAGACTGGACGCAGATCGCAATCGTCGATGTCCGATGTCTTTCAGGAATCAGCCGACAGACACGATGTCGCCCGACCATCAGGCTTTAATCTAGGCCTTTTCCGGTGGGGAATTGCCCTTTCCCCCTCGCGAAATTTCAAATTTCTCCCGGAAATATTGGCATACTACATCAACTAACAGCAGCCGGCTAGCTGAATTTCCCTCGGCCTTGTCAGTTTACCCCCGGGGCCAGGAGTCTAACTTAACTTAACTTAGCATGATTTAAAGTGGCTTAGGAGGCATTATTGCCTGTGTGTGAAAGCCACTAAACGGGGCTTAAACCCGCTCCGTCAGCCTGACGCAGGAGATCCGGAAGAACTCTCGATGACAGCTTTGACAAACTTACCTAAATTCCACCTCCTCTCGGAACTCTTTAGCAGAATTTTTTGTTGTCCTGCGACGTCGGCTCCAGTTGAACGAGTGTTTTCGCAAAGTGGTCTCATAATTAGACCTCATTGTGCGCGCATGACTGATCAGCTGCTGGAAACACTTGTTTATTTGAAATGCAACATTGCTGTTGACTAGATAATGTTTTACAACATTCTTTTTTGCTTTTCTAATTTTGTGATTTGAATTGAAATTGTGTTTGGTTTTTACCTTTCTAACTTTTTTGTCTGACAGAGGTCGGGCCTTGTTCTTGGTCCTTGTCCTTGTAGGTCAGTCTTTGTGGGCCTTGTGCTTGAGGGGTAGGTCCTCGTCCTTGTACTCGTCCTTGGAGGGTCGGTCCTCGTCCTTATCCTCGTCCTGGGGGGTCGGCCTAGTCCTTATTCTCGTCCCTGAGGGGTCAGTCCTTGACCTTATCCTCATCCTTGGGGGTCAGTCCTTGTTAACATCACTGGCAAGCCATCGCCCGATTGACTTCTAGGTCTTGCGCCAAGTCGCGGATTATTAGCCATCCGAAACATCATCCACAGTCTGACCGAAACTTCCTACGCTTGCGACACGTCTTTCCAATCGAGAACACGGTTTTTAAAACGCACATCAGCACCACAATAATAGCAACAATCCTGTCCCCGGCCTTCTTTGCAATGGGCGTGGCTACTTTTCATCCGCCTGCTGTTCAGAGACAATGTATACCCCCGCAACATACCTCCTAATGGAGCCGTACCTTAATCGAGGCTGTTCCCGCAGGTAGCTAGATTGTATTCAATATAATCTAGCTACTTGCCCGATAAGATGACGAGTACAATCTTGTACTGAATGCGATATGGCTACGAGAGAGTTTTGGTATGATGTATTCCGATTGGCGCATTTTACAGACGGTCCAAGTCAGTGAGTACTGTAACCGCTACAGGTAGAATCATATTTTATCGTTGGACCTAACTACATCGACACGTGTTTTCACTAAACAGAACTGAAAGTATAATTTTAAAACTACAAAAATTTGTATACAGTATAACAGATTATGAGAACATTTCTAAGAGTAAATGTTCCAATTTGGCGCATCATGGATAGACGCAGTTAACAAACATGTTTTTCTTGTTTCTCGTCTTCGCTTGAATGTCTTTGAAAAATAAACATATTCCCCAATTAGTAAGTAATATAGGCCTAAACCTGGTGCGTTGTAGACAAACCGTATAAAGAATATTTCCAAAGTATTAGAAAATTGTTATTTATCGTTTCAGTAGACCTAAAACCTTTTCAGTGGCGGCTCTAGGTTTGGCAATTTCGGGGCCGTTGGGGGCAACTTCTAATCAAAAATTTGTTGTAAATAATCAATTCTAGGGTCCCAACTGGGGCACTGGTGTCTAAAGGGGGCACGGGCCCCTGCCCCCGGTGGAGCCGCCACTGTTTTCATACCCCTTGGCGGGCCGGATCTGACATTTTTGAATATATTTGGCTCGCGTGAATTAATTAATTAGTGGGCGCAATATATTTAGTTCAGACCTTATCTAGAAATACCAAACCCCAAAAGTATTTTTCTTGCAGGGATGCTTGGTGGTTAATATACGACCTGCATTCGTCAGTGGCGTAGCGAGGATATCCGGCACCCTGCTGACAAGCAAAAAAGGTAATTATCTATGTTCTCTAGGTGCCCCCTCAACTCTACGGCACCCATCTCCCTATGCTCCTGACGAGCAAAAAAAGATCGTCGCAAGTGCTTCTTATTTATTTAACTAACTCCCAAATCCCGATTTTGGCGCCCCTCACCTCGGCGCCCGAAGGCGGCTGCCCTCTGGCCCTCGCTATGCCTCTGGTATACGTTATAAAAGAATCTATGCATCTATGTGTGTAGGTATGTATGTAGCGAAGTTTTAGATGTAATAGGTTTGGATGAAATTCATATTGCAATTTATTCATCACTTCTAATGCAAAGGACACAATAATTGTTTTATTGTCGCATGTTCGAATCTTTTTAAAGACATGCATAGAGATAGAAATATGTAATATTTGACACTAGTACTGTATTGAATACAGAGTGAATAATATATAGTTTTAGTTTATATATATAGTTTTATTTTATGATTATTATAATACAAAGGCAGATTGACTCTAAAGCAGGGTTTAATCTAGGCCGTTTCCGGGGAGAAATTGCCCTTTTCCCCCGAAAATTTAAACTTTCCCCGGATATTTTTGCATACTACATCAACTAACAGCAGCCCCCCAGCAAAATTCCCACCGGCTTTGTCAGTTTTCCCCGGCTTTGTCAGTTCCCCCTGGAGTCCAGGAGTCCAGATTAAACACTGCTCTAAAGCCCGGTCGTATATTTGCAATACGTGTATTTACAGACGTTATCTCAAGTACGATATGGAGCTCTTCTGTTCATTGGACAGCGCGGTCCAAGCTACCAGCAGACGAAGTGATAAGTGCAAGGTTGAAGTTCAAGTGATCATGAAGAAGCTATGCGAATATGAGAATCAGACTGAGACCGAAGTTGAAATTGCTTCAAAGATCACGAAAGGTCTGTTTACACAAGAAAGACATTCGCAAGCCGATAAGTCATCAAGCTCAGTCGATACTAGTACGACAGAAGGAGGAGTTGCTACCGCCGATACTATTATGACAGAAGGAGGAGTTGCTATTAATATTGTCCAGATCGAGGTAAACGCCAGCTACTCGTTTTATGGAGAATCCTACCACGAACTGATGACGGAAAAAGAACTTCACAGGGCGGCGAAGAGATAACCACAAAATGCAAAGTTCCACCAAAATCAAAACTGATCAGATGGCAACTCGTTGCTATTCTGAAAGACGAAATAATCGGTTTTGGAAAATTCATCGACACAAATGTAGACCTCACCGAGCAGATGAAACAGTCGGTGCTTGAAGGCAATGCTGTGATCCATCTTCCAAGAAAGATCATTTACGGGGAAACACAGTTTCGCATAAGACACAAAAACACCAACAAGTATATGATTCCAGTATTAATGGAAAATAATCGGGATTCGTTGACCTTAAAAGCAAATCCCAACTATTATTTTCAACTGGAGGGGTGTTCAAAAGGTGTACGAATCAAATCATTGAACTGCACACATCCCGAATTGTGCTACGTGTATTCCAATGACCCTGGTCATATATTTATGAAAAAGTTTGATGAAAATGACACGAGTCAGATATGGATAATTAGCAAGTCTGACAACTTGCGAAATGGCGACGCAGTGACATTCAGAAGCAGAAAGTGGGAAACAGCGGATCTGTGTCACCAGCAAAAAATGGAAAAGACAAACGTGTTCTGCCGATACAACATGGAAGACGAATGGACTTTGGAAATGAGACCATCAATACCCAATTGAAAATTGAGCATTTCTTTTTTAAAAAACTGGAGCATATTTTCTCAAGCAATCGTACGTGCATTCATTATATGAATATGGTACTTTATAAGTGAAATCTACTTGATTTAGGCCTATTTCCTCTCCCACTACAGTCTGTTTTACAACAGGACCTAGCATTGATATGGCTTTGCCGTGATCCTCTGTCCAGCGCAATCCTCCTTCACGTGAGACGTAATGACGCACAGATACTCTCCCTTACACTGTCTTTCTATATTATGAAGCTTTTGTCACCCAGCATCCTACCAAACCGTTATAAATTGGTTTGGTAGGATGCTGGACGCAGGACTGCACCCTGAGGTGACATGTAGGGCCTAATCTTGGCGGGTAAAAAGTTGTGAGCGAGCATTGGTGACTGTGGGATCTTCAACGCGTAAGAAGAATTATGGAAAGCCAGACTTCCTCAGTCGATTATCTGAAAGAGAAAACGTGTCCAGAAATGTGCATAAGTAACTGAACCAGATTTTCCTTTCACTTAATCTTCACGGAATTTTCCTATTTATAAAAATTGGCTACAGTATTTTAGAGATCAATTTATCTAATATATTATATAGGTATACATGATACATTTGTGTGTATTGAGTCTTGTTTTAACCTATTTTAATTCTGTTACTTGACAAATCTACTATCGAACAAAATTAGTGCATAAGAATTTCAAATCCGGGATCTTCTTATTCTTCTCGGTGCCCTATAGATTGACTGCGTTGGCGATCATGGACCTCCATTTTCGTCTGTCTTCTGTTGCACGGATGACATCAATGGTTCCGTAATTTCCTCCCTGTAGATAGCATAAACAGTCCAGATATTTTATCCTTTGTCTCCCTCTATTACATGTGTACTCAATCATGGGCATCAGCCTAGACAAAAACAAATTCAGATAGGTCCTTAAAATCGCTGCATTTGAGTCCATTGCAAGATAGCATTCCAGTTGATCCTAAAATAAGGGTTAATTCAGGACATCGTTTAGCGTTGAATGACAGAGCAGAGAGAGAGACAGAGAGAGAGAGAGACAGAGAGACAGAGAGAGAGAGAGAAAAAAATAAAGCATCGAAGGTGAAGGTCCCATTAATAATAATGATAATGTATCGTCCGATTTAAGTAATGTAAAGGTAGGTCCCGTACTCGAGTCCGAGCGTTGGGTTCCGGTGCTTATCTCCGATTTGGACAATCAGCGACGTAGGTGGTTTAAGCCATTTATTAATTTTGGTAAATATATCAGGACTAAAATTAATTTTACATGTTTAAAATTGATGAATATTTACTAATTTATTATTATTATTATTATTATTATTATTATTATTATTATTTTATTATTATTATTATTATTACTAAACTACTACTACTACTACTACTACTACTACTAAAAGGACAATTTATAAAGCGCTGTAGCATAGTTAAAAACCAAAATCAGAAGCGCATTGACATCACTGACATGTCGATGAAGGTCTGAAGGTGGCGATGTTGAAAATCCACTCGGATTATAGAAGGCTTTTGCATCTGTGAAGAAATCCGGTACGGAATTCTTCAGAAGCGGTCCTTCACGAAGAAACTGCAGCCACATTGACACGTCAACGAAAGAACGGAAGATGATGTTAATGGTCCGAGAGTTTAGTGTTTTTCGTCATAATCGCAAGGGGTCCCGTTTTATCGGGACACAGTGTAGCTAGTGTCCTAGATTCTTAAATTATTTTCTGCCATCATGCCATGTAGCTTTCATAAGTTTAGGAGGTTTATAGAACTTCAAACAGATCACATCATGAAGCCCAGAGTGCTTTCAGATCTTTATAAAATGGTTTCGTATGACTTAGAGATTTACTGAGTTGACGAAGTCAATAATCTTGGTGGTGAACATTATTATTTATTATTGGTGAACGAGAATGGGCGACTGCTGGCTCTTCAACGCGAAAGAATCTTTCATTTGAAGTCATACTTATTCAGTCGATCAGATGAAAGCTCAGACGAAACTTCCTCAAGTAACTGAAAGAGAGTTTTCTTTTTCGCAATATTGTTCAGATCTATATGAAGTATTTGTTTTATAGGCCTTTTTCTACTTTATAGATGAATCCTGTAAACTGATCTATGACTCTGTCAGGGCTTTTTGTAAGAAAAATATTTTCCGGAACCAGACAGTCGGAGTTAAGAACCCTAACCTTAACCAAAAAATCAAAGTTCCAATCAGAAATTTGAAAAAATGATCAGAATAGATATAGTTCTTTTCTATTTAATAATTGTGACTGGAACAACTATATTAATTAATTAATTAATTAATTAATTAATCAATTTTTATTGTTATTGTTTTTATGAAATGAGATCTGCTATTCGGACTTGAGCAGATGAAACTTGCTGTCCTGTGTCCTGAGAGCCCTTTGCTTTCTTAGGCTCTGCTGCCTGTCTCTTTGTGACAGCTTTCTTTGATGTCTTTGGACCACTGCTGGGTGGAGAAGCTGCCCGCTTCCTCAGACTCCTTCCTCCGACAGATCAATGTCAACAAATGCAGCTTTGGCTTCAGCTAACTCAGTGACTGAGGCTTCTTCTTTGAAGCTGCAGGTGGTTTTTTTGAGTGCTTTGCTGTCTTCCAAGCCTATTTGCAGGTCGGTCGTAAGTGGAGAGTATGCTCGATTGAACAGCAGCCCTATGTCGCAAGTGGAGGATAATAATCAGATCCCACAGATTCTGCACCATCAGAAACTTGGTCTGATCCAGACGATCGAGCCACCGACGGCAGAACGCAAGCGTATTGTTTGTCGATCACTCCGAGAAGCTGCATCGATTTCGTTCAAACATGACCGGCTTCATAGTTTTTCATCAAAGACGTCTCCATGACGACGTGAACGTGAACCTTTCCGGTGCCCCGAAGGTCTCGATGGCAAGGAACTTCGCCTTCCTCCGCCCTGGTCGTGTCACCTTATGAAAAATCGGAACCGTCTTACCGGCTTGGATCCTGAACGGCGCGATCGAGTGATCGCTGCGAAAAATGGCGCTCTTCACTGGGTACATTTAATAATTTAATTTTGCAAAAAAGTCTTCGGATTTTCCGGAACGCGGGCCGAATTTTCCGAAACGCCGTTCCGCCTCGTTCCAGCACAAAAAGCCCTGTGCTCTGTAGACTATACAAACGCCTTTGACTCTATCCCTCATGAAAAACTCTGGTATGGTATGTCATGCTACATGTAGATATGTGATTTCCAGCACATCTAATGTCTTCTGAATTTGTATAAAAATCGAAAAGGAGCAATAAAAGCAATGACATGATAACAGACTGGTCTAATTAGAAAAGGTGTTGAAAATTGCATATTATCACCATTCCTATTTAACATCATATCAAAAATGATAATAAAAATGCCTTGCATGGATTTACATGTAAAGGAGGGGTAAAATTAGGTGGAGAAACAATCAACAATTTGAGATATGCTGATAATATTATCTTAATAGCAACATCAGAAGAAGAATTACAACAACTGGTTGACAGAGTAAGTTTGGAAAGCAAAAAATATGGCCTATGCCTTAACAATTAATGAAGCTAAAACAAAAGTAATGACAACAAATGGAAAGAAAATTAAGATTACTGTTAATGCAAAGAATTTTGAACAGGTGGACAGATTCACGTATCTAGGAGCAGTGTTCAGCAGTGATGGAAATCTTGAAGAAGAAATAAACTCGCGATTAGGAAAAGGCAGAGAAGTAACGAGGACATTAAAAACTGTCTGAAAAAGCAACAACATCAGCATGAAAAACAAACGAAGATTAATGGAATGTATGGTATGGATTGTAGCAACATATGGGTGTGAAAGCTGGACCATCAAAAAGAAAATAAGACAAAGACTAGATGCCTTTGAAATGTTTTCCAACAGAACAATACAAAGAATAGGCCAATCGTGGACAGAAAAACAAATAAACGAAAAAGTTATAAAATCTTGGCAAACGAAAATTCTCTAACATCTGAAAGCATTAAATTGTCGGATAATCTACAACAAACAATTCAATAAGGTATCAAGCCAGGAAAAGAAAGAGAGGTCGCCGAACAGAAGATGGGTGGACGATATACAAGAATGGACTGGAATGACGATAACAACAGCAATAAAAACATCAAACGAAAGAACTACCTGGAAGTGCTTGGTTCATGATGTCACCTTATCTTCAACTACTGAAGGAAAGAGAAAATGATGATGATGATGATGATGATGATGATGATGATGATGATGATGATGATGATGATCTATGTGTGTGCATAGGGTTTTGTTGTAACTTATATTATTTCTGTACTTGGCTTGTATAGAAGTTTCATATTATACAGTAATAATATAAGAGATATTTTTGCCCATTGCAAAATAGTATTCCTATTGGTCCTGTGATAAAGGATAATTCAGAACCACTTACATTTTGGTTCAAAAATGAGTTTATGGGTTAACTCACATAATTAAATAGTTTGATAACACCGATTTGAGTTGGAGTTTAAACCCATTTCATTGAGTATGAGTTGAGAATTTGAATTAAATCATTTAATGTGTGAGTTTCCCAACACTGAGTATATGGTACATATATACATAGGTACATACCCCGCCTAGTTTCAGTTCCGGTAGACATATGTATGTTGAGAAGGATGCACCACTACATAGCCTACAAGCTCAGCCCAAGCCTGCTTGATGCGATACTTCATTTAAATTTTATACAGTACATATAATCTTAAAAGGGGGGCGAAGTTAGCAGAGTGGTAACAACGTTGGGTGATAGAGCAGGAGGTCGCGGGTTCAATTCCCGCAGGAGCCCTAAAGGTCGACTCAGCCCTTTTCGCGGTAGTAAAATGAGGAGCAGTGGTAAAAATCTCTGCGATAAGTCAAACAGGTACGCCACGCGATACACTAGCCCCGTATCCGTGGCATTGCACGCCTGGCTGAGGGCTATAGCAACGGAGATCAGCGCCGCCCTATGAGCCCGCGAGGCACTGCTTGTCACTAGTGGAATGACCAGCCCCAGCAGTGAAGCATATCCCATGTACCTACATCGGTTTGAATAAGTCAGAACCATGCGGGCGGGCCGACCAGGCAGAACGGGCGCTTGTGGGCAACGCAAACGTTGGCATAATGTGCACCCGTGTGAGCGCTGTACGGGGTTTGGATGTCTCTAAAAAAATTAACGTGTGCATGAGCAGCGGCTATACCCGTGAATACCAACCGAACTCGCGCCCACAACTGACTCGAGTAATGACTTTCGCCTACAGAAATTCAAAATTAGCCAGCTCGATAATTTCTTAGAAAGGGAACGCGAAGTACATTGGTTAAAAAGTACAGACGACTTTCTGGACAGCGGGCGCCAGCCTGGATCTGGCAACAATTGCGGCAGGGAATACGGGGGTGGGGTTTCTACCGGGGGTTGTTTCGGTGCCGACGGTCTGGTCGCCTTTGTCCTCGAGCTCCCATGTCTTGCCATACAAAGAACTATTATGAAAAAACCGAACAAATACCAAGCCATCGCTACAACCGCCCAAGTGATACGCAATACGGCGCACAACCTGGTTTCTCAGGTCATGAACGACAATATTATCGCTGAACAGTTCACGTCTTTAAAGGGAAAGTTGAGTCAAATAACTTTAAAAATATAACGTGGACCTAATGTATTTTTGCTCACGTACGATAAAGAGTCATACGTTAAAATACGTGAGTATGATACGAAAAATACAATACGTATGCTACGTATGATCGAGCAGAGCACAGAGCCATAGCTAGGGTTTTCGGCGACCGGGGCCAAGATTTAACATTTTCGCCCCTAAAAATTCTGCTGATGACCTTTTTTGGCTCACCCAAGATTCAGGTCCTCTCTAAATTTCGCGGTGATGACATTTTTTTGCTCGCCTGAGTTTACGGCGCAATTGTAACATGCCCTAACGACTCGAGAGTCGTTTTACCATCCAAAATGTGCCCCCCCCGGGTCGGCGCCAGTGGCAGCTTGCCCGCTGTCTCCCAGCTACGGTTCTGGCAGAGCATTTCGAAAAATGACGACAACATCGTCGTGCGCTACCAGGACGCACTGCAAAACGCACGCAGCCAGCTCGATCATGTAATAATAGGCATTCCCATCTACACGATGAGTCAGAAAAAAAGTTACCTTACATAATATTGTAACATTAAACTAAGCAACGTTGTATTCTGACTCACCGTGTACATAATTGCCCAGCAACATGCGTTTATCTCTTTCAGGCATAAATAATTACAATAACAACATAATGGAGTAAGCCAGCCTTGGCCGACTGGCTTACTCGGTGGATGAGCTAGCAACTCGGATATACTTGAAAAGCTAACCAAGAGCTGGAACACAGTACAGTTGCTACAAATGAAACATGCTGTAAACATCCGGAACATGTAGATGAAAGAATCAATGTTTGAAGGCAAGGCTCTAATCCGTCTTCCAAGAAAGATCATTTATGGCGAAACGCAGTTTCGCATAAAACACAAAGAAACCAACAAGTATCTGATTCCAGTATTAATGGATGATAATACGGATTCATTGACCTTAAAAACAAGTCCCAACTATTATTTTCAATTGGAGGAGTGTTCGAAAGGTGTACGAATCAAAGCATTGAACAGCACACGTCCCGAATTGTGCTACGTGTATGCCAAAGATTCAGGTGAGATCATGCTAGATACGATGAAGTGCTATGAACTGAGGCAGGTGTGGATAATCAGCAAGACACGAGACTTGCGCAATGGTGATGTGGTGGCGTTCAGAAGCAGGAAGTGGGAAACAGCGGATCTGTGCAGCTATGAAAAGGAAGAGAAAACGACAAACGTGTGGTGCAGCAACAACAAGGAAACTGAATGGATTTTGGAAATGGACCAATTCCAATCGCAGTGAATGCTTATGAAAAAGATGGAGCCTATATTTTATTATATGCTCAAATATGTAGTACCTGTATTTGCTGAAGCAAACAATACGCAATCGTGTCTAATGCTATCATTTGCTTCTTCATTATTTAGAGACACGCCTTCTTCAGATGCAACCAACACTGTGATGTCGAATTGTTTTAATTATTATGTTTTAAGTGATATTCTCGTAATCAAGTAAAAGACCAAATGTTCCTATTTTCTCGAAACAAGACTGGAGAAAACTTTTGAGCATAATCTTTGTTTATAAATTATAATCATTCATCTGCTTGCTCCTTTTGTTTTATGAAAAATAACACAGGCCTACAAAAAATCTTGAAACGCTTTTCTTCATTAAACTAGATGATTCTTGTAGATTTTGGGGCGCTGATTCCAAATATGCTGTCAGATTTTTCCCGTCACGTACGGTTTTTTTGGCAATTTTGAAAAATTAAATTCTATTATACGGGTACAATATTGAACAATGAAGTGAAAGGTGTATTATAAAAAAGTGAAAATATTGTTACCAAATTTGATTTCTTTTAACAATGCGACAGTGAAAGTTAAGGAAGGTACATTACTTCTTTCTAAGAACACAATGATTGGAATTTTTCAAATTTTTTCTCAGTAAAAGTCCGCGAATGGCTCTTTCTCTTATGCGATGTATCTCGAGTTTCCTGACGGAGAGACCAGCAGTAATCTCCCATCGTGTTTACATCCCAATGGCATTGGTATTGTTTTTCAATTTCTTTAACATCTTGGTGAAACCGCCCACCTTGCTCTTCACTTACTGATCCAAGATTTTCTGGGGGGAAATTCAGGTGAGAATGTAAAAAGTATAGCTTCAGACTCATATTACACCCAAGTCTTTCAAATGTCTTTGACATGTTGTCAACCATATTTTTGAAATCAGGGCCTTTCTCATTTCCAAGAAACACAAAATTACTTGTTTAAATGCAGTCGAAGCATCTTTTCTTTCGATGTCATCATCTGGTGCTGCAGAAGTGTTCGTATGCCAGGGCCAACAAAGACGCCTTCTTTTAACTTTGCTTCTGATAAGTGAGGGAATTTTTGCATAGGTACTGAAAGCAAGTTTCAGATTTTGTGAGTGCTTTGACAAATTGCTTCATTGGGCCCAATTTTATGTGTAGTGTTGGAAGCATTACCTTTTTCGGGTCTGCCAAACTTATGCACACAATGATTTGCTTTCTGGTTCACGATTTCTTCATTTTTGCCATATTTTCTTGGTCCAATGTTGCTCCCGCGCCCTACTGTCACATTCATAAAGAAAGCAAAGGAATTTAGTGAAACCACTCTGCTGTCATTGACATGCTTGAAACTTTCCAGTCGCCGCAGAGAATCCACTCATGATTGTGATATTTAATCTTTTGTAATACAAGTTGCACATTGTCATAGCTTTCTTTGAGATAAATGGAATGTGCCAACAGGCAATAAAGAATATATTGTATTGTGCAAAAGAACAGTTTTTAGGCTTCTGTTAGATGAATCAATGAAGAGTCTCCAATCGTCTTTATTGTATTTGATCACAAATTCTTCTGTTAACCCGGTCAGTGTGGTTTTTCTATTCTCCCCATACCATTGGAACTCCGAATTTTAAAGATTTCTTTTTCCCATATGACCATTTCTTAAATCTTCCAGGCAAACATTACACACCTTATCTGGTGCCCAAGACTTATCCTGGTCTCCGAGTTTTACACCAAAGTAAGCAAAGTACAGCTCTTTCACAAACTCCGTTATATTCCTTTCATGTTTCCTGACCATAAACTCGCCACATATATAACAAAACTGTTAGAACTATTGACACAAAGACGACTTGCCATTTTAATATAATAAAAAAACAAATACTAAATGCCACCAGGCACGAAGATGACTCAGAAAGAAGAAGAGGGACGCTAGCTTATCAAATCAGACGACTTCCTAAGCTGGCGCCATCTGACGTCCGTGTAAAAAACTGTACGTGATGGAGTCTCCACATTTTTGTATTTTTACCTTCATATATAAACCCCTTCATTTGAATGTTATAATGCTAATCTCTTATCAATGTTAACATTCTCCTGTTTTTGTGTAACATTACATAGACAATTATTGAAGTTCCTCTTGATCCTTGACCATATGCACAATAGTGATTACGTTATACTGTGACATTCTAGATTAACCAACTATCGGGATTCCAGGATCCCTTAGGTTAATCTTGTTTGTTTCCTTATGCTCATGGTAATGTCAATTGTTTTTATTTACTGTGATCATGTAATGTCCTTTTTAAGTTTTCCACCTTAATTAAGTATTATATATATATATGTTTATAATCGAATTGATGATTACTGTATGCTTTTGGAAATAAATAAACTCATTCATTAAAAAAAAGATACGAGCACGTCGTTGAGGCTTCGATAAGTCCTGCTTATCCGTAGTCTTCTTTTTGTTTGACTTCTTCCTTGCAACCATCGTGAATGGAGTCTCCTCATTGGCTGAATCCAGTGTCGCCTGAGTATCGCCAATGAGGTTGTCGCCAAGCTGCCGAGAATCCTGTGCCGTGCGACCGACAGCATCACTCCATATTCTCTGGATCGCCGAGTCTCCCTTTGCAGTGCTGACCCTGCTGAGACTGGGTGGGTGGGTCTGACTGAGCGGTAGGCTCAGCCGAACTCCTCTTCTCCGATATCCCCGACTCGAGTAGCTTTTCAAATTTCTCAAACCGCTTCTCTAGCGCCTCCATTTTATGCGCCATACTGTACACCTCAACATCTTCCAACCTGACAGGAGGGATGCGATCAATGTTTTCAGCATAATACGCTGGTAAGAGATCCAGTAATTTACGCTCGTCAAACCACAGAAAAATTTCAAATAAATCGTCCAAGTTTCGTTTCAGCTTCCCATCACCGGTCCGTTTGACCAACTTTGGAAAGTCCGGTTCTTTCGCCGCATCGCAAGTGAAATTCCCATTATCGCTCGCTGGTACATTTGGTAAGGTACAACCCATAGGCCATCGCGGGCCCGTCGGGAACCGAAGGTTGTCGCCAAGCTGTCGAGAATCCTGTGCCGTGCGACCGACAGCATCACTCCATATTCTCTGGATCGCCGAGTCTCCCTTTGCAGTGCTGACCCTGCTGAGACTGGGTGGGTGGGTCTGACTGAGCGGTAGGCTCAGCCGAACTCCTCTTCTCCGATATCCCCGACTCGAGTAGCTTTTCAAATTTCTCAAACCGCTTCTCTAGCGCCTCCATTTTATGCGCCATACTGTACACCTCAACATCTTCCAACCTGACAGGAGGGATGCGATCAATGTTTTCAGCATAATACGCTGGTAAGAGATCCAGTAATTTACGCTCGTCAAACCACAGAAAAATTTCAAATAAATCGTCCAAGTTTCGTTTCAGCTTCCCATCACCGGTCCGTTTGACCAACTTTGGAAAGTCCGGTTCTTTCGCCGCATCGCAAGTGAAATTCCCATTATCGCTCGCTGGTACATTTGGTAAGGTACAACCCATAGGCCATCGCGGGCCCGTCGGGAACCGAAGGGTTAGCGCCTTCAGTCATATACGGCAACGGCTGAATGAGGGCGGATTGCCAGCCTTTCCCTCGCCGCCTTTCCTTCCACCGAGTTAACACCCGATGTACCCATTCACAGCTGAATCGACTGGGGGCGCTTGGGGCAGAAACAACCGAAAAGTTTCTGCCGCGGCCGGGAGTTGAACCACGGACCTCGGGATTGGCAGACCAGTGCGCTAATCACTGTTCCACCTGCGCACCCGTGGTACATTTGAAGTAATTTTAATTCCCGATTCATGCAGAGACGCTTTCGCGTTCACAAGTTCTTCTACAGTGAAAAAACTGCCCATCACAGTTTTCAATTGCTTGACAGTACTCTTCTGAAATTTACATTTCAAACAACAAAGCGCTTCATTTACGATAAAATCGCGACCCGCCATGACCATAGAGATTTATATGATAAATGAAATATAATATTATTGTACGTGTAAAATTACTAATTACTCGCAATTTTCATAACATTGATGTATTAATAACAATATTTAATATTATGTTACGTCTCATTTCTAGAAACCCTTTCTCCCCGTTGTCACACATCGTCACAAATGCTTGTACCTCCTCCTGCACCCCTCAGTGCGTGACGTCACTTATGGACAACCCCTTATCGTTTGAACGATCCAGGGTTTATAGACTCGGAGGTATCTCCATCGTTGTGTCGATTAAGAGCTTTCAATAAGTATTTCCATAATGGCGACGCAACGCCTGAGAGTCGTATTTTTATTTGATCAGCAAAAGAGCTAATTTAAGATATAAATAACGCAGGCATAAGCTCCACCCAGCATCCTACCAAACCATTATAAATTGGTTTGGTAGGATGCTGGACGCAGGACTGCACCCTGAGGTGACATGTGATCTTGGCAGTTAAAGAGTTGTGAACGAGCATTGGTGATTGTCGGATCTTCAACGCGTAAGAAGAAGAATATGGAAAACCAGACTTCCTCAGTCGATCCGATGAAAGAGAATACGTGGCCAGGAATATGCATAAGTAACTGAACCAGATTTTTCCTTTCACTTAATCTTCACGGAATTTTCCTATACATAAAAATTAGCTACAGTATTTTTGAGATCGATTTATCTAATATATTATTTAGGTATACATGATCCATTTGTGTGTATTGAGTCTTGCTTTAACCTATTTTAATTCTGTTACTTGACAAATCTACTATCGAACAAAATTAGATTGCATAGGAATTTCAAATCCGGATACTCATTCCTCCTCCTCCTCTTCTTCTTCCTCTTCTTCTTCTCTTCTTCTTCTTCTTCTTCTTCTTCTTCTTCTTCTTTTTCTTCTTCTTCTTCTGCTTCTTTTTCTTCTTCCTCTTCTTCTCTTCTTCTTCTTCTTCTTTTCCTCCTCCTTCTTCTCGTTGCCCTGTAGATTGACTGCGTCGGCGATCATGGACCTCCATTTCCGTCTGTCTTCTGTTGCGTGAATTATGCCAATTATTCCATAGTTTCCTCCCCGTAGATAGCATAAACTGTCCAGATATGGTTCTACTACCTGACTCTCTCTACCTTTGCCCACTTTTGCATTTAGATCTCCCATCGCCAGCACCACATCCTGAGATTTTGATATGTTTACAGCGTCATCCAAATTGGCATAGAATTCTTCTATTTCGTCTTCGCTGTGGTCACTTGTTGGTGACTAGACCTGGATTATGACCATGTCAATTGGAACTGATCGCTTTTTTACCAGGATTCTGTCTAATAGCCTACTGTGCCCAGAAAGTCATGGACGCACCAATTCAGAAAACAGATAACGGCGTGAAGGGGACCCAAAAACAAAGATGGAAGGGCTCCTCGCCTGGTAGAGAACATCCTGCAGAGCAGGGGATACTCGACAACAATCCAACTACTGCTTATAGAATACATAAACAACAACCACAACCAAACATAATCGAAACTTCGAACGTTAGATCACTGCACCAAGCTGGAAAATTGGAAAATGTAATTATAGAAATGATTAGACTGAAATTTAACGTGATGGGTCCGACATAGACAAGATGGACCGGTAACGAGAACCTTATATATATATATATATATATATATATATATATATATATATATATACAATGGAATGACTATCATCCATTCAGGAGATGAAAACACGAGTCAGGCATGTGCATCATCCTAGACCAAAACAAATCCAGATAAGCTTAGACTCGCTGTATTTGGGTCCATTGCAAGAAAGCATTCCAGTTGATCCTAAAAAAGGTTAATTCAGTAAAGCCTACAGCGTTGAATGACAGAGAGAGCCAGAGCCAGAGACAGAGACAGAGACAGGAAAAGAAATAAAGCATCGACCTGTGTAATCAGAGACGTAGGTAGTATAAGCCATTAATCTGGGGTAGGTTGCCATTACTTTCCCCAGACCCACGTTTTACCTCACCTCTTAGCGCTGCTCCTCATTTTATCACCGCCCCTCTAACGAGCAAGACTGAGCCTACCTAAGGGCCCAGTCGGTATCGAACCCGCGACCTTCTGTTCTCCAGTCCAGTGGCGTCATTTCACACTTTTTTTGAAGGCGAGAAATTTTTTGTTGCAAATTTTTCACAAATTTTGGCAAATTTTGGGCATTTTTTGCATTTTTTGCAATGCTTTTGCAAATTTTGAGCAATTTTGGCAAATTTTAGGGCCAATGTTGGAAAATTTGCAACTAGCGGAAGGAAGATAGCAGAGTGGTAACAACACTGGACTAGAGCAGAGGCGTCATTTGGGGGGCTGGGGGCCGTGCTCCCTCCAAGGAAATGAAAATATTAATTTATAATGTATTAATGTGCAAAAAATTACAATTTTTTATATATCTTTTGTCAATTTTTGCAATTTTTTGCACATTAATACATTATAAATTAATATTTTCATATCCTTGGGGAGCACGGCCCCCAGCCCCCCAAATGACGCCTCTGCTCTAGTCCAGTGTTGTTACCACTCTGCTATCTTCCTTCCGCTAGTGTAGTGATATAGCGATCTCATAACGGGCGCTGGCCGGCTGTAATTAAGGTCCATAAATAAGGACTGCAATAAAATTAATGTAGCCAGACATTTTTACAACGCCTCTTAAATATTAGCACATAGTAGCTCTTCAAAACGGCAAACAATAATTTACTGGTGGTCGCCTGCAATTATGAGGGTTTATGGAGACTAATCGAGGCTTCAGATGATAATCGCCTGATCCGAAATCGATCAGCAATGACCGCTGAAGTCATTAGGCCAAGTCGAAAAGTATGTAATGTAATGCAATGTAAGATAATGCAATGTAATGAAATTCAGCTTTATATAGCGCCCCTTCAGTCTTAATTAAAAGCCACTCAGAAGCGAAGCAAAGCCAACGTCAGAAGCACTGTTGACAGCGTTTGACGCCTCTGTGCAGGGCCGCCGAGAGAATTTCCGGGCCCCGTTGCAAAAAAGTAGTCACGGACCCCTGACCTGACAAGTGTGTGAATAAGTCGATGACCTTTTTTTGTTTGTCAGTCTTTTTATGGCATTAATTACCTAACACCATCGGCCCGGGCCCCTAAGCAGACATTCGCCGGGGCCACTGCGCTCATTACGGAGATGACCTTTTTCCGTTGTCAGTGTCTTTTCCAGGGTTCAGACTATTGTTAATACATCATCATCATCATCATCATCATCATCATCATCATCATCACCACCAGACCCGGACCACTTTGAGCTCCATGGGCCCCGGAACAATGTACCGGCTGCACCCCCTCTCCTCAGGCCTGCCTCTGTGGATGGGAAGATGATCGCTAAAATCCACTTGGATGGTTAAAGGACTTCTCTGCCGTGACGAAATCCGGCGGTGAATTCCTAAGAGAGCGGCCTTCCGCAGGATGTTTCCCAACGCAGAGGAGCCAGTGAAGGACGAAAGAAGATAGGCAGCACGACTGTAGACGGAATTCGGAACGTTTAAAATGTCCGGCGTTAAATTCCCATGACTCGTTCTACTGTGAGAGTAATCCGCCGCCTAAAAAACTTAGCATGATTTAAAGTGGCTTAGGAGGCATTACTGCCTGTGTGGAAGCCACTGGAAAATTCCGAGGGGCAAGATCCGATAAGGGTGTCAACAGAAAAAATTTTAGCAGGAAAACTTTTCAGCTTAAAAAAAATTTTCACGCGTAACGGGGCTTGAACCCGCTCCGTCAGCCTGACGCTCCAGCACGTAACCCACTCTGCCATCTTCCGCCGCCTAGTGGGATCCGTTGCCGAACTCGTCAGATCCGACGGAGATGGAAAATTCCGATGAAGCTGGAGCAAGATCCGATCTACAGGGTGTCTAGTGGAATTAAAAAAGTTCCCCCTTCAGCAGGAAAAGGTAGGTATAAGAGGCTTAGATTTCTTAAAAGTTCCTAAATATATCTCTATTAAAATTTTCACCAAAACTGTGTAGTGAAACAGCAAAAATTTTACATATTTCCCCACCTTTCTGCCAATTTTCATCTCATTTGCCTGTAAGATGGCTATTTTGTGAGATATCAAAGTCAAAAATCGATTTTAACGAATCAACAGACAAAATTTTATTGATTGTCTAGAAATTTCAGCTTAAAAACAAAGTGGAAATGCACAATTGTTCAAGATGGTTATCGGACATAATTGCAAACCCAGTAACCAACTAACCCCCTAACCTTAATTGCAAGAATTGTTCGGTATCCAAAGCCAAGCTCCCGCAATGTCTGAATTCGCATCTTATCTTCATTCGATATTTTACCCATTTTGAAAGTTTAAATCAAACTTTTATTGTTATGTCGAATTCCGTGAGTTTAAAAACATGTTTACAAAATTGCATTCGATTTAAACTTTACTACCACTACTGGAACAACAGCAACAACTGCTACTAATACCACTAAAATTGACATGAAGCCAAATTTATGTGAAGCTATAGATATTTAGGCCTGTTATGCTGCGACTGAGTAGTAAAAATCGAAGTTTGATTTTGATATGTCACAAAATGGCCATCTTACATCCAAATGAGATGAAAATTGGCAGAAAGGTGGGGAAATATGTGTTGCACAAGTGTGGCAATTTTGATAAAAATATATTTAGGAACTTTTAAGAAATCAAAGTTTTCCTGCTGGGGGTTTTTTTTCGTAGACACCCTGTAGACATGCAATTGCCAAGAGGGGCGACATTCCAGACACGCAGACACGCGCTGTCTAACGAAGCTTGAGACCACCCGACGTGCTTTACAAATAGCGATCTCGTAACGGGCACAGATAATTATTGCAGTCCGCCTGTAATTACAGTCCATACATAATAACTAAAAAACATAAAATAAAAATAGTGCAGCGCATTTGTTATGCCTCTGGCCAAAAGTTACCTCCACCCTTGATGTGGTGGGTCTATAAGAGGTGAGCTCAGGTGACTCCCAAATTAATAGGAAAGACGTATCAAAAGTAGGGTCCCCGCCCTGTCTGGGACAGCCTGCATGTGAACATTGATTTAGAAGTGTCGCAATCGGGTAGCTCGTAGGGTTTCTAATGAAGAAAAAAACTCAGTTCGGACTTCTGTATGGACTTTTGCCAAATAAAAGACGAGACGATAAGAAAATAACTGCGTCCTTGAGCGTCTACAAAGATGATCGCAATAATAAGCGTTCCGATCGTCTAGAAAGATAATCACAAAATCAGCCTAACGCAAAATAAATCATTTTACGACAACTACCGGTTACTAGTACTGACAAATGCCAGTTGTAGCAGAGCTACTGTGGCCGAAGTCGGGTATGTATGGCAGCTTAACTGCTTCACGTAAATGTACCGCACCACACTGAACTGGGCAAACACTGACGGCAGAGTCGTAATCAACCAGAATAACTATACTAACTACAACAGTCACTCTCAAACTAACTCTCACAAGACGAACTATTTTCAGCATCAAGTGTTTATAGATATCTGAAAACATAACATATTAGACTAAAACAATAGGGTAATCTATCATCTTTAATTGAGGCAGGCTGCTCATCTAACTGTATCAGGAACGAACGATTTCACTACTCATAAATAGCATGCTATTTAGTTATGTATTAACTGTACATAACTAACCTTATAATATAGCTATATTAATATAATAATTTATTAGAAATTAGGAAATTTTGAGGGTGGGGCAACAGACTCATAGGGACACACAGTAGGTTAGGCACCGGGCCAAATCATAGCCTTGTACGGCAATTTAATGAATATTATCCCCAAGTTCGAGCTTCCTTATTCCTGCAATCTAGAGCCCACCGTGCCTACAGGTATATCGGACGCTATAGTATGAGATTCTTCTAGTGTCCATGCTGTTTCCTGCAATCGTGTTTGGAGATGCTGTACTCTAGAGTCGGTCACTTTTGCAGGTATTATGAACTCCAGAGTAAAAAATGTGTCTAAAGTAAAGTAATGTAAAGTAAAATCTCGTGAATTTCTATAGTGCCTTGGAAAGCAGCACAACAGTAGCTGCTTATTCTTAGGCGCTCAGCCTCTCTTAAAATAGCTATGGGGATTGGGGAAGGTATATTATATATCAGCCAGGCAATAGTCAACATCCAAAGGGCAGTGAGGCTAGGTTGTTACAGCTATGGAGGATATGATTTTAGAAAAAGGAATGATTTAAGCTTAGACCTGAAGACTTGAGGAGATAATGCGGGAATTATAGGAAATGAGGATTCAGATTTTATTGTTTGAAAGTGTCCAAGTCTGCGGAGGGAAGCTGGGATTGAGTTCCAAAGTTCAGGTGAGGCGTATGAGAAGAGCCCACCCTGCCTCCTACACCGGCGTCGAAACGACGACGACGAATTGAACGGCGTTGAACTGACGGCGTCGAAACGACACGTAAGCCTACCGACTAAGAGAAGCGCGGACCGGCACCGGTCCGCGGACCACCACTTTGAGAAGCACTGACCTACAGGGCGTGATAGTCGCCAAACAATTGTCTTAGGCTAATTGTAATTTCAAATTCGATTTTTATTTTCGTTTGTGAATAAAAATTAATTCCCGATGATTATGATGATGATGATGATGATGATGATGATGATGATGATGATGATGATGATGATGATGATGATGATGATGATGATACTGAAATTTGCGCCCCTTCTAGACTTGCGCTCTGTGCCATGCATCGAGGGTTCCGCGTTTGTACGGATCTGCTATTTCGTTGTCACATGCTTGAACGATGTTCAAATAGGCCTACATAAAGATTTGCAATTCTTATTGGGCAACATAATCACACTAATATATCAAATAAAGACATAAAATGTATCTCTGAATTAGAATATTATGACTTTAGACAGTGGCGGTTCCAGGATTTCTTGATGGGGATGAAATTAATTCATAGGAAGTTGGTGGGGGGAGGGGGTGAAAATAGAAGGAAAAAGTCAATAAACTTTGCCGAAAAAGGCTGACAACAGGGAATTTTGTCCCTAATTTTACTACACTTATGCCACTCAAAAAAGTTTGACAAGCAAAAGAAGGTCATCCGCAGGCAGTTTTTCCCCGTAGTTTTACTACCCAAAAATAGGTTTCGCAGGCAAAATAACAAGTCCGGTGGTGGGATGCATCCCTACTCATCCCACTAGTGGTACCGCCACTGACTTCAGAATTTGACATTGTATCGAAATACATGTGTAATAATTGTGTATGCATTTTTACAGATTTTATCTCAAGGGTGATAGAGCGCTTCTCTTCATTGGACAACGCTATAGACGCTGTCAATCGACACTGTGACGACTGTAGAGTCGAAGTTCCGGTGATCATGAAAAAAGTCTACGAATATGAGAATCAAACCGACACCGAAGTTGAAATTGTCTCAAAGGTCACGAAAGGTCTCTTAACACGTGAGAAGGATTCGAAATCAGAAAAATCGACGCAGGCGCTCTCTGTCGGTGGGAGTTTCAATGTAGGATTTCCCATCAAAATGCTTCAGCTTGAAGTAAGTGCCAATTACAGCTACAATAAGGAATGTTACCATGAAGTGATGACTGAACATGAACTTAAGAGCGGCGAAGAGATAACTACCACTTGGAAGGTTCCACCCAAATCAAAATTGATCAGATGGCAACTCGTTGCTACTCTGAAAGGCGAAGTAATTTGCTTTGGAAAATTCATTGACACAAATGAAGACCTCGCGGAACAGATGAAACAGTCGGTGCTGGAAGGCAATGCTGTGATCCATCTTCCACGAAAGATCATTTACGGGAAAACACCGTTTCGCCTAAGACACAAAGACACCAACAAGTATCTGATTCCAGTATTAATGAAGAACAAGTGGGATTCATTGACCTTGCAATCAGACCCCAACTATTATTTCCAACTGGAGAAGTGCGGGAAAGATGTAAGAATCAGATCAGTGAACTGCACGCATCCCGAATGGTGCTATGTATATTCCAATGATGATCCAGGACAGATCTTTCTGAATAAGTTGGTAGCAGATGATCTAAGTCAGTTATGGATAATTAACAGGGCAGGCGACTTACGCGATGGTGACGTGGTGACATTCAGAAGCAGGAAGTGGGAAACAGCTAATCTTTGTCACTCTGAAAAGGGAAAGAAGACAAACGTATTTTGCCTATTCAACAGGGAAGATGAATGGATTTTTGAAATATGATGAAATGGAATCCCAGAGAACGCTGGCGAAAAACGACGAAGCCTATATATACTTTTATATTCAAATAAGCAGTATTTGTTAGAGAAAACAATATACATGCTATTTGTACCTTATGCTATCAATTGCTTTTTGTCCTTGATGCTTAAAAGACATGCTTTTTAGATGCATCCAACCCTATGACGTCCAATTTTGTAATATTGCTTTCAGCGATCTTTTCATAACAAATTGGAAGACCACTTTCCCCATTTTCTCGAGACAAATCTTGAGCAAAATGTGAAATCCTATTTTTTAGACTTCGCATCGTTCAGCTGTTTGCCGAATTCTGTCTGACATTGCGACAATACTTTTATAAATTTGCGAGTGCCTTAGTCGCTGTTTGAAGGTCTTGGAGCGTCAATGTATGCGTGTTTTCTTTTCAATGAATGGAAATTGTCGAGGACCTTTATGCGTTGATAATTATTAATGAACTGTTGGTCGAGGAACATAATCCTTATTCTTGACTGAAGTCTCTATTAACTAGAGATTTTCTGCTGCGCGGTCTTTGCCAACGTCAAACGGATAAGACACGGAAAAGTATCTTCTCTTAAAATATTAATCCAACAAAATCGATTAAAAGTCAACAAATGCCTAATCAGGGTCTCGGATATTTAGATACCGTAATACCTTTGCAGTTTAAATGTGCTGCAGTTGGTCTGGAAAATAATTCGTGTATCACTTTAGTGTAGACATTTTATATCATTTGTATTACCTAGAAGTATTAATATAACATAGGCCTATATACCGAGTTATTTAGACCAATTTCTAAGTTTTAGTCTTGTAATGCTTTAACAAAGATATTTTGCATAATTTGCATTATTTAGAAAATATAAAAATTATATATTCGAGGTTATTTAGAATTATTTCTGAACTTCATTGGCAGAAAGTTAAACATGTGAGAATTGCAATGAGTTTCTGGCACGATGCCTTGACAATTCAAAATGGCTATCATATAAAATATTCTTTTATTTTCCGGTAATGGTTACTATGTTTAGGCGGAGCTTCTAAGTAACTGACAAGTACAGAGGAACCAATCAGAATTTGATACGGTACTTATTTTATACCGGAACTTTATTTATACAATACCGGGCCAGAGATAGCCATGGGTTGGGTTAACCCATGGGTTACGTTGGATTGGATTGGGTTGGGTTGGGTCAGACTTTTTCATATTTATGATGGGTTGGGCTGGGTCAGAAAATAAGTAATTGTTAAAAGAAATTACAATGTATCACGATGGGTTGGGACGTTGGGTTGGGACGTTGGTTTGAGTCAAGTAACCTTATTGCCGGCGTGGGTTGGGCTGGGTTGAGTTGGAGATTTGATGGGTTGGATTGGGTTATAAAAAATGGACCCTTGGCCATCTCTGGTCCGGACATCCTCATTCGTGACGGTATCAGTCGTGGGATTGATGCAAAGCCGTCGATAAATTATTTTAAAGCGCAACGGGGATTATGGTGATCGTCAGCACAATTAATATGTGTATTTTGCATTAGAGCCATTTGCCACTCAATAATTATAATTCAGAATTCCAGTGTTTTAAAAAATGCACCAGAACACTTAATCTAATTCTAATGTTAGGCCTATTCAAAATATCGGTAACATATTATAGCCGTTCCAGTTATGACCGCCCCGCTATGACCGCCCCAGTTATGACCACCCCGTTCCTAACTCTTGAAACAGTAAACGGATTCAAAGGCTATCTCAAATCAGCACATCTTGCAAGCGTCCTAATGAATTCAATCTGATGGATGACTCCAGCTTTACAGCCTGAGTTTATTGTATGTATCAACGCAACCTACTGCTGAGATACAATCGCCTGCATCTGCAATTCTGCATTTCTAGACTGTTATTAATTTCAGAATACTACTGGCAATGTCAGTACTTCTTCCTGATGAAGGTGTAACGTGAGTTAGATAATTGCCACCTGGTTCTTCAACAAGAACATAGTGATCTTCAACAATAGTATCACCATACAACTTGCTATTTTTGTTTACTTTGACTAAGGTGGCATCCCTTCTCCCATCGACGTAAATACTTGTTATAGATTTGTGTGACTGTCTTACTGTATACCTCGATGCAAATTTTTCCTTAATTTCTGTCTCTCGCGATGTACTTTGTTCTTATCAATTACAAAGCTTTGATCTTCTTTGCTTACAAGGCCAAAATCGATAAGCACTATTGCTGCCAACGATGCAGCTCGGTCAGGTACGCCATACCTGTCCGCTTCTTCTGCTAAAATACCTCACGGTTGCTTTCTTAATCACTCCCTTCACTATCATTGGTTTTGTCTTCACCAAGATCTAATATTTATTATCACCATCTGATGTTTTCTTTACCCTTTTACCTTTGTCTTCTTCATCCTGCTTTCGTTGCATCCTTTTTCATAACCGCTTTGTTGATTCTAGGTCTAATTTTCCAATAAGCATTTTCCTTGAATTTCTTTGATCCAATAAGAACAACTGTTCCTGTTGCAGGACTTTCAAATGTTTAAGACACTTGCAAGATGTGCTGATTTGCAGTGATGGGCAAAAGTTAACTAAAAATTAGTTAAATTTTAGTTAAACTACTTTTTTAGTTGCATCAAAAGTTAAACTGGTTGGGTAAAAGTTTAGTTAAGGCATTAGTTAAACTGATTTTTTTAGTTAAATGGCTAATAGTTAAACTTGAGTTATTCAGAATCTATGCCACTTTCAGAGCAGGCTAAGTCACGCGTAGGCTCTACTTTTTCATGTCAACCGCATAATTACCTGTTTCAATTATAAATTATTATTATTATTATTACAGTTATTATTATTATTATTATTATTATTATTATTATTATTATTATTATATTTATTGTTAAAATTGTGCTATATGAAATTATAATTGTAAATCGTGTTCGTTGCAGCTTGTAGCCTAGTTTGACTAGCTCAGTAGCTCATGTCAAAGTGAAAAAGTTAATGTTATAAGTTAAACTGCGTTTAATTAGTTATCAGTTAAAGTTAAACTACTACAGTGAAAAGTTAGTTACTTAAAAAGTTAAACTGCTTGATTGCTAAAAAAGTTTAGTTAAAGTTTAACTAAAAAAATTAGTTAGTGCCCATCACTGCTGATTTGTTTTGTGGATTCGTCATAGCAAATAACACAATTGCATGCTGCAATGCGACAATTTCAAACAAAGAGTTCAAGCTACTCAAGAAGGTGGCTTGGCGTGTTGAACTTGACTTAGAACGACATAGTTCTGGACCAGTGGAAATTAGTGTTTCGACACATTTCAAGGCAGACGGAGAGTGAAGTGTTAGAATGGAAGCCTTGTTCCAGAGATTGACGATAGCCTTTGACACAGCCATTTTATTGTCTTTGTGTTATTCTTTTTTGCTTTGATGTGCCTGAAGTGCTGTCCAACTTGTGCATTTGTCGGCATCATATTGAAAGGAAATCCTCTAGCATTGCCGAATATAGCATGCCGTGTAATGTTTCTTGTTATCATGTCGACACCACACTTTCCAAAATTCAAAGAATCAATTATTAAACAGTGTACAGTTAAAACAAAGAGGCAATCAAATTACAGTCGAAAGTTAGGTAGATACAAAATTGTGCGCGAAAAATAGGGAGCAGTAACAAGTCTGTAATCAATGATAACTGCTGATATATGCTACAATTTTTAAGGCCAAACATGGGGCGTTTGCAGTGGTGCAACTACCATTTTATAAGTTGTTTCTTTCTTTAGACTTCAATTCTCAAATAATTACCAAGTTCCGTAAAGAAATTCCAATTTTTTTATGTTTCAACCTGCCCTAATATAATATATATATATATATATATATATATATATATATATATATATATATATATATATATATATATATATATGTTACTAAATATTCTATATGCAGAAAAACAAGAACACCTGCACATCAACATCAATATTATTATTATCAGCTCACTATTAACGTAGTAAATGTCCCCATCCCCGCGGTATTACCGCAAGACAAGAACCCGTTGCCGAGGTAATACCGCGCTTTTTGGCCAAATTGTCCACATTACCGCGTTAATCGCGGTTACCGCGGAAAATCAGCGGGACCCGTTACCACGTCACTCTCTGCTCTCAAGCTTTTGAAAATTGACATTTGCGGCTTTCATCTTCTATTGGTTTGGCTACCATTGATATATAGAGTTTTGCCTGTCACCAGTGCATCAGCTGAACAGAGTTGTAGCAGACTAAAGCAAATAAGAAACTACACGCGCTCAACTATAGATGAGATACCATTGTCGGATTTGTCATTGTTAAATACTGAAAAGGAATTTTCTGAAAATTTAGATTCTAACAGTGTAGTTGACTGTTGACACTTTTGCTAAAATAAAGAATAGACGTAAACAGTTAGTGTAGTATTATTATATAGTATTATGTATTATATAGTACTAGGTGTTTACCCGTCAAAAATGACGGGGGAGATTGGCTGTTTTACCACCCGATTTTGCGCAAATTCAATAGCAATTATTTGTCCTTAACTCGCCGCCTTTGCCTTCAACCGAGTTAACGCCCATTCGCATGAATTTTCTAAAACTTGATAGTCAACGTTAGTGTAATGATTTGGCAGTGTCGAACGACATGCAGTGCTTGATTCTCTTGTTTGCTGTGCTGCTTTTGCACACCAAGCAACAGCCGGCTCCTCATTCTCACTTGATTGTCGGAAAGCTGGTGAACGCTGGACTTTTTTTTTTGCACAGAGGGTTAGAAAGAGGAATAAAAAAGCTAAACAATGATGCAAACCTCATCTTCTTAGCTCTTATATAGCCTGAGATATAGCAAATTCAAAAAAATAGGAAACTCTCAGAATTCAAAACTTTCGCGAAATTCGCTCATAATACTTATGTTCAAACATTGGGGGTCATCGAGTTAGAATTGATAGATCTTTACCAAATGTCAACCGATTTTCAAACTTTTGGTTTATTTTGTTCCTCTGACATCCCTTTACAACTTTGAGGCTGACCAAAGTGGGGTTACCGCTGAAAATATTTTGCTAGGGGGCTTTAAATTTTTTTAGAGGAGATGGTGATATTTTAGACCGTAAAGTGGACTCTAACCCAAATGTTTTTGTTTTTCACGGATGGTTAGAAAGAGGAATTAAAAATCTAAACAATGGTGCAAACGTCATCTTTTTAGCCCCTATATAGCCTGAGATATAGCAAATCTAAAACGTTACAGCAATAATTTCTGAAGAACGCTTTTCCAAAAATGAAATCCCCAGTACGGTGACAGCTTCTGAAAATTTAATCCACACTTGAAGGGTTAAATTTAAAAAAATAGATATTGAGGTTAGGAAGGAGTAAATATATATAATAACGGGGGGCAGGGCATTGAGAGAGGGAAGGAAGTTTTGGGAGGAGGAAAGTGGGGTGTACGGGTTTTGGGAGCAGCGTTGTGTAGGTTTGGGAACGGGGTTTGGGGCCGGTGGGTTAGGGCGGAGCGGTGATGGGTTGGGGCCGGGGCGATTGGGAAAGGGATGGTGAGAGGGAATGAGGGTTGGGAGAGGGATTGGGAGAGGGAAGGGGAACGGGGGTTTGGGGCCTGTTGGGTATGGCGGGGCGGGTATGGGTTGGGGCCTGGGGCGATTGGGAGAGCGATGGGGAGATGGAAGGGAGTTGGGATAGGGATGGGAAGAGGGAAGGGGAACGTGGGTTTGGGCCTGTGGGGTAGGGCGGGTCGGGGATGGGTTGGGGCCGGGGCGATTGGGAGAGGGATGGGGAGAGGAAAGGGGAACGGGGATTTGAGCTGCAATTAAGACTCTTCGTTAAACGCTGCGTTGTTTATACAGTTTTGATTAAACAATTTCGTTGTTATGGCAACAGCGTCTTGCAAAATCTGCCGTGTATCGTGACCGACAGACAGATTCGCCGGACATCGAGAATTATATAATAAGATTATATGCACAATTAAGTAATTTCAATATCCATAAATATTTTGTTTTCTGTATATAATACATGTTTATAAAATAACTAAAAGTATTTCTAATGACATCATTGAAAATGTTCATCAGTCCTACTTTCACAAATTCCACTTTTCATATTGATTTCAATTTCAATCATTTTATGTAAGGTGTAGGCTAATGTAAGGCTGCAGTGTCACAATTGACTCACAAAGTAATGGCGGCTTTGGCCCGATCGAGTTTCCGAAATTTGATTCCTCTGGTACAAAATCCTGGATTCGCCACTGGTTCAAATTCAAATGTTCGTTTAACAATAATTTTAAATCAGTTTCTGAAACCGCTGTTAATTAATCCAATTCATTTACAATTGTAACTGTTCTTCATAAATCGGTTATAGTGAATTTCAGATGCTAGTTTATCTTTGTCTGGGCACAAAGTTATAAGTGTAAGTTGTGTAACAGGGTTATTTTCTAAGCTACCGCGGTCTTTTTTAAAACTCGGAGTGGACCGGATATTGAGCATTTGTGTCTGAATGGGCGGTCATGTAGTGTTGATCCAGAATTTCAGATTATAGCTTATCGCCACAGAACCACGCAAAATCCGCAGATTAAACAAATCGGTTCACGACTACAACTGGGCACTAACATAAATTTATCCGTCCAATCTGCGTTGAATTCACTATAACTCCTCACGTTCGTGGCCGGACAAAATGTCAGCGGAAAAAATGTGACGGACAAAATGTCACGGTTGAGGGTTAGGATTAGGTTTAGGGTTTCATTTTGTCCGCTGACATTTAGCCCGCTGACATGTTGTCCTAGCACCCCTCACGTTTTAACATTGCCTGATGTTTACGCTATCCATGCATGGCCATGCTTAGGCGCTTTAACGATAAATAATTCTTATTTCAAAATTCGAATTTTAAAACAACCACTAACAATTGTAACAGATGACATTATGTATGATGCATTGTACACTCCGAATTTCAACAAGGCATGGAAACAGGAAATTTCAAAAAGTCTCGTTAGCTAACATAACAGCGGGCGCATTAGATAATTAATTAGTTATGAGAGCCGGCAGACCACAAGTGGCCCGCGGGGCGTGTTTTGGGAACCTCTACTTTGGAGACTCACAAAAAGCACCCTGTGATACTGAATTAAGAAATTCTGGATTGTGGGCTCATACCTTCACTCACTCTAACATAGGATATTGCGCCCATATTTGAATCTACAAATGGATTATTTTGTGACTTGGTTGTTAGCAGACATGGGTTTCAGATGATGCTAAAGGCTTTTAAAAGTTATATTTCATGTGATTCTTGTGGTATCACTAAATATCCGGTTTTCCTAAATAATAAATGCATATAGTGAGCGAAACATTTAAATTTCAACGGTCTAATTCAACGGTCTAATACAAACTCATAAAGACGACACTGTCAACAGGCCTAGCAAGCCGGATGGTGGAATCTACTTGCTTATAAAAACAGAAGAAAGCCTCGAAACGGACAGATCTCTCGGAAATCGACCCGGAACGAAACGGGACACAGATTGAGGATTGCGACTTTAAACATAGGAACTCTGAAAAACAAAGAAGAAGAAATAGTACAACTGATGATAGAAAGAAAGATTGATATACTAGGGTTATGTGAAACAATAAAGATGAAAGGACATGGTAGAAAGATCATCCACGAAGATCATGTCTTAATGTATTCAGGACAAAAAGACACCAGACACGGAGTAGCAATAATAACATCGCCAGCAATTGCACCCATGATACAAGAAGTTGCCTACACCAACGAAAGGATCATAGGGATATCTGTGAAACTCGGAAATGAACACCTTGATGTTGTACAGGTCTACTGCCCGCAACAAGAAAGACCTGTCCAAGAAAAGGAAAACTTCTATGATATGCTACAGGACACAATCGACAAAATGCCACACAGAAATAATCTGCTTGTCATCGGAGATATCAATGGACACGTTGGCACAGATCGAAGTGGATGTGAATCTGTCGTAGGCGCTTTCAGTGTCGGAGAGAGAAACCCTGAAGGAACAAGAGTCATTGATTTTTGCTTAGGGAACCAATTGTCTATCATGAATACATTCTTCAAACATAAAGAAGAATACAAATGGACATGGTACAGATGGAATAGTACAGCACATAACTATACTGATAAATCCATGATCAATCTAGTGTTAGCATCAAAAAAGGCCTTAATAAAAGACATCAGAGCCATACCATCAGTATCACTGGATGTGGACCACAGATTGGTACTTACAAAATGCAGAATAGCAAAAATTGTTGCGACAAAGACACCAAAAAGGGAAAGAATAAAAGTGGAGGTACTGAAATACGAGAACACAAGACAAAAAGTGACACAGAAAATCGAAACAGCATATGCGAATATACCTGAATGTAATAATGTAGATGAGGAATAGCAACATTTTAGAAAAGAAATGACTACCATAATGAAGGAGGAAGTAGGAGTCAAAACAATAGGTGGAACTAAAAGAAAAAGAACCCCTTATTGGAATGGAGATCTGAAAGAAGCTGTGAGACAAAAAATTAACACTTCTGACAATTGATGAAACTCAGGACACCCGACACCAGGAAAATATATATTGAACAACGAAATAAGGTCAACAAACTACGAGAAAAGGCTAAACAAGAGTGTTGGGTGCAGTTAGGAAGAGATCTAGAAGAAGACGCGCAAGGTAGCAAAAAATTAATATACAGCCTAGCAAAAAGTTACCGAAAAGAGAGATCCGAAACACAAACTACAATAAAAGACCAAGATGGTAACCTACTAGTGAACAATGCAGATATTAAAGCTAGATGGAAACAATACTTTGAAAAACTCTTAAACATAGAAGATATAGATAATCCTGCTGGCTCCACACATAGCACACACACTGATGAGCAAGGTAAAGAAAAACCAGACCCAGAAGAGGATATCAGCCTGGAAGAAGTAGAAAACGCAATAAAACGCATAAAAAACGGCAAATCCCCAGGATATGACGAAACTCCAAATGAGATGTTTAAAAATGCTGGCCCACAAACAAAAATGTGGCTACACCGAATATTCAAGGTGGCCTGGAAAGAAAGCAAACTACCAGAAGAATGGGGAAGTGCCGTCATTTGCCCAATATACAAAAATGGAGATAAAACAGACTGTAATAACTATCGAGGAATATCCTTGCTTCCACACAGTACAAAAATATATGAAATTATCCTGGAGCGCCGTTTAAGAAAACATTTGAAGGATAAACTTGGAGAATGGCAACACGGTTTCAGACCAAATCGAAGTACAACAGACTTGCTGTCCTGTCTTAAAATGCTTCTCGAAAAATCATGGGAATTTGAGGGAATTTGATAACAGCTGCTATCTAGCCTTTCTAGATCTGGAAAAAGCTTTTGACAGAGTACCAAGACAACACTTGTGGAACATGATGCGAAAGGTTAAATATCAGATCCCTCCAAAACTGCTGAATGCCATAGTTGGAATGTACGACGTAAGTCGAAGCTGTGTCAGATCAAACATCGGCACTGGACCATGGTTTGATGTGAAGACAGGAATGAGACAAGACAGTGTGCTATCACCCCAGCTGTTCATCTTACTTATGGACCAGATACTGAAACAAGTGACAAAGCACCAGATGGAAGACGAAGAACAAAAAGATGAGCAACGTCTAACATTTGCCTATGCAGATTATGTTGGACTTGTGGCGGCTGGCTCACCTATAAAGCTGCAGAAATCCATCGACACCTGGTGTAAAGTACTGACAGAAAATGGCCTGCGTCTAAATGCCACAAAAACAGAGGTGAAGCAGGTATCCAGAACGCCAGAAGAAGAAGGTTTACATATGGGCAAATGGCAGAGAACTGACAGAGGTGAAACAATTCAAATACCTGGGAACACTCTTTGATAGCTCGGCCTCAAACAACACAGCCATCGATGACAGAATAAATCAGTTTAGTAGAAATGTTGGCATGCTGTACCCACTCCTGAAAGACAGACATGTTCCTATTGCGGCCAAAGCCATTATTTATAAAACCATCCTCAGACCACTGCTAAGTTCTAACCTACGGATGTGAAGTTTGGACGCTGACCTCGGCCACCAAAAGCAAGATACAGGCAGCAGAGATGAAAGCCCTAGAAGGCTTATTAAAGAGTACACACTAAGAGACAGGAAGAAAAATGTCATCACCAGAGCAGAGCTAGGTATAAAAAGTATCATACAGTATACAGAGGACAGTCAACTGAGATGGTATGGTCACGTCGAGAGAATGGGAAAGGAGAGAATGCCATTACAAATGATGTTATGGCACCCATCGACTACCAGACCAAGAGGACGGCCAAGAAAACGATGGATAGACAACATCAGTGAAGCGCTGGAGTCCAGAGGAACATCACTGAAACAAGTGGAAGAAACGAAGATCTACCGTACATGGACAGAGACGCGTGGAAAGGCTACTTCGCAGACAGAACACAAGTCTAACTGCATCGAGGTACAAGGGGTACACGGTCTAATACGCGAACAAGAGACAATGTGAAGCCGACACTTAGACGCGTTCATATGGTATCACCAGGATCTACTGTATGTAATAATTGGAATTTCTAAGCTGAAATGCAGTGTCAAATAACGACACGACGCAACACGGCACTGTCTTTCTATATCTGACTTCTGATCTTACATCATCAGATCAGGTGTTAAAATAAACATACAATGCCCATTGCCCATGCCCAACCAGTACAATTGACATTGCTCTCCGTGTTCTACAGTTTGGTCTATGATAGCATCTGCTCTTATGTAGGATTTCTTTAAAATGCTCGGGTGATAGATTTTCTAAAGAAATCTTCTTAATGGTTTGTTGACTACTATTTACTGTAGGATTGTGTCTATGTAGGGTTGTGTCGTGGTGTTCTTGATCACGTCTAACTGTATTCTCCGCTTATATTCAGGATTCTATATTCCGCTTATATTCAGGAATTTTCTTAAGTTTTGACGTTATAGGGGCCTAAGTAAACAATTTGGACGATGTGGCAGCTACCCTGCAACTGGAGCTCATTTATTAAGTCGTTAGACGGGGACGTACAGTATAAATAAATCACTAGAAAGATGCTCGCTTCGCTCGCGCTCGCTTCGCTCGCAGTGCAGGATAATACTAAAACCCAATCATTGAATTCATGCTGCTGAACAACGTTTCAATGATGTACATTGTACACACGCCACGTAGCCAAGCTCTGACGCTGCAACGTACGCTTCGTCAAACGCTTCGCGTGGTCGTTCGCTTCGCGTCGCCGCTCGCTTCGCGAAGCCTAAGGTTCCAGAACGACCAATCAGAACGCTCACCCAGCCAACCAACCAGAACGCTTGAAGGTAACGAATGATAACGTCACACAGCCAACCAATCAGAACGCTTGAAGGTAACAGACATACAGAGCAAGGATCTTAATATTATAGATGGCCATTTGAATGAATCACGCAATAACTATGTTGACGTCAATAGTTCTTTCACACAGTCACTAGTCATTAGCTGAACTTTGAACCTTATGAAGCAGCATTTGACCGTAATTTCAAAATCCCCACTTGGGCGGGAGAGAAAATTCGATAGTTCGGCTCAGCAGTTACATTCCTAAAGTAAACTCACACGCGCAAACAGCCAGCGCCCACGGTTTCTTAATTGCCGTGAATCCACCGCTCTTATAATGAATGTGGGAAAGCATACTTGTCACGTATGATTCTCACAAACTATCAGATGATAAATCGAGTCTTTTAATAATAATTGCAGGCTGAACATGTCCTGTTGCCTGTTTAAGAGACTTATTTCTAATGACTAGCAACTTAGCCAATTACAGAGGCGGTTCTAGGAGTTGCAGGGAATGCATATGTCTCCTGGCGCCGAGGTGAGGGGCGCCAAAATAGTGTTCAAGATAGCAAAAAAGAAGCGAAGAAAGAATGAAATCAATTAGTGACGACCTTTTCTGCCTGTCAGTCAGGATTTTCGGAAGTGAGGGCGCCATCAGTATGTTTTGACCCCGAGAGTCGGACACCCTAGCCCCGCCTCTGGCCAAATAAGGTATAATTAGCGCGCGCATAATCTCCCCCAGAGTCCTCCCAGACCATTATAAAATGGTTTGATAGGACTTTGAGCTGCACTGAATTGACGAGCAATCTTGGTGGTGAAGAAGTTGTGAGCGAGCATTGGCGACTGTCGGCTCTTCAACGCGAAAGAAGCTTTCAACTGAAAGGGAAAACGACACCAGAAAGTTGCCTTAAAAGTAACTAAACTAAAGTTCACTTTTTCGTTTAAATGTTCCTGAGTTCTCAGATATATATAGAATATTTGTTTTACATATCCACTTATCTACATGTAATAGATTTGAACATAGGTGAGCTATTTATGTGTATAGGGTCTTGTTGTAACTTATATTATTTCTGTACTTTGATTGTATAGGAGTTTCATGTAGGCCTACGGTAAGAATAGACCTACAGATTTATTTTGGGCACATTGCAAGATAGCATTCCTGTTGCTCCTGTGATAAAAGATAAAAAGATGCATCCCCCAGCAGCCTTCTTTTTTGCTTACCCGGATTTTTAGCAGGATTTAGTCGGTAAAACACGTTTGCTAATGGTTTTTTGCCTGTTAGTCTTTTTTTTAGCAAGAGTTAGTCGGTAAAACACGAAAACTGCTAATGATGACCTATTTTTTTGATTTTTCGTCATTTATTGGCATCCCCGCCAACTTCTTAGAAATTCGTTGCATCCCCCACCAAGAATTTCTGGAACCGCCACTGCTTATAACCAGTGTTTTATAAAATACTTTTTTTGATCGAAGGCTCAGGGCGAGACTACTTAACATTCGCTCAGTATCGAACAAGACTGAGAATGTCAACGAACTTTTCACAGAGTATCAACTTAATGTTCTAGTATTATCGGAGACCTGGCGTAGGGATTCAGCCCCCGTCGCACTGAAGAGAGTCCCTAGTTCTGCTTACAACGTCATCGAGAAGGCGCGGATGATTTCCGATCAGACACGGCGTGACAATGAACACTTTACTAATCATGGAGGTTTAGCGCAGAGTTGTCCATGGGTCGGTTTTGTCAACCCAAACCCAACCCAACCCATCAAATTTCCAACCCAACCCAACCCAAACAAAATTCATGTTTTCTGACCCAAACCCAACCCAACCCATCCATACAAAAACGTGAAAGTACAATCGCAATTTTAAAAACATACATACATTCAAGCACATAAATAGTTATTTGCTTATTTCGAGTTGTTATTGCAACAAACCGGAAATTCATCATTCTCATAATTGAGAAACAATGATTGTATTAATGCCAGCGTCGCCGTGATGTGATGCATTTAATTCAATGTATGTATGTATGTATTCGAAACAACTTCCATAGTGCCGTAACATAGACTGGTCAAAGAAGCACGTTGCGTCGGCAGCCATGGGAGGTTTGACCCCCAAACCGCGTCAGAAAGTTAAAAATAGATGGAACCACATTAACAAAATAAATTTTTCGTCGGTAGCCAGGGGTAACCCCCTCCCTCTTGGCTACGCTGCCGGACATCGATTCACTTGATCAGTTTTTACAGACAAGAAGAATAGTCCACTGTTATAAGACTGGATGGAACACAATTACAGTTACTGAGAACACACAGACACACACACACACAGCTCTAAAAGGAAGAACGCAAGGACAAATATCATGAATAAAATCTATAATTATATAGTAGAGATAAGGCATCCAACCTGTCTTTTGCATAGTTGTTCTGATGGAATTTCGATCAGAACAAAGCGACTGATTAATAAATTTATTAAACTAGATCGCAAAATATTTGACTGAGAAACATAACAGGTAAAACTGTTGCGCACCCTCCCACATGGAGCCATAAGCACGTGCTTAGTATGCTTAATGGTTAATCCAGCCCTGCTATTGTCAACTGGCCGTGGTCGGTTTATAAAAGGAATGCGTTAAAACAAGTCAACAACAGCCGTTCCCATGATTTGATCTATCTGAATAGCTATTGTCCACTGTTTACAGACTTCTGACACGATCGTCATCTCATCTCACACTTTCACGCCCGTTAAATCAGTCATCACTCAAAATCTGCAACCGCGCTTTCTCATACGCCGCACCAGAACTTTGGAACTCAATTCCAGCCTCCCTGCGCAGCCTACGACATGGTCAAACAATAAGCTCCGAATCCTCATTTCCTTTAATTCATTCACTGTCTCCTCAAACCTTTAGGTCTAAACTTAAAACCTTCCTATTCGAAAAGTCATTTCCCCCCTAGCAATAACAACCTGACCCGCCGCCTCATGGATACACTGACCTTTGCCCGGCCGACAAACCACCCTGTCTAAAGCTATTTCAAGAAAGATTAAGCGCATAAGAATAAGCAGCTACTGCTGTGCTGCTTTCCGGAGCGCTGTAGAAGTTTACGAGATTTTACTTTACTTTACTTACTTCTGAATGCACTGCCTACGATGGAATGTAGGCTAAAGTATATGGCGCCATTTTTAATGACATAATACAAGAATCTAATACTTTGTTAACGCAGAAAACAGAAAACCTATATTTAACGTGGTTAACAGAATAACTGGTGCAGATTTACGAAACCTAACCCAACCCAACCCAACCCATCATTTTTTAAAAATCTCGACCCAAACCCAACCCAACCCGTGGGTTAACCCAACCCATGGACAACTCTGGTTTAGCGATAGTCTTCAAAACCTGGGGCATTACTAAACTTGCCCTTAAGCTCAAACCGAATTCGTTCGAACTAATGTGCTGTCGGGTGAGTGGTGGGCACCAGGGTGCGATTTGTGTCCTGGAGCAGTGGGGGATATGTCGAGCTTGGGGGGATGTAGTTGTTGGGAAATGTAGCAGTGGGGGATGTAGTGGTGGGGGATGTAACAGTAGGATGGGCAGTGGGGAGAAGATTCCCCCCCTTCCACCTACAAATCGCGCCCTGGTGGGCACTCGCCGTTCATTATGGCGGCTGCTTATAGACCGGGATCACAGCACGTCACGGATCACTTCTTCATTGAACTTTCGACTCTACTGGAAGTCCTTTACTGGAAGTCTTAGCCGCCTTTAACTGTCCGACGTGGTATAGTGTATAGGGTTTTGGCCACGTGACTTCGTGACTTTTGGGGAATTGTGGGAAGACAATTGGAGTTTGGTCCCGGTTCACTTCACTCGATAATTGAGAATTCCGAAGTTTGAGTATCGGGTTTTCAACGAATGGGTTTTTCCAGAGGCGCCCACAGATCGGGGGAAAGGAAGCAAATGCGTCCTAAAACGCCTAGGTGGGAAGGAAAATCCCCCTTGAGTTTTGGTATCACGTCAGAGTAGCACAGGGGAGGGGAAGCTGCTTCCAGCAGCCAGGTGGATGGGCGCCTCTGGGGTTTTCCTGCCCGAGAGGTAGTGGCGAACCAACACGTGTTTCAAGATCTCTTTGTTGAAGTCACGATATAATAATTGCTTAAATTTGAAACCTTCAATTTTAATAAGATTTTAATGAAAGACTTCCAGTTTTAAAAGATTTCTGTTTCAGATGCTATATTTCTCGTACAAGGTGTTTCCCATAACTGTTATCTGAGATATCGCCCACGGTGCTATAGAAGCCTTAGTAGTAATCGGAAATATCGAGTTTTGAGATCGCACATATTTTTTCCGGTTTTGGCGCGTCATGGCGGCCAGCACGTGTTTGTACGTGTCACGGATTGTCGCCGTTCTCGGCATTTATCGAAGTTCGGCGCTTGGATTTTGTACGAAGCGCGAGGACTGCATCCTACTCATCGGTTCTTCGTAGAGTTTCTTGCCGTCCTCCACTTTTCTACGTCGTTCTGGAGGGTTGAAGTCGGTCGCGCCGCTGTTGAGTAATTGCGCCAAATACCGCCATTAAGATGGTGGCTGCGTGGAAACGTGACTGTGATCGACTGGAACTTCAGGATCGAGTAGAATTCCATCTTCGTAGGATTTGCCGATTTCGGTGACGAATTCTCTTCCGGAAGACCGCTTCTTCGGAATTCGCCGCCAATTTTACCGGGCGGAGAATTCCTATTACCAACTCGCGGACTCTTAACATCATCTTCCGTTCTTTGTTGGCGTGTCAATGTGGCAGTTTTCTCGCGAAGGACCGCTTCTATAGAATTCCGCACCGGATTTCTTCACGGCAGCGCGATCCTTGTATCATCCGAGTGGATTTTTAACATCGCCTCCTTCTGACCATCATTGACATCATGACATGTCAACGTTGTCAAAGCGCTTTTGATTTTGATTTTTAACTATGTTACAGCGCTATATAAATCGTCGTGATAACATAACCTATGTTTTCCTCATCTTCGTCGATAATCGGAACATGTTTCAGTTTGAAACCCGACATTGTGTTTTATACAGTTTTAATGAGAATCATGACTTAGACAAAATTGCTTTTGAGATTTGATATAATTGAACTCAAGTTCTTGACTTTAAAATCTATCGCGAATGCTATTATTGTATGTAGTGAAGCGTATCTTGGATCTAATAAAAGTGTGAGCTTGCTTGGCAATCTCGGAGAGCCGCACTTCAACGTTGCTTCTGCTGAAAGACTTATAGTACATGATACATAGAGTTATTAATAGTTTTGGGAAACCCCTCGTAGTGGTCATCATCCGCCCCTTTCCTATGTTCCAATGCTTAGTGTTAATTATTAGTTGTCAGTAACTCTGAGGCCTAAGACATAACTCATTACCGTGCTTTCCTGATTCGCTCGGCTTAATGTCCATCACGAGTTCATGTAGTCGATTGGTTAAGCTTGGACTATGTTGAATTGTCATTCGTTGTTAATGGTTAATAAAAGAGCACTGCACTAGGGCAACGGCGTTCTTTGGCGTTCCCTCGGCTCGCGAGCAGCAACAACTTCTAACAGCAAGACGATCTAACACTTTAAGAGAGGGATCGCCCGGAATCATAACCGTGAGCTAGTTCCAGGCTGTACAACTATTCAGTGACTTCGTTATAGTCTTCCCATCATAGTGGACTAGCAACAATAATCATCGTTCACTATAGACTTGTGAAGATTTACAGCTACAGGGTGTCTCAGAAAAAACCCCTCACAATAATCCCAAATTACATGCAATTGAGATGAAAATATACAGAAAGGTGGAGAAATATGTGCTGTACACGTGTTGCAAATTTGATAGAAATATATATAGGAATTTTAAAGAAATCGTAGTTTTTTGCTGTTTTTTTCTGAGACACCCTGTAGAATGTAGCGACGCAGTTCTCTCATCTGGCAGAGGCAGAGAGAGAGGAGCGAAACATTCAAGCGATCTCCTCTCTCACAGCCCACCAGTGATGGGTAATTGAATTTCTAATTCTAATTAATTAGCTAATGAATTAGCTATCTGTCTAATTCTAATTCTAATCAATTACTTCAAAATTTTTGCTAATTCTAATTCTAATTCTAATGAATAGCTTGCTAATTGTAATTGAAAATAACAATTAGTTGCCTAATTAGCACACTTGCTTGTGGCAAGTGCTTTGGACCCACGATCCAAACTCAAGTGGATAGAAAGTGCTGAGGAAGGATGTTTTGTTCAAGGACAAATTAAACTTCAAGTAGACTATATTCAGTCTCAAAGCAGATAAGCAATACACTTTTTACAACAGCAATGGACAATGACAAATCAGTCACACCTCAAATTAAGTTCCACAACGATCTACTTCGATATATGGAAGAAACTTTACTGAAATCAACAGAAACTGACGAGCTCCAAAGTTACTTAGATACTCCAAACAATATGAACACTAATTGTATTTCTTTTTTGGAGGACCATAAATTGAACTTTCCCTGTTTATACCAGCTGCATTTGCAGCATCATATTGTACCGGCCACATCTGCTGCTATTGAGAGATCATTTAGTGCAGCTGGATTTATTGTTAATTATAAGAGAAATCGATTAGATGATACTTTGTTTGAGTCACTTTTACTTGCGAAATGCAATTATGAAATAATCTGGATTACGGATGATGAAATTAATTTTTGTCGTTACATTAAAATGCATCGCAATTTTTATCACTGCGCTTCTAATTGCTAATTCTAATTAAATTAGATGGTATCTAATTCTAATTCTAATTAATTAGTTGTGTAATTTTGCTAATTCTAATTCTAATTGTAATTGTAAAATTTTAACTAATTCTAATTCTAATTAATTAGATAAAAAGAGGCAATTACCCATCACTGCAGCCCACCATATTCTTCAGACCTCTAAACCCATATACTTCATTGTGGCGGCAACTCTTCAAACACTTTAACTGTAACTGTACAGTTTCAGTTATAGTTAATTATTTTCAGTTATTTCTTCTTCAGTGGATTTTGGGTGATTTTAATTTACTGTACACCTCGAGCGACCGTTGGAGAGCGAAAGTCGGAAGTTCGCCCAGCTGATCGAAGCGTTTAATTTCAAGCAACTCGTTTCTGAAGCGACTCATTATTGTGGAGTAGGGTGGAGTGAAAAAACTTTTTCTCAGCGATGTAAATGTAATAGTTTGGAAAAGTTGTGTTATGGTATAGAGAGAAACTGTGCCAAAAATCACTTAACTGGATTAATGTTTAGAGCCTCCCCAAGCGTCCTCAAGTTTCAGTAATATTGCTAATTGGCAATTAGGTATGTTGCTGCGTTGGGATATATCCTCTATTCCCACTGTCTCACACAAGGGTGCTGAAGTTAAATACGCCTTACCAGCTAGTGTGCCTGTGTGTTGAAAAACAAGGTGCCTGTAAATGATCGTGAATTTCTGTTGCATCAGCGAGGTGCTAGACGAATGGCCGTGGTAGGAATTGACATCACGGAATGTGGGAATATTCTAAAGAGGTTGGCAAGAAGCCACTCAGAACTCTCCAAGGTCTCTGCATCACAACCATCCACAAGTGGGCAAGCAGATGTTCCTGTTGAAGTCATCAGTAGGCCTAATGAAGATACATAGGCCTATACTTCAGATAGTGATACTCCTAATGATGACAACTATAATCCGCCAGGGATTTCACGGCAAGAAACTGAGAGTAAGGTAAAAAGAACAAAGAAGATCTCTTCACAAGTGCGAACTTCTCTGCCTAATATATCTTTAATAGCTGCATGACATGTATTCTGTATCAGATAAGGCAGGTAGCTGCCCTATCTTCGGCATGTTTTCAAGACATTGTACTAGTTTATGAAGACGATAAAACCCTCATTTACACAGAAGCAAAATGAGAATTGAAGGGAAAGGAAAAGAACGGAACTGAATGAAGAGGAGGACAGCAATGTTATCGAATGTGTTTCTTCTGAAGGAAGTAAGGATAAAACACTAGTGCCTAAGAATAAAGATGGGATATATCATATGAAAACTGTAATTGAGGAGTGTGTGGCAATTGTTTAGGAGTCAGGTTGGTCACGTTTCATCGAGAAAGAATCTGCGATTTGAATCAAAACGTGTATTGTGTACATGTTAAAAGAGAAAGGAGCTGACTTACAGAAACTGGTTGCTACTGGTTGCGATGGTACTGTAACTAATACTGGAAAATCAGGAGATGTTATGAGGTTGTTAGAAGAAGTAGGTTGACCTTTGCAGTGGGTCAACTACCGGTACAGGACCTAAAGGGTTTCTGGTCCACTTGGTCAGCAGCTACAAACTTGTCAGAACTTTTCCATTGTAGGTATCGATTTAATTGAAGGAGAGATACCCATTGTAACACGCGAAGACTTAAGTTCAGATAAGGTTTATCTGCCGGACGTTTGGAAGGCTATAACACAGAGTTTGGCATCACGCGACCCAAGGAAACTCACACATTCAAGATGGCTTGCAACAGCTAACCGAGGTACGAAAAACCCAACTGAAAATTTGAAAAACTAGCAACTTATGATACAAAAGTATATACTCCAGTCTGGTTTCATATCGAAATGAAACCATCCTGCAAGGACGGAGGGCACCAACTTTGGAAGACAATTTCATTATCACGATACCTTCCTGTAGAACTTAAATTAGTAGTTGATCCGGCAATCCAGAGAAACGGCTACTTTGGACATGAAGAGAATCTACTGCTGGCAATGTTGTCAGATACAGCTGCACAGCAACACATCAGAGAAGGTAGTGCTATGAAGAATACTGAAAGCTAGACGTACTTCAAATATTACTCGAATTCCAAAATTCAAAAGTCCAGTGTTCAACGTTGATGTTGCCAGTTAGGCCTATTTTGACTTAATTAACTGGCACAAGAAATAACTATCAGCTCCTCCTCTACTTTCTAACCTCTCGGGCCAAGACATTTCTTCCTTGATAAAGAGCGCAGATCAGCAATTGAACTTTCAGAGATTTCAGTGCCATTCTCAGGCAACTGCAAGATGTGTGAAGCCAGGGTGCGATTTGTGAACTGGAGCAGTGGGGGATATGTCGAGCTTGGGGGATGTATAGTTGTTGGGGAAGTGTAGCAGTGGGGGGATGTAATGTTGGGGGATGTAGCAGTAGGGGGATGCTGTTGAGCAGTTGGGGGAGGAGAATCCCCCTTTCCCCTACAAATCGCGCCCTGTGTGAAGCTATTAACTGAGACCAGTGCTGCAGTAGCCTATGTGGTCCAATTGCAAGAGAAGGACACATAAAGTAAAAGCATGCCTCTCTCAGGCTCATGCCATATTTTAGCACAGAATCAGACTTCATGAAAAACAACTGAAACCTGTGGTTTCACTGTAAAGCGCACATTGTGTAATTGATCCGGCGTGTACTGTGCTTTGCATATTGTGAGACATAACGAAGCTTGCCGCAGCACTACAGGGTCTATAAGTATGCAAGTTGCAAAAGAAAATGTTTGTAATTCTGTTTACCTCTTTACAAAAGCAGTGTTGGATAATTGTATTGCTTGTATTATTAAAATAAAACAGTTGTACGTAAATGAATAAGGCCTATAAGCCAAAATGCAATAATTGCACAAAATGCCCAAACTTCATCGTCTCTGGGGAGGCTCTTAATGTTCATTTAAAAATTCAAAATTTTCACTGAACAAATCACTGATACCTTGCACAACTTTCCCCCACTATTAGAATTTTAAATTCGAAAATTTCTAAAATTTCGGCCTTTTCACTCCACCCTATTGTGGAGGGCTGCTCGCTTTGGTTATCGGACCTAACGATGGCGTATCACATGACGTTGAAGTCAGCGATGTCGGGCTTTCTGTCCATAAGCTGGTTCATTGGGTGATAACTGCTGCTCGACCCGGCCTTGAGTACAGGACGATAACTCGGAGACGCTGGTCAACCTTTGACAAGGACCAGTTTGCTGAGCGTCTCGGGATGTCTGAACTTGGCAAGCCGTTGGACTCTGATCAATACTGAGTATGCGTCGATGATGCCTGAATGCTATCATAGGGTGATCACTGAAATACTTGATGAACTTGCCCCTGTGACGGTGCATGAGATCGGTTCGGATCCGACCTCACCGCCCTTACTACGATCATGGTTGTCGGCTAGCCCGTCGCAATGCTCGCCGACTCGAGAGGATCTACCGGAATAAGAAACGGATGAGGTCGACGACGGAAGCGGAAGCACTTAACGCCTGGGGCTCTGCTCTCTATGCAAGCAGACGACTCGTGCAATCCAAGGATGCAAACATTGGAGAGACGTTTTTGAGTCAGCATCACTTGACTCAAAGATGACTGGCGAAACGTAGATCGGCTCCTTGGTAACGCCGGTTCCAGCTTCCGTCTTTCATCTTGTTTCACGGCAGAGGACTTTCTCCAATTCCCAATTAGAGGACAAAATCACTACCATCAGAGAGAGAGAGAGAGAGAGAGAGAGAGAGAGAGAGAGAGAGAGAGAGAAACCGCTGACGCTGGGCTTGATGAGTGTATGTTACATTCCGGGTCCACTTTAGACGAGTTCTCTACGCTGTCGACGGAGGATGTTTTGGAGATCGTGCGATCTGCGCCAAACAGTGTGCTTCGGATCATCTCACAGTTTGGCTTCCCAAGAAGGTCATAGATGTAATTGCTTCATTCCTTACGTCACTTCTCTCCACCTTTCCCAGACAGGGGCGTAGCCAGGAATTTGATTTGGGAGGGTATAAATATTTTGGGTGGGCATAAATCTTAACTATAAACCACATAAACCATTAAACCACATATAACCACATGTAAATCACATTAAAAAAACTTTAAGGTAGACTGATTGGGAGATATATACCGATATATACCCCGTCGCTACGCCCCTGCTCCCAGAACTGGAGAATTTCCCATTAGTTGGAAGCATGCGGTAGTACTTCCCCGGCTTAAGCGCCCTGGCTTAGATCCTATGGAGATGGCTAATTATCGACCAGTATCCAACCTTCCCTTTCTTTCGAAAGTTCTGGAGAGGGCGGTCAATATTCAACTGGCTCGATACCTGGAGGCTAACGGTCTTATGCCACGGAATCAGTCAACTTATAGGCGTGGCCATTTTACGGAAACAACCTTACTTCGCATTTTAACGACATTGTCGATGCGATATCAATCGGTCGTCTGTCCCTTCTCTGCCTACTCGATCTTTCGTCCGCATTTGATACTGTGGATCATAATATTATCACACGGCGTCTAAAACTTAGCTATGATTTACGGGGTAAGGTACTTAACTGGTTACAAGACAACCTTGCTGATAGAACACAGTCTGTCTTTTGGAATGGACAACTGTCGACCCTGCGCCAGGTTTGTAGTGGTATGCCTCAGAGGTCGGTATTAGGACCCTTACTTTTCGTCCTCTATGTTGCGGACATCGGATGCATTGTCCCGTCCTGTGGGCTTGAGGCGCATGCGTATGCCGATGATTTGCAAATCTACTCTTTTTGCCTCCCCACCGATACCGAGGGACTTCGTATTCGTATTAGCGATTGCATTACCAGGATAAAAGTGGACTGATGCTAATCGACTTGCGCTCAATCCAGGATATACGGAGTTCATTTGGTTTACGACCACCAGGAAAAGGCACCTGATCAGCTGCAAACCGTTCGTGATTGATGGAGAGTACATCCCTCCTTCAACTGACGCGCGCCTACTGGGAGTTCACATTGACTCATCTTTCGCGCTTGATGGTCACATCAGCAACGCCATCTATATTTTTGCTATTACCAGCTTCGAAGGATCAGGAGATCCGCCGCCATCTACCAACCTCGACGGCGACTCTTCTGGTTCGTGCTTCTGTTGTTACCAGAGTTTACTATTGTAATAGTATTCTCTGGGTATCAGCTCAGTCGGCTTCAGATGATTCTCAACGCCTCTGCCCGTGTTATTTTTGGTGTAAGAAGGGGGGAACATATCTTCCCTTTTCTGAAAGACAAATTACACTGGTTGCGCGTCCCGCGCCTTGCACGATCCGTATTTCCCGGACTACTTGGTAGCCCTGGTTCACCGACTCCCATCTACTAACAGGCGTCTTCAACTCAGATCCATCGAGACGTCAAGTTGGTCGTTCCTCCTCCTTCGCGGACGGTGAAATTCGGAGAAAGATCGTTTACGCAAGGAAATACTATTCTTTGGAACGCATTACCGAATCACTTAACAAGAGAGTTGAACTCGGAATTATTCGTATGAACTGTAAAGCGCTCTTGACTTTGGCCTTCTTCCATGTTTTTGCGCTATAGAAATTGACTTATAAACTAAACTAACTAGGCTAAACTAAAAAGTATTTAAAAATACAAAATAACAATTACATTTTTAAAATGTATTTAAATACTTTCTTTCAAATACTTAAAAGAGAACAGCAAAATACGAAATATAAAATACACTTTCAGAAATGTATTTCAAATAAAAATTACTTTTGTTACGTGTTACGTTTTACGGCCATATGACAGTTGACAACAGTGTAAAGGGCTTCAGAGTCTCTAATTCCAAGTGCTTTAACCCGTTAATGCATGACTTTTTTGTTTTTGAAAAAATATTAACTGGAGATAGATGTTGTTATGGGAAAGCCCAAACCAACTTATTTTTTAAAAAATCTGCTTCATTAAATTTTTTATAGCGGTTCAAAGTTGCGTCCCATATATGGGACGCTATGCACGAATGGGTACATGAACTTTTCCAGTAAGTTATCCTAGCAACTCATAATAAAGGCAATCAACAAAAGTCATATTAATAATTTAAATAGAATGTAATGTGTTCACATATAAAATATTAACAACAGATGATTAAATCCAGTCAATAGCAGTGGCGGCTCCAGGATTTCGCAAGTGGGGGGAGCCGTTGGGGTGGCATGGAGGCCAACCATTTGTTGTTAGGTATGTAGTATTTAGTATAGGGTCCCAACAGGGGGGTCACTGGGGTCCCAAACACTCAATAGGGGCACAAGCTCCCCTCGGGCCCCCTCTGTGGAGCCGCCACTGCTCATTAGATATATTCTATTGAAATCAGTTATTATGTGTCTGCTTTTATTCCATGTCCAATGTCCATGAGAAATTGAACGTAGAGTGTTGTCCACAAGTAGTCCACTATTATGTTTGAAAGCCTGTGTGTGCTATAACGTCTTCATCCCAAACAAATTCAAAAAGTCCAGTTGGACTCAATTCTAGAGATAGGGCTCCAGACATCTGATCACTCCATGTTGGTTCGTTCACATTTAGATCCTTAGGTATCCAGTTCCCAAGAGGAACTTGTTTCTTTCCCGGGTATTTACGGCCACTCTGAGGTCTTTGATCAGAACCACTGGGGATGCTTGCAGGTGCCTTTTTCGTGCTCCTAGTAGCCTATTTGGTTGTTTTCTTGGTTTAGGCATAATCTTTTTTCTTCCTCGATGGTAATGTACTGTGGAGAACTGCAGATTCACTGTTTTCAGCATCTTATCAACATCAGGATCGCTGTACCTGTCAGGTACCTGGTCTTTTTCTTCCACACTTGAAGAATTCTGCATCTCCTCTTCGTTAGGTTCTGGTCCTTGGCTTGCATTATGTGTGTCTGCACCAGGGTGCAATTTGTGACCTGGAGCAGTGGGAGGGTGAATATATCGAGCTTGGGGGATGTAGTTGTTGGGAAATGTAGCAGTGGGGGATGTAGTAGTGGAGGATGTAGCAGTAGGGGGATGCAGTTGGGCAGTGGGGGGAGATTCCCCACTTCCCGCTACAAATCGCGCCCTGGTCTGCACCCAGATGATGAGCAAGTTCCGCTTCGAATTGTAGCATATTGCCTGGAAGGTCATCGACAGCACCTCCACTGACTTCAGCACCGCTATCCTCATCACTGTTGTCATTTTCCAATGGTGGGACCATGTAAATTTCTGCACATGCGAATGGTTCATCACCAACTTCTAATATTGTTAGGACTTCATTTGCAGTGTATCTGGAGCAAATAAGATGGTTTGAACTGATCAAAATATTCATTCATATTTTCTTGTCATGCGTATGGTATCAACCACAGTAATTATGCTGAAGAAATAGTTTGAATACTCTTACATACCAGGAAAATAAAATAAAATTTAAATTACTAAAATATTACAATAATACAGTAAATTAAACATTACAATAAACTCAATTCTACTGAAGATGGTCAGAAAAAGTTCATGTACCCATTCGTGCATAGCGTCCCATATATGGGACGCCTACTTCTATCTATAAAAAAATTATCTTGACTGAAATATTTACATTGCATGCATCACAATCTCTTAGAAATAGACTAAAGATATTATAAATCTTATAATTTTGGATTGAGCATACTAAAAATGAAAGTAACTAACTGTTTTCTTAGTGACATTTTCACAGGTCACAAACCTTACAAAAAAGTCATAATAATTGAGATCTAACAAAGCTTTTTCAGAGACTTCTTTATTCCATGTGCTTCCAAAATATATTAGGAAGGCTTTTAGTAAACCAACAATCAAATAGCATTTCAGTTATTATTTATTTAGCGCCATAACAAATGCGTCCCATATATGGGACGCTATGCATTAATGGGTTAATAAGTGCAATAAGGTAAGTGTAATAATATTGCAACAAAAACAGTGCCTGTCTAGTGTCTACACTCAACAGTCAACACTACAGAATAGGTAACAGCAGATTGAACCTTACTATTTCTACGACGACAGCAGTCGGACAGCTAGTACAGTATTATCATGCTAGTTTTCACTGTTGAATGGTGAGTTGGCTTTGTCACCATCTTGGCTTTTTATCGCAAAACTAAGTACCATCTAGAATAACCGGTATTGCAGAACTATGACTGCTATTGCTACTACAGCTTCTGATATTAGTACACGCAACACTAGATACTTTGTTGACTTCAGTTGTATCACCACGCGGCGCCAATTTTTAACTTCCACTGATTCAGTGAAAGCATAGGATAGAGGTCTACTGTATAATCTATAATATTAAGATCATTGCTCTGTATGTCTCTCTGTTACCTTCAAGCGTTCTGATCGGTTGACTATTGGTAGACGGTCTAGTCCTTACGTTGCGATGCGTTGGTGGGCGATGTTCGAAGACGACGTTGCTATTGGTAACCAAACGGTTTAGTCGAAGAAGCGTTTGACGAAGCGTACGTTCAATTGTTCATTGCAGCCTCATAATGCGTCGCGATGCGTTGGTGGGCGTAGCTTGAGGAAGTTGCGCAATTTTAACGTACACAAAAATACGCGTACAGCGTCACAAATGGTCACAGTTGCGTGATTTTAATGTACATAGGCCTAATTATTACGTGGCGCAGAGCTTGGCTAGGTGGCGTATGTACAGTACATCATTGAAATGTTGTTCAGCGTGAATTCAATTATTGGGTATTAGGTATAAGTATTAGATTAGTATTATTCTGCACTGCGAGCGAAGCGAGCATCTTTCTAGTAAATACAAAATTTTTAAAGTAAGGCAGTAAGTACGTCCTCTTCACTTTAATTAGTGATATGACTATTTGCTAGCCTTTAACAACTAAACACCGAAAAGTATTTTGACTGTAAATTGTATTTCAATTACACACAATACTAGGAAGACTAAGAAGATCCATCGGATATGAAGATGTTCGAAGCTTTCCACAGATCATCGAGCATCAGTTTCAGTCTCCTCTTGACCCTGATCACAATCTGCTGCTTCAGAGCAGGTACATCACGAGCATATAAACTGTGATTTTCTTTGACAATCATTTCTAAAAACTATGCAGAAGATTGCCTGGTTTATAATATGACGTAAATGAGCAAATGTTTTCTGTATTAAATATAATATATATATAATATTTGTCAGTTAATAACATTGATCGTTATGCTAGTTCAGTAAGAACAATGTATCCTTCACTTGTCATAAATTACGTGTTCATCACTTTAATGCAAGTGGTCATATTGGGCGTTTTTAATGATCATGCAATCAAATATGGCATAAAGGTGCAACGTAAATGCAGTAGTATTCTATGTGCAGCGCAATTCGAGGTCTGCCAAGAGACTCATGCATAATGTGTGCTTAATCTTATTATATAATTCTCGATGTCCGGCGAATCTGTCTGTCGGTCACGATACACGGCAGATTTTGCAAGACGCTGTTGTCATTGACAACCAAATATTGTTTAATCAAAACTGTATAATATAATCAATGGAGCGTTTAACGAAGCGTCTTAATTGCAGCTTAAACCCCCGTTCCCCTTCACTCTCCCCATCCCTCTCCCAATCGCCCAGGCTCCAACCCATTCCCGCCCCGGCCCCAAACCCCCATTCCCCTCCCTTTCCCCATCCCCTTCCCTCCTCATCCCTCTCCCAATCGCCCCGGCCCCCAACCCATTCCGGCCCCGGCCCCAAACCCCCGTTTCTCTTCCCTCTCCCCATCCCCTCCCTCTCCCCATCCCTATCCCAATCGCCCAGGTCCCAACCCATACCCGCCCCTGCCATGCCCGACAGGCCCCAAACCCCCGTTCCTTCTCTCTCCCCCCCCCTCCCCCCAATCCCCGTACCTCTCTCCATCCCTCTCCCAATCGCCCCGGCCCCAACCAATAACCGCTCCGCCCTACCCCACCGGCCCCAAACCCCGTTCCCAAACCTACACAACGCTGCTCCCAAAACCCGTACAACCCACTTTCCTCCTCCCAAACCTCCCTTCCCTCTCCCAATGCCCTGCCCCCGTTATCATATATATATTTATTCCTTCCTAGCCTCAATACCTACTTTTTAAAATTTAACCCCTCAAGTGGGGATTAAATTTTCAGACGCCGTCACCGTACTGGGGATTTAATTTTTGGAAAAGCGTTCTTCAGAAATGATTGCTGTAACGTTTTAAATTTGCTATATCTCAGGCTATATAGGAGCTAAAAAGATGAGGTTTGCACCATTGTTTAGATTGCTTATTCCTCTTTCTAACTGTCCGTGCAAAACAAAAAAATTGGGGGTAGAGTCCACTTTACGGCCTAAAATATCACCCTCTCCCCCCAACAGTTTTAAAGCCCTCTAGCAAAATATTTTCAGCGGTAACCCCACTTTGGTCAGCGGCAAAGTTGTAAAGGTATGTCAGAGGAACAAAATAAACCAAAAAGTTTGAAAATCGGTTGACATTTGGCAAAGATCTATAAATTCTAATCCGATGACCCCAATGTTTGAACATAAGTATTATCGGTGAATTTCGCGAAAGTTTTGAATTCTGAGAAAGTTTCCTAATTTTTTTGAATTTGCTATATCTCAGGCTATATAAGAGCTAAGAATATGAGGTTTGCACCATTGTTTAGCTTTTTTTATTCCTCTTTCTAACCGTCCGTGCAAAACAAAAAAGTCCAGCGAGCAGCACAGCAAACAAGAGAATCAAACACTGCGGTGTCGTTCGACACTGTCAAATAAGTACACTTACATTGACTATCAAGTTTCAGAAAATTCAAGTGAATGGGCGTTAACTTGGTTGAAGGAAAAGGCGGCGAGTTAAGGAAAATTAATTGCGCAAAATGCTATTGCATTTGCGCAAAATCGGATGGTAAAACAGCCAATCTCCCCCGTCATTTTTGACGGGTAAACACCTAGTGATTAATGATTTTGTTATTACAACTTATTATGTCACTTTCCGGCTACAAAAAATAATCGGAACCCAATAACCGATTGCTGCGATTACCCTAATAATTAATCGGTCCGATTATGAATTTTGCCGATTAATTGGCACAGCTCTACTTGGAACGATGTTCAAAGACATAGACCTTACAATCCGCTAATTATTGGGCAATATAATTATACTGATAGATCAAATGCAGAAATCAGAAAATACGCCTTATTTGTAATAGTTTAACTTCAGAAATTAACATCAATATCAAGTTAACATTGTATCAGAATACATGAATATGCTTTTGCAGCCGTTATCTCAAGCCCGATGGAATCATTCAGTTCCTTTGACGAGGCATTCGACGCTGTCAATCGTAAAAGTGATTACTGCAGAATCGGAGTTACGGTGACAATGAATAAAGTCTACGAATACGAGAATCAGATGGATGCTGAAGCTGAAATTGAATCAAAGGTCACGAAAGGTCTTATGATTAAAGAGCAGAATAAGAAAACAGACAAATCGACGAACGCTTTTGAGGAGAGCGCGAAAGCAGGAGTTGAATTCAAAATCATTAAGCTTGAATTTGGTGCCAAATACAGCAGAGGTCGTGAAATTTCCTATGAGGTGATGTCGGAAACAGAGCTTCGAAGCGGAGAAGAGATCACTGTCAAAAGGAAAATTGCAGCAGGAAAAACTCTAACCAGATGGAAAGTTTTTGCAATTGTCACAAACGAAATCACTGTTTTGGGGAAATCCATTGACACAGACAAAGACCTCACTGAAAAGATGAAAGAGTCAGAGGGTAATGGCGAGGCTAAGATCTATCTTCCAAGAAAGATCGTCTATGGGGAAACACAGTTTCGCATAAGACACAAGGGCACCAACAAGTATCTGATTTCAGTATTAATAGACAACAAAGGGGGCAGGTCTGATTTGTTGACCTTAAGAAGAAACCCCAACTATTACTTTAAACTGGACAAGTGTCCGAATG
>CM030864.1:10444824-10719308 GCA_018105865.1 Metaphire vulgaris | reverse complement strand
GACAATTCGTCTACAGACAATTCGTCTACAGACAATTCGTCTACAGACTTTTGGTCTACCGACAATAGGTATACTACGATACCCTAACCTAACCCTAGCAATAACCCTAACCTAAACCCACCCTAACCATAGCCCAGCAATTGTAGTAGACTTATTGTCGGTAGACGAAAAGTCTGTTGACGAATTGTCGTGATACCCAGTCAGACTGATTGACCGACTGACTGACTAAAATGAATGAATGATTGATTGATTGATTGAATGAATGGATAGACTTTTTAAAGTGTACTAGCACGTTAACACTTCTATCACCGGATACAAAGTTACAGATGTGATATTCTGGCTAAAAGAGTTTCTTTCAGAGATGTCCATGGACCACGTGTCTATTTTTTAGACCCCAACCCAACCCATCAAATCTCCAACCTAACCCATGCCGGAAATATGGTTATTGACCCAACCCAACCCACCGTTATACATTGCAATTTTTAAAACCATGACTTATTTTCTGACCCAACCCAACGCACCATAAATATGGCAAAGTCTGACCCAACCAACCCAACACACCATAAATATAGCAGAGTCTGACCCAACCAACCCAACCCAACCCAACCCATGGCCGTCTCTGGTTTCTTCAGCCTCTTTTTTGAAAGACGATGAAGTTTTGTGATATAACGTCCCGCGTTAAACTGTCCCCGACACAAAAGGCTACCGTACGGCTACCGTAAAAGCCCTGTCGGTAGATAATGTAATCGTGTTGTTGGGATAAGCCCATTATTAGATGGGGAAGAGCGCAAGACGGATGTAATGTAATACAGGACCGGAACATCGCTTCTTCTGTTTCTACGCAGAGAGGCTTATATGGGATACTGGTTTGCCAGTCGGCGCATGGCTGTTTTTCTAATCGTATAAGACAGCGTTTCTTGGCTCTCGCATTCTGCCCACAGCGTCCTAGCAACGTCCAACCAAACGATTATAAAATTACGTAATCACGCATTTTCCGTCATCCAATCACGTCGCGTTTTGGCGTTCGTGACACACATCTCCGGAAAATTATGTATATACATACATATACACTGTTGATCCCTTGGAATGTCATGTCAATTTCAATGCGCCATCCTTGGCGACGGTTGGCTGCATGAATAATCCAGCGCGTGGCCAGACAAAATGTCCGCGTATAAAATGTCACGGACAAAATGTCATGGGAACATAACGTCAGCGGACAAAATGTCACGGTTTAGGGTTAGGGTTAGAGCTAGGGTTACTTTTTGTCCGCGACATCTTATCCGCATGACATTTTGTCCGCGGACGTTTTGTCCTAGCACCATCCAACGATCGCCGGAGATCTATATTTTGGGCAGCGCGTAGCAGACGATCTCCGGATAGACCAGCTCACTTGGTGTTGGTGATATTGTCTAGCCAACCAGTGCCGTTTTACGAAGTTTGTGGGCCCTCGGCATTTTTAAAAAGTAGCGATGACCTTTTTTGCTTGTTCTGCCTTTGGATGAGAAAATTTATAAACGTCAAGAAAAAGCGTTAATGACATTTTTTGCAATTTTTTTCATCGTCCGCGGGGCCCCTCATATATCGCGGGGCCCCAGGCACGTGCCTACCATGCCTATGCCTTAAAACGGCCCTGTAGACAAGCATATCCTTGGCCGGCCGCGACTTCTAACTCCTGTATAACGTTGCTTTCAATGGTGTCACGTGGTTGTCTCATCACGTGTCCAAAGTATTTCAACTTCCTTCACTTCACATGATGTAGTAATGGAATGTAAGAATGCCAAAACTGAGAGCGAATATTATTTTATTAATGGAAGATATCGTCTTTTTCTTGTTGTCTGATTTTAGGTCGACTTATCTTTGATAACTTGAAGAAATCAATAGCGTACACCTTGACGAGTAATATTCCGGAAATAACACCTTTCCTGCTGTTCATCTTGGCTGACATTCCCCTCTCACTCGGTACCATAACAATCCTGTGCATCGATCTCGGCACTGATCTCATTCCTGCCATATCACTCGCCTACGAACAGGCGGAGAGTGACATCATGAAGAGACTGCCGCGTGATCCGAGACAGGACAAACTCGTCAACAACAGGCATGTCGTTGAACTCAATTTCATTCATATATTAGCAGGCGGAACGGCGTTCCGGAAAATCCGAAGACTTTTTTTAGCAAAATCAAATTATTAAATAGAACATTTAGAACTATATCTATTGTCCGTATCATTTTTCAAATTTCTGATTACAAATGTGGCATGACTGATGATTTTGTTAGGGTTAGGGTTAACTCTAACCCTAACCCGACTGTTGCGTTTCGGAAAATATTTTTTTACAAAAAGCCCTGTATATTAGTGCGATGTCCATTGATTATTGAATAGTGTCCATGCCTATAACATCATTAAATAGACCAATCAACTTCTATGGCGCCTCTTTCATAATGCTTAAGGAATATGCCGTCATAGATGCCGGCATTATATGCGCGCATCATATATTATTATGTTTTGTCTCGAATCCTACGAGAAACAAGATATCACCTGGGCTTTTAATTTTAAATTTTGCAGTTATATCTTACAAGTTCACTAGCACATGCATGGTAGCAATGCCGGCCGTCAACAGTAACCCACAAATTCCGCAAAAGCGGAGGGGGGTGGACCCATCGACCATCGAGGCCTATACCCAACGGATACACTCATTTATTTACAGCTACATCATCCACCTCGTCCGTCATTTGATGCCCGAATATTTATTCTGCCGGGGTCCAGCAAAGTTCAGCCCCCATAGAACATAATACATACAGCAAAAACACTGCTAGGCTGCTAGCACTGGCAAGCTTAACACTGGTCCTTTGTCAGTAGCGTGTAGAGGGGTCGGTGGAGCGGTGGCCCTGGGGCCGGCCGGATGGGGGCGCCAAAATTGACTCAGCAACCTTTTTTTGCTCGTCAAACATTTTTTTATCGACTTGGCCCTGGGGCGCCCACCACTCTCTGCACGCCACTGCCCTTTGTTAACACAGACCATTTTATTTCGTGGCCGGACAAAATGCCCGCGGACAAAATGTCACTGACAAAATGTCACGGTTTAGGGTTAGGGTTAGGGTTACATTTTGTCCTCATGACATTTTGCCCGTGACATTTTGTCTGCTAACATTTTGTCCTAGCAATTTTTATTTGGACCCACTGAGACACGTTGAAACTCTCTTGTTATGTGGGTTAGGAAAGAGGTTTTCTGCTGTTCACTGAAGCGCGTGTTATACGCAGTTTACTGTATTTTCAGACTGTGTCCATTATGCTGAAGATTACGTGTCTGTATGTCTGGTGAATTTTATCGTAGGTTAATAGGGATGGCATATGGACAGATCGGTCCCATTCAGGCCTGTGGAGGATTCTTTGCTTATTTTGTCATTATGTCTGAAAACGGGTTCCGGCCGAAGACTTTGCTCGGAATTCGTCGGAAATGGGATTCGAAGAGCATCACGGATCTCGAAGACTCTTACGGACAAGAGTGGGTAAGTGTATTCATGGACAGCTGATAGCCATGCTGTTTGAATAATACATACAAACGTATTGTAATGTAATGCACATTCATGTTGTTCTTAGTCTCTTAGAGAAATATTCGTGGTAAAGGCTCAGGGAACTCATTCTTTGCATAGAAAATGCGTCTTTGATGAATCTTTCCGGTGCAATTACTAACTTCTGGTCTAGACTATGGGCAAAAGCAGGGGCAGTTCCACCTTGGGGATGACTAGGGTGCATCCCACACCGGGATTTTTGCTTGCCAGCCTTTTTCGGCAAGATTTATCTGTTTAATTAGATTTAGTGGGCAAAATACCGACAACGACCTTTTTTGCTTGTCAGCATTTTCCGGTAAGGTTCATTTACATTTAGTGAGCAAAACACTGCCACTTATCTTTTTTTGCTTATCTTTGCATCCCCCACCAAGTTCCTAGAAATTCGTTGCATCCCCCCATCAAGAATTCTTGGAACCGGTACTGAGCAATAGGTCTTTTATTTAATGATCTGTGCAAAGCATGAGGTTCCAAATATCGATACAATTAAAAGAACAGAAAGCCAGCAATAGAAATGTCTTAAAATAGAGATTTGAAATATTTGACGTAAAAGTTGAAGAAAAATTGGGGAGCCGAACCCTTTACCTTGAACCTTCCCCATTCCCTATTGTAGCCTCTAAAAAATGAGGGACTTGAGCCCAGAGGCCTAACAGAAGTTTACGCCTATGTTTGAAATGAAAACGAACAGCGACTTCATTTAAAAGGTAATGGTTGCTTTTGATTGTGAACAGTTTCAAGATCTAGCAAATCGAATGGATATAGGAGGAACATGTCTGACATTCAGCGCAAACTGTGAACCGCAATTTAGCTTACTGAATATATTGGAGAACAAGAGAAGAAATCAATTTGATCAGGGTTTCCCAAATATTTTGCAACCGCGGCCCACTTCAGCGGTTTTGTAACGTGCCGCGGCCCTAATAATAGCATGTAATATTTTTTTAAAAATGCATTGCGCCATCTGACGAACGTTAGTTGAAAGGAATCTTCTGAGTTTTGAATAAATGGCAAAACAAATCTCTGATTCAATTCCAATGAAAATATGGCAAATATATTAGGCAGAATTATTCATATTTTTGTCAAATTAGACAAAAAAGAGAAATAAATATTGAAATTTCTTGAGAATTATTTTCGCTAAACTTTTGCCAAAACGTACCTTTATTACGCGTCTTAAAAATCCTATGAGTAAGGCAAAATCGGTTAACCGCTGTCTTTTTTCTGTAAAGTTGTAAACTGCTAGCGGAGTTTCAGAGCAAAATGATAGGGGCATTCTTCCCTGCATTAGGCCTATTGCGAAATAAGATTTGTAATTTGTAATTTTTTAGAAGCACTATAGGCCAGAGTTTCCCAAACTTTTGGAACTGTGCGACTTAAGCCAGCGGCTTTGTAACATGCGTGACCTTGCTAACTTATTGTTCGACTAAAATGGGACAAAAGTTTCATAAAACACTAATCATTTTAAGGTAAGCTGTCTATGGAGGATTGCAGGCATATATATTGCTTAAAACCTAAGTCTACTTGCGACTTTCAAAACTTGTGACATTGTGGTATTGCTTAGAAAATGACACTTTTGAATCTAGTTTCTCGCTAACCCGCTACCTATTAGACGAGTCATGCGACCCACTTTTGGGTAGCGACACACAGTTTTGGAAACACTAAATTAGAGGAATACCATCTAGACATGATGATGCGCATTGAGAGTCGCCTTCTTAGAGGAAGGGTACCTGACCTGGATCGAATGGACACATAGTAGGGATCGAAGAGATACTCTAAAGGCATGAAAATCATAACCCTTTGCAAATAATTTATAATGCTTGATTTGGGATGCTTGAATTTTTAAACTAGTGAATGCATTATATCAGGGGTCGACAACCTCTGGCCCGCGGGGCATATCCGGCCCGCCAGTGAGTTTAATCCGGCTTAATCTGTTCCATACAGCCCAAAAATTAATTGTTACTGGTTTGTCTAACAAACCTTCCGATAGTGAATTATTAGTCAATCAACTGCATTAATTAATGTTCAGAAAAGTCTGACAAGAAAATAAAAAAGATCACCTCTAGTTTGATCTGTATATGTTTTGAGAACTTTTGAACTTTTTTTCAGCACAAACTTTCTTTAGAAAACATAAACCTTAGAACTTCTTAGAGGCTCGTTAAAAGTTACATGACCCGCAGCGGCGCAGCCAGACACAGTCATAGCTGTTTGGCCCTCGCTGTCCAAATGGTTGTCAAGTGCCAACCCCTGTCTTATGTGGTTATACTGCATGTGTAATCATAGTTTTAAACTACTATTAGGCCTCTGTACTCGAGTCCCATTTTTTGAGAGACTACCGTAGGAAAGGGGAAGGTATATGTTTTGGGCCCCCATTTTTTCATCTAAGTTTACGCCAATACATGTGTCGATATTCTAAACTGGTGGGAAATTTGTAGAAAGCGAATTTTTGACCGATAACAGTGTTCTGAAACGTATTAGCTTGTTAGCAAATAAGTAATGTTGATTTCGGACAAATTCTCGGCGCGCACTTTGCATGTAAAATTTTGCACACAAGAAATTTAATGCGCACACAAACTACAAAAAAACATTGCTTGCCTGTTTTTCTTTCCAGTTGGGCACGGTTTCTTGGCTTTCGCGTTCTGTCCATCTTTGCTATTCAGGCGTAAACGCTTAATAGGAGTTGTAATAATAGCGCCGCATTATTTATACCTTAAATTATAATTTAAGATATAAATAGTACGGCGTTCTAGCACCGTCCAACCAAACGATTATAAAATTACGTAATCAAGCATTTCGAGTATCCAATCACGTCGCGTTTCAGCGTTCTGGACAGACATCTCTGGACAACATAGTAAAAAAATAACGTGTACTTGATGGCTTGTGTGTGACATTATTTGTTTATGATTGGCTGTTTGTTCTGTTTGAGCGTCATACATGTAACTGTGCGTTTATGTGTTAACGTACTGTGTTATAGACTTACGCACAGCGCAAGGCCCTTGAGTATACGTGTCATACGGCGTTCTTCGTTTCAATCGTCGTCGTTCAATGGACAGATCTCATGATTTGCAAGACTCGAAGGAACTCTCTCATTCACCAGGGAATGATGTAAGCATGTCCCATATAATAGACGATGGCTTGTAAGGGACACATTCTATGGCCGGTGGTTCTGTTATCTTTCTGAAACAGTTTCACTTCCGGATAAGACGTGATTCTTTAGAGCAGCTTTCTTTTCTCATGAAGATGACGATGATTATAATATAACGATAATTAATAATGATGAAAATAGTAATATTAATAGTGGTTTAAGAGTCATACTAGAATTTCTCCTGCTAAATACCATTGTCATTCGTTTAGCCTTCTGTTTAAAATTCTAATTCTTATAATCACTTATTAAATTTCTAATTCTTATAATCACATCATATAAGCATATATCAGCACCTAGGAATAAAGAGCTACGCGGTGCTGCTTTTGAAAGCGCTATAGAAATTCACGAGATCTTACTTATTTACTTACTTATCGTGATTTTTACTTTCGAATTGAAACAATGTTTGAGAATCTAATTGGCGAATTAAATGTTCGTTGTACAGGAATCATTACCTGACATTTGGTCTGTTCTTTGAGACGGCGTTGGCTGCGCTGTTAACTTATACACCCGGTCTAGACAAAGGTCTTCGTATGTATCCTCTGCGGTACGACAATCATACTCTAATATAATGATATATATGCATAGCAAACAAACACATAGCTCTGATTTTAATAGAAATTCATTTGCTGCTGCTGCAGTGGTGGTGGTGGTGGTGGTTGTAATTCAAAAAGAGAAAGAAAGTGATGAAGATGGAGTGAAACTGCAATTACATGAAATTTATTTAAATGCTATATAACTGTTATTCATGATTATCAGATGGATATTTGCCAGACCAGTTGTGTAAGCCAATACTGTTAAATCTCTAATCAAATCGTGATGATGTGGATTTCTCTTCGTCCTGTGATGAGCGTTGTCTTGACTGCTGTAACTGCCTGTGTTTCAGTTGGACCTGGTGGTTGATCCCGATGCCCTTCAGTTTCTCGATCTTTGTTTACGATGAAATCCGCAAATACATTCTCCGTAGAAATCCAGGAGGATGGATGGAACAAGAGACTTATTACTGACGACGGAAGTCACTGACGTCATAGAACATTTGAAAGATTCAAAGTCTTGAATCTCTTTTAGAAGAAGATCCAGCCAATCAACTATCTCGTCTTCTGTCTGTCTGGATGTTTCTGTCTCTTACTTTATGTCTTTCTCTATCTTCGTCTCCCTCTCTCTCTGTCTCTCTCTGTCTCTGTCTCTGTCTCTCTCCATCAGCTACTTTGTAAATAGAGTTGTGATCAATTTGAATGTTGTCCGCCGAGAGATTTGCAGTTGGTTATATATTGACGTTACGTTGTCTTATTCGAACAACGTTGTCTTGCTGTTAGTAACCGAGGCAAGCGACGATGCAACATACATCTCGTCTGCTTAGTTCACATTGGTTGTGTCATAGATAGTGAACTGAAGGGGATTATTATTATTATTAGTGTGTGTGTATTGTAACTTTCATCTGTTATAGTGATTGATATTTCAGTGCGTTCAAAGACGCAGCCCACATAGGTCCACACCAAAGCAGCTGAGAGAGAGCTTGCTAGAACGTTTAAGGAGCTTTATTGTTAAACAGTTTGATAATCTTGTAAGGTTGAATGAAGTAAGTTCGTTTGAGAGTGTAAAGTATTTGTGAGAATTTTTTGCAGTTTTCAATGTCCACGGTAGTTGAACAAGAGTTGTGAAATTTGAATTTTGAATTTTGCGGTGAAATAGAATTTTGAACAGATGTTTAGAACTATTGATCGTTCTCATACTGTATTCATTTGAAAGCTTATGTCGCTAAGATTATGGTCGCATTATATGCAATATGTTTTCTTTATAGGCTTTCTTCTGCTGAAGGAATTACAACTTTTTAATAATATATAATTATTAGGTTATATGATTTAGCTCCTTTATTATTGGAAATTAATTGAGGTATTATGTCAAGATATCCGCTTTGGAAAGTGTTGGTTGCTTTATGTTTTGGTAGAAATACCATTTTGCAACAGGCTTAAATGCAGCAAAAATCTTTCAATTTCTTGACAGAGCAATGCAATAATACAATACACTTTCTTTCTCTCTTCTTACTCTCTCCTGTCCATCAAATACTTTTGTATTGCAGGAGAAACAGCATAAATAGAAGAAAACAAGCATTATTATTATAAGCAATGTCATTATTATTATTATTATTATTATTATTATTATTATTATTATTATTATTATTATTATTATTATTATTATTATTATTATTATTATATTATTATTATTATTATTATTATTATTATTATTATTATTATTATTATTATTATTATTATTATTATTATTATTATTATTATTATTACTGTTTGAAGAACTGCAGACAAGGATGATATGTTACATCAAATTACATTCCTTGTTAACTGCTGACCTATACGCTGTTCTTTACTGCTTTGTTACACTCTGGTCATCTTCTCGCCCTGCTTTCAATGATATTTATGATCTTAACTGTTAATTGAATACTAAGTGCATATCTAAATGCACTAACTTTAAATTTACTTGGATCTAGGTTTGGAATTTGCGTATTCTCGAAAACAATTACAAGATGTTGTCAGGAGTTTAAACGCTCCGACCTTTGTAAATTGAAATTGAACACTGGTCGTCTTGATGCTCTAATTTCTAACAAATGAAACTTTACACAGCGGATACTTGCATAGACGTGTTTTGATTTTGTATCGCAACTATTTGCTGCCTTTATGCCAGCGATTTTCGAGAATTTTAGGATTGATATTTGCTGAATTTTGAAAAAATGGACCTTTCAATATAATTTCAAGAATGTTTTGCAGTAAGTAACAGAAGTAATATGCGTTGAATTTGGCCGATGCAGGAGTGACTTGGACCCGAGAAGACAGTAAATGCTAGCCAGCCATGACAATCTGCTTTACGTGATGAGCTAGCTATAGGGCAGTTCGAGTGTTGTTATTCGTACAAATACTTGCCAAACTAGAAGCCAAGATAATTTCGTCCACTGCTTTTGCAGTTAGACTCTATTTTATTTTGCGGTTTTATTAATGACGGGTTTTTATTAATGACGGATTTCTATTGATGACGATAGTCAGGGGCGTAGCCTGGCATTTGATTTGGGAGGGTATAAATATTTTGGGTGGGTATAAATCTTAACTATAAACCACTTAAACCATATAAACCACATACAACCACATATAGATCACATAAAAAACTTTAAGGTAGACTGATTGGGAGGTATATATACCGATATACCCCGTCGCTACGCCCCTGACGATAGTAGGCCTATTTACTATTGGAGCATCTGTGTCGTTCCTGTAGTCGCTAGGCTTAGCAAAGATATTTTATATTTCATTGGATTTGGAACGATTGTTTATGTCAATCTCTGTTCTAAGAATGCTGATGTATAGAGTAATCACCTCCAGTGTAGTTCATAATTCACGTGAGGGTTTGTGCACAGGAAGAGGTCGAAACGATGAATATTTTACAGAAAATCATGTTCAGTTTAAATGCAGGTCACATGCTGCGAGATTTCATCTTCACAAATGCTTCTACTGTGCGTTTTTCAAACAGAAATTGCTTATTAAAATGTATTTATTGCGTGTGTAAAGGTCTATTCACTATAAATATATCAATCAGTGGCGTAGCAAAGGGGGGTTTGGGGTTAAAACCCTTCCTTGGCCGTCAACGGAAATGTTTTAACGTGTTCTCGTGCATTTTTAATTATTGGACGCGGTTATGGGGTTGAAACCCTCCTTGTTTTGTTTGTCAGCATGTTTAGAGTAGAAAAAAATAACGATGACCTTTTTGCTTTTCAAGATTTTTCAAAGTTGGTGACGACCAGAACCAACCCCGTGAAAATCCTGGCAACGCCACTGATGTCAATAACCTGATCTCTCGCTAAGAATGGTTGAATTGCTAATAGCGTTTCACAGATATTTGATATTTTACAGAAGGATTTTTATTCTATCAATCTTCGTATTGAGCATAATTTAAGCATAAGAATTATTTTTTATTAAGTTGGTTGACCAGGAGAACCTAAACATATTGTCGTTCGAGAGATTTTTCTACGCTGATGACAACTATTTTGAGCTATTTTTCTGATTGCGGAGAATATTTTGACTAAGTTCTTAGGTGGAATCAATGGCGTAGCCAGGGGTGGTTTGGGGGTTAAACCCCTCCTTGGCTGCCGGAAACAAAATATTTTTAATGAGTTCCTATGCATTTTAAATTTTGGGACGCGATCTACAAGGGGGGGCGAAACCCCCTTGGCTATGGAATGTAAAGATTTTAAGAGGCGACGTTTTTTGCTTGTCAGCACGTGGGAGGAAAAATGGAGATGAGGTGACGAATTTTTTGCTTGTCGGAAAAAATAGAGGAGATGACCTTTTTTCTTGTCGAGATTTTTCATGGTCAACAAAACCAAAAATCAAACCCCCCTTCCCGAAATCCTGGCTACGCCACTGGGTGGAATCGATCGGTGGAAGGAATTCGAATACTTTTAATCTGGTAAAAATCCAATCCATCCATATTTTCGGAGAGAAGACTTGATGTTATCAATTTCATTACTACCACTGTAGATTCTTTTTCGATGCGTGTGATTGTTTTATAGCCTGTAATACTATCGTTGAGGAGCAGATAGCAGCATTTAGTTGTCGTTGTTGTTTGATTTTCAGTTTAGTTGCTGAGTCTTCTTTATCAACATCTACGTAGTTGTTATTGTTGTTGTTGCCGTTGTTGTTGATGATGATGATGATGTAATAGATGACAATCGTCATAGCTCGATAGATAGCATTCTGTCTTAGGCGACTTTTACGGCGTGAATTTTGGATTTGACTTTATTATTTTGATTTATTTAAAATTACTAATATGTTCATAGTTTTTACACTGGTAGATGTGTGACGTTTATTCTGTAGCAAACGATGTCCTCGTGTCTGTCTGTCTACCTACCTGTCTGTCTGTCTGTCTGTCTTTCAGTTATAACGCCTGTCATTGTTTTCAGTTTTAGCCAAGTAGAAACATCACCGCTGTACCGTCGTAATATATACTGTAGATCTGTGGCGGTCATTTTGATATTTGATGTCTGTCTGGTATTAAACCCTATAGTAAAATCATGTCTTTTCAGTGCTAAACCTACATCATCAGCATCAGCATTATTATTATTATTATTATTATTATTATTATTATTATTATTATTATTATTATTATTATAAAGCGTAATCTACATGAAATCGAAGCATAATATAAATTTCAGAAGTCCTTAGGATCCATTTATTATTATTATTATTATTATTATTATTATTATTATATTATTATTATTTATTATTATTATTATTATAACTATATATTATCAACATTGTCGTCGTGACTGTCATAATTTTAGTTGAGGAAAATTGCAAATATTTTGACGGAAATAGTTTTTATAAGCCAAAATAATAAGGATTTTTTATTATAACGTATTGTATGTCATGACTATTTTGGTCCATTGCAAAATCCACCAGGTCCGCTCGGCTGAGCTCCTTCTGTCCCTTCGGTGCACAGCATTGAACATGCGCCTGTCTTCTGTTGTGGCACCCACGGGACCGAGCACTGAGCACTGGTGAGCATACGGGAGCAGAGTGAGTCGCTAAGTGTAACAACTGTTGTCAAAAGAATGTTTTCAGATTCAGCGAAGCGTGAAAATAACATGCAGAAGTATTTCCGCGACAGAATGGCACAGTAGACAAGCATTGGCCAGGCTACTAGGCTACTAGACGAAGGACTCTGCGAATATTAAGTTCTACAGTTGATCTGAGTAGATCATAATCTGATTAAATAACCGGACTAGCTTACAAATCACGGATTCTATGTTATAACAATTTCTTATATAAAATATATATATATATACACACGGTGTCGCAAAAAACGAACTATATTAAATGCAAACTTAAAAGTGACTAGTCAGGCTTTTGCGCCACCATATATACTGTATATATATATATATATATATATATATATATATATATATATGACTAGTCCGGTTTTTGTACACCTATATATATATATATATATATATATATATATATATATTTTTATATACCCTATATATATATATATATATATATATATATAGGGTGGCAAAAAAACCGACTAGTCACTTTATATATATATATATATATATATATATATATATATATATATATATATATATATATATATATATATAAACAAGGTTTTAAAGTGTTCAGGAGAGCCTGCCCTGTGTGTGAACGACTGTGATTCATATGGCCTATATACTGTACAGACAGATACAGATTCATGATCTGCGATTGTTCGCATCGTAGAAAGTAACGTTGACATTGTCGTGCGTCGTTCTTCCTCGTTCTAATATTCTTACGCCTGCAATATTGGAGTTACCTTTCTTGACAAATGAATTGGCATCTCCAAGCTGTTCGTATTTCCTGTATAATTATTTTATCATCGTTGACTGTCGTCAAATCGAACGAAGATGGCGACAACAGCGGCGATTACGGCCGAGGCCAGTCCAACTGCGTCTGCAAGCCGACGATGAGGATCGAGCTGATGACCAAGGAGGAGAACCGACCGATCTGCAACAACGCAACGGTCAACTGGCTGTTCAACACGGCGCTCGAACGAATCTCCAAACAGAGCGAATGGATAAGCGAAATGCTGCAGGAGATGAAGAACCTGGAGGAAGAACTTGGCAAGGGTCACGACCTCCTGCTGGCCAACGAGAAACTCATCGAAGAAATGGAGGAGGAGAGGGAGCAGTCGAGGACTGAGCTGAAGGAAAAGAACAAGAGGATAGTAGAACTGGAAGAGAAGCTGAGTCTGTTGGCACGCGAAGAAAGGAGACAGTGTACAAGCGAAGGACCGAGAGAGGAAGATCACGATCCAGTCGAAATTAAATGGATACAGTCACATCGTAACGGTTAGTCGTGTGTTTTGGTCTTTTCGCCCTGCAGACATGAGGGTCCTCGGATCCTCGGACCCTCACAAAAATTGTATTTGCGATGGTCCATAAGGCAGTGGACCTCCACAGAATCTGAATAGATCTATTTTGTACCATTGTACGATTATTTGATAAATTTTTGCGTTGGGTAATATAATAAAATAATAATATAATAATATGATTTAAAGTGGGTTAGGAGGCTAAGTAAACATGTGTGAAAGCCACTGTGGTTACGCTCTGCATTCAATGACCCAGCTTTCGAAGATAGTCTTTGAATCCGTTTACCGTTTCAACTGTCACAACTGCATAGGTAGATAATTAATAGATATAACACTGGTCAACAAGGTTTTTGTTTCCTGTGCAATTTCTGGTGTTCCAGGTAGATTTTGTCATGCTGATTACAGGATTAATTTTGAAATTTTCCTATCACGTCAGTTTTCTGAGAAAAAGCTGATGTTAAATTTTAAAATTATAAGAATTTGAAAATCGTGGTTTTCGACAGTTATCTGAGTTATGGGTATTCAGGTTAGGCAAGAATCTGATGTGACTGCCATAACAGATGTAATATGCACTGCTGGCTCACTTAACTACATGGATTTTGAAAATTAGTATAATTAGGCATGTCCAGACATGCCCAGACGCGCCCAAACCTGTCTTCAAGACTACATGCCTAGCATGTATTGTTGCTATGGTTACGCAGTCCTATATAAATACCAAGCAGCACTAGGAAGCAGCTGCAGTCTTTCTATTTGATGAGATATAACTGTTTAGTTAAAGGCTGTGAATTGAATATATTAACTAATTTAATTCAAGTTTCTGAAATGTCGCGTCGATGTCGCAATAGCAGTGACACGTTCTGCTACATCTGTGGAGAGTTTACGTTGAAATCACAGAAGCGGAGTATGACAGCAATCATAAAGAAAGGATATGAGTTATACTTTGGATGCAAAATTGGCGACCAGGACAAAGTATGGGCACCTCATATATGTTGTTCATCTTGTGCTACCAGTCTGCGAGCTTGGCTTGCAGGTAAGCGTCCATCCATACCATTCGCCATATCAATGATATGGAGGGAGCAGAATAATCATGTAACGGATTGCTATTTCTGCATGACGAATGTTACAGGATTTTCTTCAAAGAGTAGGAAGTCTATTGAGTATCCTAACCTTGCCTCGGCAATGAGACCAGTTCCACACGACGGGAGTCTTCCTGTTCCAACCCCCCCTCGAGTTTTGGACACTGGAGGACGAGGACGAGCATGCAGAGACAGATGAAATGCTGCAGATAGTTGATGATTCAGCTACGGAAGACCCAGAGTTTGAGCCATCGACATCCAGCAATCCTCATTTGATTTCTCAGGCAGAGCTCAATGATCTGGTCAGAGACTTAGATTTGTCAAAAAATCAAGCAGAATTGCTTGGATCTAGGTTGCAAGGATGGAATCTGCTCTCTCCAGGTATAAAAATTTCAGTATTTCGTAAACGGCATGAAGACTTGACTCGATTCTTCAAAAAAAATCGACAGTCTTACTTTTTGCATTGACATTGATGGATTACTTTCTGCTTTCGGCTGTAAGCACAATCCATCCGAATGGCGACTTTTTGTTGACTCTTCGCTGTTAAGTTTAAAGGCTGTTTTGCTGCACAATGGCAATTCATACCCTTCAGTACCCATTGGACATGCTGCTTACATGAAGGAAACATATGAGAACATGCAGCTGCTATTGAAACACATAGAATACTCGAGATACAACTGGAATATATGTGGAGATCTGAAAGTTGTTGCAATTCTACTCGGTCTGCAGCTAGGCTACACCAAGTACTGCTGCTTTCTTTGCGAGTGGGACAGCCGAACTAGAGATTCACATTATGTGAGAAAGGTCTGGCCACCTCACAGGGACTTGGTTCCAGGGCAGAAGAACGTTAAACATGATCCTCTCGTTGATCCGAAGAACATTTATCTCCCACCTTTGCACATCAAACTTGGGTTAATGAAAAACTTTGTCAAAGCAATGAACAAAGAAAGTGAAGCCTTTACATACTTACGACAGAGGTTTCCACGCACCAGTGATGCTAAAATAAAAGAAGGCGTTTTTGTTGGCCCACAGATTCGAGAGATGGACAGTCACTTTGAGGGCCTTCTGCAGGGTGCCGAGCATGTTGCCTGGACAGCCTTCAGGGATGTTGTTGCTAACTTTCTGGGCAACTACAAGGCGCCAAACTATGTTGAACAAGTTGGAAATCTGCTACAAGCTTACAAGGCAATGAAATGCAACATGTCACTGAAGATACACTTCCTTCATTCTCACTTGGACTTCTTCCCGGACAATCTCGCTGCCGTCAGTGATGAACATGGTGAAAGATTTCACAAAGACATTGCCAGCATCGAGAAACGCTACCAGGGAAAGTGGAGTCCGTCTATGCTCGGAGACTACTGTTGGTCACTGATACGTGAAGCACAGGGCAGTGACTACAAACGAAAATCTACAGCAAAACATTTCTAATTTTCTCATGTCTTGTCATTATTGCCTAGATCCTTCTGTAGGATTATGTTGCAGAAGACGTTACAATACTAAATGCTAAATTGTCGATTTCTTAAAAACCTTACGTGATACAGAAATTCTAATTACATATTTGTGTTCAGCAAGTCAAAATCTATTAGTTTCACCAAAATTTGTAGAGGAAACAAAAACTTGCATAAAATTTGTTGACCAGTGTAATCAGCAAATGGTATTTTGGAACATCAATAAGTAATAGGAATTATACTAAAATTATACTCCTTCAGCATATCATAAGCTGGCACAACAACAGGTGGACCCTCACGACTTTTACTACAGATTGACGCCACTGGCAGGCATAGTACCATTTGTCGATTTTCAGACAGTGGCGGCTCCAGGATTTTGCAAGTGGGGGGGGGGCGTTGGGGTGGCCAACTTCTAATCATGGGGACAACCATTTGTTGTTATGTATGTAGTATTAAGTACAGGGTCACAAAAGGGGACTACTGGGGGCAGGCACTAAATAGGGGCAAGCCCCCCCCCCGGCCTCTCTGTGGAGCCGCCACTGTTTTCAGAAGTAGCAGGATGCCGGAATATTCTCATCTGAAATATTTCGACTTCCATTGAAGATCGGAGAACAGAAAACCAAATTGTCGACCTCCACCGGGCAGTGGCGGCTCCACCGGGGGGCAGGGAGCCCGTGCCTCCCCCTATTGAGTGCCTGGTCCTCCAGTGGCCCCTCTGTTGGGACCCTATACTTAATGCTACATAGGCCTACATTAAACAACAAATGGTTGGCCCCATGATTAGAAGTTGCCACCCCAACGGCCCCCCACTTGCCAAATCCTAGAGCCGCCACTGCCACCAGGGAGGGAGGGAGGGAGGGTAGAAAGCACGCCGAAAATATTCGGTATTGCATCAGTAATCAGGAGAGGACAAACTTTTCTGACAACTCCGTTGAGTTTTCAGGAAAATTCTGTCTTGTCTTGTCTTTAACCGTCTTCGCTCCGAAGATTGGCTGCATTGTGGACTGCCCGCCTTCTTTCAAGTGTTACGGTCTTCTGTTGTTCTTGTCGCCTGCTCTATAGTCTATAGTGAGTCCTGTCCATTCTTTTATGTTGTCTTCCCACTTTTTTCTTGGTCTACCTCTTTTTCGTGATCCTGGCATTGTGGATTGGATTATTTATTTCTCTAGACAGTCCTGTTTTTTTCGCAAAATATATGTCCCCCAGTAATTCAGTTTTCTTTTCTTTACTGTTTCCAATAGGGTTTTTTGCACCCCTGATTTTTCCAATACCCATTCATTCGTTTTCTTTGCTGTCCAAGAAACTCATTATTAGCCTTAGGCATTTCATTTAGTGTATTATCAAATTTTAGTCGACAATAAGTTTGCAGGTCTCAGCATATTACAGAGCCGCTGAAGTGAGTCGCATAGTTCAAATTTTAAAATGAATCTTATTTCTCAATAACGCAAGAAAAGCTATTTCGACCATTTTGCTCTGAAATTCAACTGACAATAGGCCCTTTCATACTAAGATTGGATTGCACCCAGCGTTTAAACGATTTTGCCATACTCATAGGATTTTTAAGGCGCGTAATAAAGGTATCTTATAGGGAAAATTGAAAAAGACAATTTTCAACAAATTCAATATCTATTTCTCTCCTTTAGTCTTATTTGGCAAAAAAAATTGAATAATTTTGCCTAATATATTTGCCACATTTTCATTCGAATTGAATCAGAGCTTCTGCTTTGCCATTTATTCAAAACTCAGAAGATTCTTTTCAGCTAACGTTCGCCAGATGGCCTAATGCTCTTTTATTACGTGCTATGATTAGGGTTGTGAGTCTTGTGACACGTTAAAAAACGCTGAAGTGGGCCGCGGTTCCGGAATGTTTGGGAAATCCTGCTTTATTCGATCTGCTTCTTATTTCAGCTTTACTCGAAGTGTCGTCTGATATGATGGACCCTAGGTACAGGGGCGTAGCGTCCCAATGGCTATATTGTGGGCTTTGTGGCTCTAGCCAAGGGCGGCACACATGGAGGGGCGGCAAGCAAATTTTGGAAGCGACGACCTTTTCCTGCTCGTCAGGGTATTTTTTGTGAAGCGGAAAAATTTAGAAGGGGCGACAAATTGGCAATTTAAAATTTTAGAATTCGAAGGGGCGGCAAAATTTGGAAGCGACGACCTTTTTTGTTTATCAGAGGATTTTCAGTGATGGCGGTAAATTTGGTAAATTTTTAGAAGATGCGACAAATTTGCAAATTAAAAAAATGTAAACATTTTTGGAGCGACGACATGAGTCATCTGATATGAAATGAATGTATTCTTTTGGGGGGATTAGCCATGAGCCAGAGGCGGCAAAATTGCACGCTACGCCACTGCCTAGATACGGGGGAAGGCGGTGACCTGTTCCAATATTTTATATTCTGAATTTTGATGGTGCAGTTCTTATCTTTTGGTGTCATTACCTTTGTCTTAGCAATATTGATTATCATATTAAATTCTCTGCCTATTAAGTCCACCCTGGAGACAAGATCTTGCAATTCTGCAGTTGAACCTCCGATAAGTATGATGTCATCTGCGTATTTTCTGACTACCTTTAAATTCTCCGCCTTTCGGAAATTCTCATCACGAAATTGCAAAAACGTGTTCTGGCAGCGAAACTGATCCAACTGGCCAAAGCTGATCAACGCTTATTTATTATCTTTACAATCCTGTTCTAATAGATCTACTAATAACCCAAACTTTACGAGCATTGGTCCACCGTCCATAGGCTCAGTTCCATCGAAAATTCATTCGGCAAATGCAATAGAATGGATAGACCGATACGACAAGTGACAACGTAGCTACGCCAATGTACAAAATACAATTCAGACTCGGAGAACGCGATTAAGGATGAAATGCGTTTAAGGTTCTTGAAAATAACCCACAAAAGAGTACATACAGGACCTCCGTTTCCTTTAATTAATTAAACTTAGCATGATTTAAAATGGCTTAGGAGGCATTACTGCCTGTGTGAAAGCCACTAGGGGCACTAACGGGGCTTGAAGTTGAACCCGCTCCGTCAGCCTGACGCTCCAGCACGTAATCCACTCTGCCATCTTTTCAAGTAAACTTAAAATAGTCTTGTCTCAACAATCGTTCCCTCCATAGGTGCAAAGTCCTAACACGATGTCCGATGGATATAATGACCTTCGCATGGCCGACCCTTTCTCACTTTCTGATATAACTATTTCAACCTTATATTAATAACCCAAGAAAAGAAAGCTACCATATAGATGTTATTATTATTATTATTATTATTATTATTATTATTATTATTATTATTATTCTAGACAATTTCTCCAGCGCAGTAAACAAGGCTAAGGCCTACGACAAAAGCACTTTGACATAATTAACATAATAGGCTCAGCTAAGATAAGATGTTACTTCTAAACCTGTTTGCGAGATTTCACTTAGACTTAGTTGCAAACGCGATTAGCACCGTTCAAACTGGATCGTTTGGCTAGAGTAACTACATCCAAATAGAGAACAGTTATAGTTGTCAGGGATGTTGCAAGGGACTGATAATTATATAATTAAGCAGCAAGTAGGCTCGTATTTGACTCGATTTGGATTTGGTGCGCTATCGGCAGATGCCCAAAACATTATGATATTTGTCACATAGAAGTTGATTCATTTATTGATTAGTTGATTGATTTGGTTGATTGATTGGTTGATTAGTTGATTGATTGGTTGATTGATTTGTTAATCGATTAGTTGGTTGATTGATTGGCTGATTGATTAATAGACTGGTTGGTTTATTGATTGATTGAGTGAGTGATTGAATGAATGATTGATTGATTGATTGAGTGATTTATTGAGTGATTGAATGAATGATTGAGTGATTGATTGAGTGATTGAATGAATTATTGATTGATTGATTGGGTGAATGAATGAATGATTGATTGATTGATTGATTGATTGATTGATTGAATGATTGATTGAGTGATTGAATGAATTATTGATTGAGTGATTGAATGAATTATTGATTGATTGATTGATTGATTGAGTGAGTGAGTGATTCAATGAATGAATGAATGATTGATAGATAGATAGATAGATTGATTGATTGATTGATTGATTGCTCTTAGGAGCAGCTCGTCCTCGGGACTGTTCCGATGTCCAGGAGAGCGGAATGAAGTACAGTGGAATCTATTCCGTCTATCCGGACTCCCTGTTGCCCGACGGAATCGAGGTCTTCTGCGATCTGAACACGGACGGAGGAAGGTGGACGGTGAGTTTTTATTGAACGAAATTCCAACGGAATCCCCTTGCAGTTAAATTCCACAAATGTTTTCTTTGAGAACATATGAATCAATCAGGCCTGAGGAGAGGGCAGAGGCGTAGCAGCTATATGGACAACCTGGCCAAATGCCAAGGGACCCCGTCGCCCCCCGACATGCAAAGGACCCCCGACCCAAGTCGCTCGACCCTCTATTAGGGTCCAGTGTGCAAGACCGCATCACCGCATCTGGAATTTACGTTTGATAAGAGATCGCTAAAGTAGCAGAAAGGGCCGCCTGCCGTTTTTCGTCAAAGGCCCCCGAACATATTGCTACGCCACTGGGAGCAGTGTTCTCTCAGTTAACGGTAATTCTAACTAAATACCTAAAATAACTGAAAAATAACTGTCAGTTAAGTAAAACTTTAACTGTAAGTGAAAAATGACAAATAACTTAACTGTAACTGTAATAGAATAAAGTGAAGCAGTTAAGTAATAGAAACATGTATACAAGTGAAAAATAATTTTATAAGTTTATTTGTGTTTGTTGAACAATTCTGTAGGGCTTCAATTGTTATGGCAAAACTTGCATGACTCAGAGAGGACAATGTTCTTTTGGGCCAAGATTCAAGGCTATAGTACAGACCTCAAACAAACAGTGGTTGCTTGATTGGATGACCTTGGTTAAACGGTCTACATTCCATTGTCCACACCTGATCAGACCAAGCTTTGGCCTGCATGTGCTTGTTTACTGTTTACCAGAGCGTAGCAATGGGGGCAGGTGGGGATTATGCCCCCGGGCGCCGAGGTGAGGGGCGCCAAAATGGGTTTTGGGGGTAAGTTAAACAGTTAAATACGTAATAAATAAGAAGAAACAAGTGTGGCGACCTTTATTTTGCTCGGAATTGGTTATTGAAAGGAAAAATGCAGCAAGAAAACATGGATAACCATTCAAAGGCTAAGCATAAGGAAATTGCAGCTGATTTTAGAATCAAGATAGAAATTGCGTGAAAAGAAGCAACAGATGCAGTTTCAACTAAAGGTATTGAATTTCTATAGTGTGAAATAGCTGCTTAATCAACATAATAGAGGCATAACCAAGTTTGAATTAATTATTTTTGTTTTACTTCACTAACCCATAACTAAGTAATGTATACACATTGATTTACATGTTGTTAATGTCATCGGGAAAAAACTGTAACTGTAACTGAAACTGAAAAAACATAACTGTAACTGAAACTGTAACTGAAAAACCATAGCTTAAATAACACTAACTGTAACTGAAACTGAAAAAACATAACTGTAACTAAACTGTAACTGAAAAACCGGAACTTAAATAACACTGACTGGGAGAGGAGGTGCAACCAATACATTCTTTCGAGGGACAGCAACTTTCCAAGGTTAAAAGGGGACCCCATGAAGGAAAAAACCGTATAGTATTGTACATAATCAAATTTTAAAATAGGAAAACAATTTTGAATATATACTTCATACTTTGTGTGTATAGGGAAATCTAGCCTTGTTTGACATAGCTTCTATTATTAATTCAGTGTTTCCAAATCTGTGGATCGCGACCCAAAAGGCAAAAGCGGGTCGCAGGGTTCAGCCTTATGAGTCGCGGGGTAGCGCAAAATTATGATCATACGTACCATTTTCTAACCAATACCACAATGTCACAAGCCTTGAAAGTTGCAAGTAAGCTTAGGTTTTAAGAAATTTATATGCCTGTAATCCTGCATATGCGGCTCATATTAAAATGATTGGTGTTTTATCCAATTTTAGTTAACAATAACTGTGCAGGGTCGCGGCTTCCTACAAAGCAACTGAAATGGGTGGCAGTTCCACAGGAAACCCCGTCCTATAGTACTTGTACAAATTAATCTTATTTCAAATGATAACTCAAGGAAAGCGTATTCCGACCATTTTGCTCTGAAACTCCACTAACAATAGAGAATCCAGTTAGAAAGTTCGGAAGGACCTAGCGGTTAAGCGATTTTGCCGTACTCATAAGATTTTTGAGACGCGTAATAAAGGTATGTTCCTGGCTTATGTTTGAAAAGATTATTTTCAAGAAATTTCAATATCTATTTCTCTCATTTTGTTTTATTTGACAAAAATACAAATAATTCTGCCGAATATATTTGCCATATTTTCATTTGAAGTGAATCAGAGCTTTTGTTTTGCTTTTTAATAAAAACTCAGAAGATTATTTTCAACTAACGTTCGCCAGATGGCCTAATGCATTTTTTAAATATTACCAGCTATGATTAGGGAAGCGACACGTTACAAAACCGCTCAAGTGGGTCGCAGTTTAAAAAATGTTAAAAAATCTCTTATCTCTCTCTCTCTCTCTCTCTCTCTCTCTCTCTCTCTCTCTCTCTCTCTCTCTGTGTGTGTGTGCGTGTTAAACTTCGTATAAGGGGCAAGTTAATAAGGGCCCACAAACCTTCTTTGTACCGGGCCCCGTACTTTCTCTTGGCGGCCGTGGAATTAGTTGAGAATCTACTTAACATCGAGACTTCCGATCATCGTCTACACATCTGTTGAACCTTCAATAGTTTTATACAATCCGAGTCTTCGGCAGCTGTTAAAACATTAATTCCTTTTTATCCGAGCAGAAGGTCGCGGGTTCAATTCCCGCAGGAACCCTAAGGTCGACTCAGCCTTACTCGCTAGAGGGCGATGGTAAACTGAGGAGCAGCGTTAAGCTGCGAGGTAAAACGTGGGTCTGGGGAAGTAATGGCAATCTATCTCAGAGCAATGGATTATACCCAGGGTGCGATTTGTGACCTGGAGCAGTGGGGGGAAATATGTCGAGCTTGGAGGGGATGTAGTTGCTGGAAACTGTAGCAGTTGGGGGATGTAGTGGCGGGGGATGTAGCAGTAGAGGGGATGCAGTTGGGCAGTGGGGGGAAAGATTCCCCCTCCCCTCCCGCAAATCGCGCCCTGATTATACCACATACGTCGCTGATTGCCCAGGCCGGAGATAAACGATGGAACCCAACGCTCGGACTCGAGCACGGGACCTACCTTTACCTTACCTTTATCCGTAACTCTATTAAGTTTACGTGGAAACTTAAAAGTTGATTCTGGACAAATTTTGCCAGTTTTTACTAGTTATTATAAACATTAATATATAAAAATGAAACATTTTAACAATTTTTATTCATCAGGTTATTCAAAGAAGACAAGATGGCTCCGAATCTTTTGAACGCAACTGGAATGAATATAAGAATGGATTCGGAGTTTTAGCAAAGGAATTCTGGCTGGGTGATTCTAATACCCAGTGGCGGCTCCATAGGGGAACCCGGGGGGTGGCCCGTGCTCCCCTATTGAGTGCCTGGGCCCCTGTTGGAACCCTATACTTAATACTACATACATAGCAACAAATGGTTGGCCGCCATGATTAGAAGTTGGCCACCCCAACCCAACAGCCACCCACTTTCCAAATCCTGGAGCCGCCACTGACAATATCACAACTATTTCGAATATTATTTTAAGTCATTACAGTACATCGTATATGAATGCGAAGTTTAGACAAAAATAAGAACATTCGATTGAAAGTTCAATCAATGTTGATTGATGTTCGTGATTGCTTGAAGATCAAAGTTGAGAGTCAAACTAAGATAAAAAATTGCAGTGGCGGTTCCACGTGGGGGATGAGTGGGGATGCATCCCCCACCGGACTTTATTTTTTTACTTGTCAAACTATTTTTGGGTAAAAGTCAAGTAAAATGACGGGCAAAAGCTGCGGGTGACCTATTTTGCTTGTCAACCTATTTTTCGGCAAAAGTCTAGGAAATTCGGGAAAAATTGCCTTTTTTGATTGTCAGCCTTTGTCTTTTCCGGCAAATGTTATTGATTTTCCCTTCTTTTTTCATCCCTCCTCCAACTTCTATGAATTCATTTAAATGATTTCATCCCCCACTAAGAAATCCTGGACCCGCCACTGAACATTAGCAAGCATTTACATGTAAATCGATTGAAAATGCAGTCGTATTTCAATTTGACCTTTGACCTTGCTTACGATATCTAAAGAGATCTTCATCTTTACCTAATCCACGTTATGAAATCAAGGATTAATCAAGGATTTTTCAAATTAGTATAAACATTTAATTATCGTGGTCTTATTCTACAGTAGTTTAACACAAACAAATAAGCAATTCTGAAGGAAAAATCCATTACGTCTCGTGTTTGCCTATAAATTCACACTTGTAACAAGTTTAATAGAAAAATAAACGCATTAAAAAAATTAATTGCCAAGGAGCTTAAATTGTGTGGTAATCGTATATTTTCTAGCACTTTTCCCTTTAGAATACAGGATGGCGCAAAAAACCGGATTATATTAAATGCAGACCTAAATGTGGCTAGGTTGAATGTACCTAGAACCAACACTGAAATTGGTAAGAGAGCTTTTTCTATTTCTGGGCCTAAAATCTAGAACTCTCCCTCTGGCTGTCAGATCTTCCAATTCATTGAGTATCTTCTGATCCAGACTTAAGACACATCTCTTTCAATTAGCTTTTTCTCCATAGTCCGTCTTACTCTCTCTCCCTCTGACTGATCTCTCGAATGACCTGGTCTATTGCGGATTGAGTTTGAAGTACCATCGATTGATACCTTGGGTATTAGAACTGGTGCTATAGAAGTGCATAATTATTATTATTATTAGTCCGTTTTTTTGCGCCACCCTGAAGACTTACGCATGTGAAATGCAGAAGTTCTCTTTTATGTCTAGCCGTGTTCAATTAACTGATTGGCAAACGTTTTTTAGGGAATGAAAACATCCATATTGTGTCAAGTCAAGACACTTATTCGCTCAGAATTGACATGATGGACTACAATTCGACCGACTATTTTGCCGTCTACAGCGATTTCACTATAAGCGGAGAATCGGACAAATATCGCCTCAGCCTCGGCGAATATCTCCATGGCAACGCAGGTAGAAAATAATGACCTGCTGCTGCTGCTGAAGATGATGATGATGACGACGACGACGATGATGATGATGATGATGATGATGATGGTGATGATGATGATGATGATGATGGTGATGATGGTGATGATCATGATGATATAATGATGATGATCAATGGCGTAGCCAAGGGGTTTGGGGGTTAAAATCCCTCTTGGCCGTCGACGTAAAAAATTTTATACGTGTTTTCATGCATTTTTTACTTTTTGGACGCGGTTTTGGGTGAAACCCCCTTGTCTGGTACGTTGAGGATTTTTTTTGGCTTGTCAAAATTTTTTCAAAGTTGGTCACGACCAAAACCAAACCCACGCTTGTGCAAATCCTGGCTACGCCACTGATGATGATTATGATGATGATGATGTTGTTGTTGTTGTTGTTGCTGCTGTTGCTGATGATGATGATGATGATGATGTTGTTGTTGTTGCTGCTGCTGCTGATGATGATGATAATGGTGATGGTGATGATGATAATGGTGATGGTGATGATCATGATCATGATGTTTATGCTGATGATAACCTCCATCACATTATAATTATTATTATTATTATTATTATTATTATTATTATTATTATTATTATTATTATTATTATTATTATTATTATTATTGATTAAATAGAGTTTATATTTTGCACGTTAGCGATATGAGGTGGTAAGTAAGTCAGTCGGTAAGTCAGTCAGTCAGTCAGTCAAATCTCGTGAATTTGTCTAGCGCTTTCAAAGTGGCTTCTTATTCGTGTATAAGTCATCATTTGCTGACTCAAAATTAATCTACCCGGTAATATCTTTCGGCGTATAATTAATCTGCCTATTGTGCCTGTGACTGACTGATCCTGTGTTCAGGCGATTCTCTGTCGAGTCACAGCGGTTGGCGGTTCAGCACCATCGAGGTCGACAACGACGGAAGCAGGTCGGGCAACTGCTCCGAGCTGTACGGGGGAGGCGGTTGGTGGTTTGCCCGCTGCTACGACGCCAACCTCAACGGACGCTACGCCGCAGAGGACGGCGCCAAGACGATCGTCTGGTATCAACTGGTCCCGAAGATAGGACTCCATTCAATGCGATCGACCGAAATGAAGATACGACCTCAGAAACAAAGCGTCTAACATACATCTGCCCTCATTCGAATCCTAATGACTAATAATAATAATAGTAATAATAATAATAATAATAATAATAATAATAATAATAATAATAATAATTTTATTATTATTATTATTATTATTATTATTATTATTATTATTATAAAACCTATGTGAAAACCACTGCAGTAACTATAGTAATAATAATAATAAAAATAATAAAATAATAATAATAATAATAGTAAAACATGATCAAGAAATCATTTCAGCTTCTATCTTATTTATGATAATGTACTGTAATAATAATAATAATAATAATAATTTATTATTATTATTATTATTATTATATTATTATTATTATATTATTATAAGCCTATGTGAAAACCACTGCAGTAACTATAGTAATAATAATAATAAAAATAATAAAATAATAATAATAATAATAGTAAAACATGATCAAGAAATCATTTCAGCTTCTATCTTATTTATGATAATGTACTGGAATAATAATAATAATAATAATAATAATAATAATAATAATAATAATAATAATAATAATAATAATAATAATAATAATAGTCGTTTTCGTTGTTACGAGGGGCAGGTGGGTCGAACCCCTATTCGGGATGGAAGCAGTCGTGGGATTTGCGCAAAAATCCTAATTGATAATTTAAATACTGTACTGTATTTTAATAATCAAGTGCTATCTTTCTATTGTACTGTATTATTAATTATGTAGTCTTTCTAAAATTACTCTTGTGACGTATTAATATGCACTGATATAGAAATAATGAATAATGTTATTGGATTGGATTGGATTAATTGATTAGGAGATCACCGTCCCATTTTTTTATTACTGTGTTACGAATTTATGTGGCTGGGCTGGGGTGGACCCCTGACAACCCAATAGAGGGGCTCTGACCCTGAACCCGCTATGAGAACTAATGTTTTTTAGGAAAAAAATTTCGGTTTGGGGGGAAGCAGCATGCTGTCATCAACAGACTGAAAAATATGCACCAAATCTGAAGATTTTATTCTATTGCCCTGCATTTTTTCAGCTGAGCCCCCCTCCTTGTGCAGTTCAGAGAACTCGTCACGCTTTCTAGTTGTGAGTGGAAATGTTGGTTCATAGAAAATTTGGTGCCACCCGCACCGTTCTGAAGCCCTAACAATTAGATTTATCTTAAGCGATTTAATATGATGTCACATAATATGTGAACTATTTCATTATTTTAGCCTTTGTTTAAAATCTGTTTTTGCGCGTTATATTATATTTTCTGTTGATGCCATGGCAGATGTAATATTTAATTCCCATACGCAACTGTCCTACATATTAAGTAAGTAAGTAAGTAAAATGTCGTTAATTTCTATAGCGCTTTCAAAAGCAGCACCGAAGTAGCTCCTTATTCCTAGGCGCTTAATCTTAAAATGAAGAAGCTTTGCCAGAATTCTTTATTTTCATTTATTCCTACATATTTTTTACATAATACAGTAAGTTCAAAATTGAATTTAAAGTTATAAAAGATAAACATGTAGAACATTATTCTTAACTAGTATAGACTTAAAAATTAATACTTGAATAACAGGAAGAAATAATGCTACTAAAGGGATCGAGAATCCCGAAAGGAAGTAACCAAAAAATTGTATTATTATATGAGGTATAATAAAAGCAGACGTAGGTAATGCATAATAATAATATTACAACATACAGCAGATATAGAAAATGCATAATTTATAAGCAGACATAGATAATGCATGATTATTAAAACTATTGTGTAATGAGCATTAGTTTGAGTTTATTCTTGAAAATTGTTAAACAGGCTAAATTTTTCATCGATATTGGAAGATTATTCCATATATGAGGTACATGGCAACTACAGTATGCATGTATGATCTAAATGCAAATATAATACCTTCACTACTTTTGAAAACACTCACTTTGACAGCCAATTCTGTCTTTTCATCCAATTTACTCTATCTTTAGCAATACAAATGTTGTTTGTGGCTCCTCGCCCACTCCTTAATACAATTTCACGGTATATACAAGGGTTCCATTGTGCTGTGCTGTCGTAAAAAGTCTTTTCAGATGGCACTTTAGCCTGTCATAATCCTATAGTTTCAATAGTTAAGACTTCTAGGGGTTCTATACCAGGTGAGACCAAACTCATAGAAGGTACGAGACGCAAACTGCAGTTTTCAAATCTTGGGAGCCACATTGCCACAATTAGACAGGAAAAGGAGGCAGCGTGATCCAATTTTTGCAAAATTTCATTAAATCTCTACTGCCATTTGTATGGGGACCTATGACAAAATTGGCAAACAGGCAAAATTACCGGCATTGCAGTTATGTGGCAATTGTATGCTTCTGTTAATCTGCTCAAAAAGGCGTTGAACTTTTCGCGAGCCGCAGTTTTCCACATCTGGCCTATGCATGTGTGTGATGTCGCCTAAATCCGTTTCCGCTGGTATTTTTAATGTATTTCCACACAATATTTCTTTTACAGTTTGTGTCCAGGGCCACCTTAACCATTAGGCAGTTTAGGCACTGCCTAGGGGCGAACAATTTTGTAGGGGCGAAATAAAACGGAGATGAAAATTTTTTATGAGCGAATAACGTTTTTTTTTGCTCGTCAGGTTATTTCGGGGAGCAGACAAGCTATTTTTTGCTCGTCAGACTTTTTCCGTATGTGATGTGAATGGGCGAAAATTTCCGAAAATGAAAATCTGCCTAGGGCGCCCAAATTTCTAAAGATGGCCCTGTTTGTGTCACCGGAAAATGTTGGGTCTCAGTCTTCAGCCTCTTGGGATTACTTCGGTAATATTGTTGCAACTTTCTTGCGAATTTCATTTCTTACTTTTAAAATGCGGGAAGGGGATAATATATCTGAGGACGTTGGAAAGTTTTCAAATAACTGAGAATTTCAAACCCGCATTCCTTTGTGCATGTTATACTGGAATAACATTTCCTTCTTTTCGTCATCAAATAATTTTGTCAGTTTTAGCATTTTTTGTATTTCATATTTGAATGCAGATTCAAGGTAACAATTCAATAACTTTCTGTTGTGATCTCTTCCATTACTACTTGCCCGTATAGGTCATTTATTAAGAGTCCCACTTGCACATTTCAAGTTGAGTCAATTCTTACATTATTATCTGAAAAATTTTCAAATTCTTAGCGAGTTTTTGTAGTATTGCAGTTCACAGTGGCCACTCTATTTGCTATTGCTGATCGATGCTTTGTACATCACTTTAAATTACCGTCACGTATGGATTGTCTTAGATCCCTGTCTCCAACTAAGGGACGTAGCTAGGGATGGGCTAGGGGGCTCAAGTCCCTCAAACCTGGAGCTAGTCCCCCCCAAATGAATTCAAGCCCAAAATGGCGTTGCGGGCTGACAAGGAAGGGAGGGGAGAGAATCTTGGGCTTCTGGCCCCCAAACCTAAAATCTTGGTTTCATTCCTGCTCCAACTAACTCCTGGCAAATCGAACTTTGATAATTATCCTGACTTATTGACTGACTGACTATTTTGGATCCAGCAAAATTTCTATTCAATCACAAATTGGTTCAGGATTTTCTTGCTCACGACATCAGAAAGTGGGATCATCTAAAATTTGGCTGATTTAGCCTTTCCATTGTATGCCCTTTTACAGCTCGCTGAACACGTCCTGATATACACGTACGCCTTAAAAGACGGTGATTTTACAGTACATGTTTGTGTGCTACTAAAGATGAACTTGATTTTTGTGTGTTTGTATATAAAGACGATCATAATTGTTTCTCTCAGAAGAGATTAGTTTTATTGAAATAGTCGACCTCTCAACCGACTTTCGGCATTCGTTGAATTCGACCATATACTGTAAAGTGTTCCAGGGTGATTTTAATGGCTTAAGTTCTACGTTTTTTTGCAGTATTCTCCAATTTCATTAAATGAACATTGATAAACACAGCATTCGCAGACGATTCCTCTGGTGATCGATTGGCCTCTCTTTCCCTGCAGGAAGGAGACAGCAGAAGATTTCGGAAGGAAGACGCCTACCCCAGTTGCCCTTTCTGGCACCTGAAGGTCCCCTGCTCCGTCTGCCTTTGGTCCGTCAAGAATATCTCGCTGGAAGTTGGAACTGTGACGATCTGCAATAATTGAAAATTATTTCTAAATCAAACAGCATTTTACAAATGTTTCGCCGATGTACAAGATTGTCAAGGTCTTTTGGACTAATTTGAAACTATATAGCGCCACAAGATAAGTTTATCGAATTCTTAGGTAAATTCATATTTCAACTTAGTGCTATAGTGTATTGTATCTTTAGCCTTAGCTATTTTCACTGCGCTATATAAATCGTCTAATTAATAATAATAATAGTGATAATAATAACAATAATGATGATGATGATGATGATAATAATAATAATAATATTATTATTATTAATTGTTATTACGACTAATTGTCACTTTTATATAATTTTCCTTTTTCAGAATTTCGCAAATTTTCCAGGGGGTGCAATTTCACCCCCGCCCTCCGGACGCCCCTGAATCGAGCTGTAGTTATCCGAATGCTTGGCGTACCTTGTGAGCGTTTGCTCAGCTCTCTGTATCCCATGACTCCGCACACCGAAGCGACTAGGTTGCGCAGGTTAGGGCCGCATGCCCCTCGCCGGGTCTGGTAGATCTCCTCAGTGGTGCAGGTTCGCTCGAGCCCAGCGAACGTTAGGTCGACGAGAGAAGAGGAATACACGGACAGCCACAGCAGGACACAGACAACCAGCGCTTGCTTCATGCTTCACTATTCAACCAGAAAGTAAATCCGATAATACTGCAGGAGCGTCCTTTGGGGGGGCAGGGGGCGTGCCCCCCCCCAAGGAAATGAAGAAATAATGCATAATGTATTAAATAAATAAATAAAGACATTTGAAATGTGCAAAAAATCGCCAAACTTTGCCAACAAATGTGGGTTGGAGATTTAATGGGTTGGATTGGATTGGACCCATGGACATCTCTGACCCAGCGTATGACAACCTTATGAGATCTACTGGATTTAATTCCCCAATGTCCCATTGCCATCCGAGTGGATATGAGCCTTGCACTAACTACTCTGATTAGCCTTTCGTCTGACTTCTGAAATCATTCCTAGCCATGTGCGATAAATTTGCCTAACCATCTTCGGTGCCGTTGAATTCCATAGCGATTGGTCATCCGAAAATAGACTTACACCAAACAGTCAAATTATTAATGCATAGAAATGTGCATCATGGATAACAATATTTAATTTTCCAATAGATTATTGATCGACAGTAACACAGAACCAGTGGAGTAGCCAAGGGGGGGTGAGGGTTAGGGGTTACCCCCTTGGATGCCGACGAAAATTTTTAAAAAGTGTTTCCATATATTTTTTTTATTTTCGGACGCGGTTTTGGGGGTTAAACCCTCTCTTGGCGCTGGAAATTGGAAATTTTTAGCGCTCTAGGTGACGACTTCTTTGCTTGTCAAGATTTTTCGAAAGTTGGTTACGGTCAAAATCAACCCCCTTCCGCAAATCCTGGCTACGCCACTGCACAGAACCATAGATTAAAACGAAACTATGGGCCTCTAAATTATCCCCAAAAGTTCCTTGACCTGAGAAGAAGAGGAAGAAAATGGAATTGCACGATCACTATAATTATACTGCTTTTATTTAAATCTTTGGTCTGCGTTATATTTAAATCTTTGGTCTTCGTTTTTGACAAATCGAACACTGCTTAGGCCTACTGAACGTTGTAAGAAACTGAACCGAATTAATCTTGTAAATGAAATTTCTTTTATCACTCATTCCATTGCTATTGTAGACAGTAATTTAATAGTTACTGGGTTTTTCATTGAAATCAGTTTCACACTAGCGTCAGTTAGTGACGCTTATTTATCTTCTCATGCTGACATTCTGAGCTGCTGCACGAACTATAGGCGGCAACTGCCCATCCGGTCATCGAGTTAAAATTAAAAGAAAATCGGAAAGCTTCCGACCGCAGCCGAGATATGAACCCCAAACCAGGGTTTAATCTAGGCCGTTTCCGGGGGGAATTGCCCTTTCCCCCCCGAAAATTTCAAATTCCCCCCGGAAATTTTGGCATACTACATCAACTAACAGCAGCCCCCAGCTGACTTCCCTCCGGTTTTTTCACAAGTTTCCCTCCGGCTTTGTCAGTTTCCCTCCGGAGTCCAGGAGTATAGATTCAAACACTGCCCCAAACCCAATGACCAGACGCTGACCAATGGAATATCACGTCATCACTTTATGTGCCGCCAATAAAATGATGCAGATTACCTGTGAAGAGCTCCGACTTAGAGATGTTACACCTGGAAGCGTCTCGTGCGATCGTCTTACAGCGAAGTTTCTTCGACGTTTCTCCTCAACGGACTCTAAGTCATCAATCGTCGACAACCTCTATTTATATTTGCTTGTAGGCGCCGTGGGAAGCCATCGAATTCTACTTTTAATATCCGTTTAATCTTCCTTTCGTCGAGTCTCTGTAGCTTAATGTTACTGCGCAAAACACGGGAAATGAATTCAACCGAGACCGAACGGACCTGTGCCAAAACACTGCAAAGTAAATCACATCTTCTGTTTGCCTGCAGCTACAACATAGACGCGGTAACTGTTTCTCACAGTGGCGTAGCCAAGGGAGGTTTGGGGGTTAAATTTTCCCTTGGCTGCCGATGAAAAAATTCTTTTTTTCCATACAGTTTTTAGTTTCGGACGCGGGTTTGGAGGTCAACCCCCCTGCGCTGTAGAGTAAAGATGTAAGGGGACGAACTTTTGTCGCTTGTCGGCACATCTGCAAAGGTAAATAGTACAAGAGGAAAGATGAGTATGACCTCTTTTTCTTGTCAAGATTCTTCTAAGTTGGTCATGATCAAAACCAAAAACCCCCATTCCGGGAATCCTGGCTACGCCACTGGTGCCTCATGCACAGTGTATTGTTCAATCGGTTTGTCGATCTGTAATTATAATTATTTGAGATACCATAGTAATGACTTCCGCAGTATGCCTCTCCATTCCATAATTACATTTTATATATTTTCCAAAAAGATGAAACTTGCGTCTTTCGCATATGAATTTCAGTTGCTCGTGCAAACTGAAGTTCAGAGGTCAAGTTTAGGTCAAATTTCCAATTAAACAAGTGCTATAACCTTTCAAAATATCTACTGGTTTACAGTCCACTTGAACGCTTGACAATGTCCGCTTTCATAAAGTCTGAATTTGGTGACACAAATGCTAGAAATGCTAGAAATTTTTCTGTCTGCTCACATCTGCTGCATGAATTTGCAGGGCAAGAAAAGATTTCGTCTTCATATTTTTTTCTAGTTTAGACAATTATGAGAAACTAGTAAACAAAACTTTTGGGTGGATTTGGTGTAAAGTGCCTCTGCCGAACCGCCCTTAATGGCACCAAAGAAAAGTATCGTATATGTAATTATGTATGTATGCATATTTCTTCCTTGGATTTCTATCTTCATATGCCATTGTCAATTTGTTGTTTATAGCTATATTCCTTACGCTTACTTGCATCTGACGTGTCCAATTGTAAGTAGTGACATTTAAAAAAATCCCAGTCATAAAATATAACATCTGACTAAAGCTGTCATTTGCCACCCATTTTGTTACCACACAAAAATCGTAGGGTCATCTGTTGATGGTCTTCTGACCCGATAAGTCTTGATTTCCGAATTTTTCAACAAAACTAAGAAATTCACATCCTACAGCTACACATTTTCTAATTTTTAATTGACTACTCATACTCCGACGACACTTTCTTGACTTAAGCAGATCGCATTTACTTTCTGTCATTTTTGTCGGATTGTAGTGATTGGATGTTTTCACCGTTAATAGTGCAGCAAATGCCACCATATTCGCTTGCTGACAGCTATCGAAGAAAGGATCTGAGTATGGCGGCAGCAGTGGATAACCGGTAGATAATTAGGGCAAATTACATCGAAGAACAGAGAGCCGCAGTCTATGAGCAGACGCCAGAGGAATGGAACCTGTCTCAGGACAGAGCACCTGGTGATGTTGATGATGATGATGATAATCATAATGACGACGACGACGACGACGATGATGATGATGATGATGATGATAATAATAATAATAATAATAATAATAATAACATGATTTAAATTGGTTCAGAAGGGTCTGCCCTGTGTGAGAACCACTGTTGTACCCATCTAAAGCTAGTATCCTATAGTACTGGTTTCAATAATGATGATCATAATAATGATGATGATGATGATGATGATGATGATGATGATGATGATGATGATGATGATGATGGCGATGACAATGACGACGATGATGATGGTGGTGGTGGTGGTGAAAACGACGATGATTCATTGACATTTATACCAAAGTGCACGTTTAATAAACAGTTTTGTGACCAAACTGGTTCCTTGATCATAATATGCATATTGTAAATGTGTAATTCTTGCAAATGTGTTGATAACTTGCTAACAGGACGCCCTAGACAAAATTTGACTTCGGATTTTGACTCAGCATACTCCATTTGCTGTAGAATACATGTCAGTCACTCAGTAGAACACACAAAATGTTTGTTGACCAGTGTAACATACCAGTGGATTTTCAAGGCACTGGGAGATTATGCACAATATGAACTATGAAAATAATAATAATAATAATAATGTGATTTTAAGTGATTTAGGAGGCTAAGTAAGCCTGTGTCAAAATCACTGATGTAGCCTAACCATCTGCACCACTGAAGAATGGCTACATGACTTTTCAAAGGCAATGATTTTACCAATCAGGATGAAAACTAATTCAACGGAATTTGGAGACTTTAGGATCATTAGGTGCTATCCATTAATTACGTCAACAATTTTTTTGGTAATTTTTGACACCTCACCCTTGTCAGCAACTGCCAAACTTTCAGTGACCCACCTATAATTATGTCAAAAACTTTCGACCCTCCCTATCATCATTGACGGGTAATCCTAAAAAGTTTTGGTCATTATTTTTTGCGGTGATGACCTTTTTTCCCTTTTTCTGTTCACCGAGTGTCAAAATGTGGTGGTGACATCAGATTTTTTGACCCCACTCCCTGTAAACAGCTGTCAAACTTTTACAGATCTCCTACCCCTATTTTGTTGACGTAATTAATGGACAGCCCTTTAGTGCCTCATCTGCCACGCGACAATGGTTGCAGGGCATTAAGATCGCTCATCAGCTACGAATATAACAAATCAATTGTCTAAACTTGCTTTTCATCTACATTCTCTTTCCAAATAAAATAAAAGTTGCATGACTATTTATTTAGATCAGTGTTAATTCTTATTCCATGAAGTGGGATAAATCTTGAAGTTTGTCAATGATTTCGGGATCTGCAAAGTGGCGTAGCCAAGGGGGTTTGGGGTTAAACCCCTCTTCCTGGCTGCCGACGAAAAATGTTTTTGATGTGTTTTCATACATATGTTATTTTCGAACGCAGTTTTTGGGGTCAACCCCACGTGGCTGGCTGCCGACCCAAATAATTTCTAAGCGTCATAGAATGTAAGAAAGTGAGGTGACGACCTTTTTTCGCTTCTCAGCATCTGCAAATGGAAAATAATACAAGAAGCAAAACTCAGAATGACCTTTTTTGATTGTCAACATTTTTCGAAGTTGGTTACGATCACAAGAAAATCCTCTCCCGGAAATCCTGGCTACGCCACTGGATCTGCATAGCCTCTGACAATGTTCAACATTTACTTAACATTGTACACGTAAATTAGAAGTTCACTTACAAAAGGTTTAATGAACAAATCGTCTTTAATTTCGTAAAATCTGAAGTCCGTTGCGCATCCCGGTTCCCAATGCTTTTCTAATGTTTTCTTGCACCAAGATGACTGATTCGGACACTGGTACATAAGGACTATTTCACTCTCCACTGTCCTAGTTGAACGAGAATCCTTCACTCTCTCGATCGTTTCTATGCAGACAAAAATCATATTTCGAGTGGCGTCAAAACCCACAGACTTCGGACAACGAAGGCTTTCTACCCTCCCCCATCTATCCCTTTGTGACACTTGGCGAGTCGTGTTACCGTAAGGGTCGAAGTACGAAAGTACTCCTTCACTATTCACGAACACGTCTAACCAATCCTTAACAAAACCAGTGGTTGATTTTGTTACCATTACAGGTCCTTTGGATGTGTACCGTATTTTCACACTTGACGACACAAACTCAAACATAAAATCGATAACCGTTCTGTTCAGCTGACGTTTTGTGTCTTTCCAAATAGATTTCCCCTTCTTCATTTCATTGTTCGATTTATCGATCTTCCAGACTCCTACCCGTGATTCACTGGAGAGTAGGCGAGGATCGTGTTGGTTTATGAAAATCTGTTCGTCGGAAACATGAAATATCGATGAAATCTGCTGCAGATGAGGAGCTTTAATTCTACGAACGCGTTTGGCATCCGATGTGTATATGTGTAGAATGTAAACTCCGTGTCTCCTTCCCATTATGAACAGACGCCCATCCAAAGATATCGCCAGACTAAGAATATTGAAATAAAGGGAAAGAAATGTCGTCTCTGAGTGATCGTCTATTCTTATTTTCCATAACTTTCTTCCATGGGAGTGAACATAAAAACAGTTTGATGCTTCGCTGTGTTTGCTGCCAAATTCTTCAGAAACGTGGTCTTTAATCTTGTTAGCGAATATTAGCGACAGCAGTTCGAAAGGCCTCTGCCTGTCGTATTGGCGATAAAGACCCCAAGTGCTGTCCCGAGAACAAACAATGAATATGTATTCGTTAGCGATGTGCACATGTAGGATACGGCACCGTAATGGTTCTATGAGGCCAACTTCTGTTAGAGACGCTGAAAATTGACAATTCCCCATTATTATGCAGTGATGGGCAATTAACTAAAAACATTAGTTAAACTAAAACTGAATTTGAATTAAAAATAAGTAGTTAAACTTTTAGTTGCAAACTATCTATATAAAATAGTTAACTAAACTAAAAAAAATATAGTTAAACTTTTGCAACTAATTTTACAACTAGTTCCTAGGTATCAGGTATGTTCATGAAAACATAGACGATGCGAACATATCAGCCAAAGAACCATTGAAATCATTAATTATTGTCTTTTTAATATTTAAGTCTTAGTCTAGACTGCAGAAACACAAGTTTGTCAAGTTTGTTTGGAAAAAATGACCCAGAAAAAGTGATTGAAGAGGGAATGTTATTGAGAATTCGAGACACCAACTAAAAGTTTTAGTTAAACTATTTAGTTATTAACTAAAATTTTTCATTCAAACTATCATTTTAACTAAACTATTTATATTTAATTAAACTATGGAGATAACTAAAAAATTTAGTTAAACTTTTAGTTAGCAACTAATTAGTTAACTAGTTGCCCATCACTATTATTATGAAAGGTATTTATAACAAATGATTGTCCTATAATTTTTAGTATCATATTTCAATATATGCCTTATAATGTTGAGATTTTTCGATATCTTATTTGCTATTATTTTAGTAGGCGTATGTTCTTTCCAATTTAAGTTTTCATCTATAGTAATTCCAAGAAATTTAGTATATTCTTTTGTATAATTTAATATATTCTTTTAGTATAATTTCGAAGTTGTTAATTTTAATTTTATTAGTAAATTTAGGTATCAATTTGCGTTTCGAATGTAAAATTATAAAATTTGTTTTTTCAGCATTAAATATTAATTTGTTTATTTGAAACCAATATGACATTTTCATTAATTCATTATTTATTTGAGTTATTGCTTCATTAATATTATCATGGCTAGCTACAAGATTGGAATCATCAGCAAATAATAAATATTGAAATAAAGAGGATACATTAGGTAAGTCGTTAATGAATATAATAAATAACAATGGCCCAAGAACTGAACCTTGAGGAACACCAAATTTAATATTCATTTTACTGGAATTGATCTAATTGACATGGTAATATTGCAAACGATTCGATAAGTAATTAGTAAACCATATATGGGAAGTCCCTTTAATTCCATAGTATTTTAATTTGTGAAGTAATATGCTATGATCAATAAAATCGAATGCTTTAGTTAAATCAAGGAATATACCAATAGTGTATTTGTTTTGTTCGAAATTTGCAGAGATTTCATCAGTTAAGGTTATTAAAGTAGCATGATAAATAAGTAAATAAGTAGCATGATTTCATCATCATCATCATCATCATCATCATCAAACTATATGAAAATATCTTACTATTATGCCAATTGCCAACCAGCCGTGGCAGGTTTAAAGAATGTGTGCAGACAAAGTCAACAACAGCCGTCCACGTGATTTGATCAATCTGAATTGCTATGGTCCGATATGTACAGATTACTGAATGCGTTGCCAACTATAGTTTGAAGATTTTTTTATTATTCATTCTCTATGCTACGCCGTAATCATCTTTGATCTACTCCCTCAACCTTAATCGCCAACTCTATGCTGATGACACTCAGCTATTCCTTTCATTTTCATCTGCTTCATTCGACACATCAATCACTGCATGTGAATCAGCATCCTCGTCTATCTCTACAAATTGATGTTTTGTGTTTCACCAGAAACCTCCTTTGCAAAATAAAATCACAGTTACCAACAAAATCCCATATTAAGAGAAGGGCCTGACCGGAACCCCCTGTCATGCTGTCATACGTCCGCACCTGAAAAGGACAGGCCTTGACCCCGTCGATCCCGCTAGCTTCAGACCTGTTGCGAGCCTACCATTTCTTTTTTCGAAGCTGATAGAGCGACTAGTAAGCAAGCAGCCCATCACGCACTTGGTCCGTAACGGTCTCATGCCTCACCACCAGTCGGCGTATCGAGCGGGCCATTCCACTGAGACGGCATTACTTAAGATCTTCAACGACATAGTCGATGCGATTGCGAGTGGGGAGCAAGCGCTCTTGTGCATGTCCGACCTCTCCGCGGCGTTCGACACTGTTGACCACTCCATCCTTATGCGGCGTCTTGATATTTCCTTTGGGATAAAAGACACAGCGTTACTTTGGCTGCGCAATTACCTTTCCGAAAGAACGCAGTCCGTCTCCTGGAAAGGTGATACGTCAGCCAAACGTCCCGTCCGCTGTGGAGTAACACAAGGTTCAGTTTAGGTCCGCTCCTTTGCATCCTCTACGGCCTACGCAGCGGATCTGGGACGGATCGCCGGGTCGTACGGGTCGAACTGGCATACCTTCACGGATGATGGGCAAGTGTACGCCTCCTAAGTAAGTAAGTAAGTAAGTAAAATCTCGTAGATTTCTATAGCGCCTTGGGAAGCAGAACAACAGTACATGTGGCTACATATTCTTAGGCGCTCAGCCTTTCTTAAAATAGTTATGGTCCTTCAGATACGGGACAGCTGCGATCTCGGTTTGAAGATTGTCTACATGAGATCGTGTCATGGACGGCGACAAATCGCCTCGCACTCAATCCCGGTAAAACAGAATTGCTATGGACCAGTACTCCCAGGAAGGCTTGCCTATTAGATCGTTCTACTTTTACGATCGGCAAGGGTGTACTTCTTGATGACTCTCTATCCCTCGCCGGCCAAGTGAGCTCCGAAACTCGCGCCTGCTACTGTCAGCTGCGCAAGATCGCAGAGATTCGACGGTACATTTCTACAACAGCAGCGATCCACGTAGCCCGGGCACTAGTGCTATCCAGGTTGAATTATTGCAGTAGTATCCTCATGGGGCTCCCGGACTACCAGCTGGACAGTCTCCAATCGGTCATGAACGCTGCGGCAAGATTGATTTTCAGCGCGGGATGGAGGAATCATGTGACTCCATTGCTAAAGGAAAGGCTACACTGGCTGAAGATCTCGGAGCGTATAGTTTATAAACATTGTACTTTAACATTCCGAGCACTGAATGATCCTGTCTGCCCGGAGTATATTTCTGCGCTCATACAGAGGCCGATACTGACAGACTGTCGTAAACAGCTGCGATCAAACAAGCGACTTCGCCGTTATGTGCCTCCTCAGTTCCTCCGTCCAAGACGATGATGCTGAGAGAAAGATCCGTGACCCGCGGAAATCCTATTCTCTGGAATGCTCTTCCCGCTTTAGTGACATCGATTACATCCTTCGAGGTGTTTGCGACTGCCCTCAAGACGCATTTATTTCAGGCATCTTATGAACTGTGGCGACCATGTGCCACAGATAGCCTTATTATTATTATTATTATTATTATTATTATTATTATTATTATTATTATTATTATTATTGATTGCTTAACTGTATAACTTGTTAGTTAATTAATTAATAAAGTTTTAATTCATGTAAAACGGACAGAGCACGCGCTAGGCTGAGACGCTAAGGCTTCGGTAAAATTATTAGAATCGCCACGGCCGCCCAAAGACCGAGAGATAAGTTGTATAAACCGGCAACGACTTATGGTTCCCGAGCCTTCGGTCTTTAGCAACTAGAGAGTTTGGCCGCTGAAAGACCGTCGCCTGTTTGACAGAGGCTGCGCGGAGACGGCGACTGGCTGGCTGCTGACGAAGGAACAGGCGGTTGGAGCGATGGAAAGACGGAGAGAGAACGCAGCGGTCGGCCGGCTGTGTAGTCGATGCGTACGCCTGAACACTGGCGCCCGGACTACCAGGGGTGGTTAGCGAGGCTGGGCCCGTAGACGGGGTCGCTTACCACCGATAACGACGACACTACCTCCTAGGTCCTGCTCTGACGGCATCTAAGCGGACGTGGCCCTACAGCTTGAAATTCCGCCTAAAAGAGCGGCGGCCGGGGAACAAGGTCCTGACGGCGATGCGCGTCGCCGGCGGCGATGCGCCCTTCGCCGCTGCCGACGACGCTAGGGGTGGGTCCGAAGTTAAGCTTCATGACGGATAAAAGCATAGATAGGGACATTTGGGGCGAGCGCCCTCAAGGGCTAGTTCTAAAAATCGAAAATCTCCGAAATATGGGAATTTATATAGCACGCGTCAATAGGCGGACGCAGGCGGCTGTGTATCAAAAGTCCGCTTGAGACGCGCGCCCATCTGGCAGGAGCTATTGCCGCGCCGCTTAGCCGTAGACTAAGCCCCTGACCACCGCTAACGTAAACGCTATTAGACAGGTCCCTACTTTTTCACATCGACGGCAACTACGCGAAATTACAGACTACAGTTTAAAAATCCGCCTAAGTGTCCGTCAAAAAAGTTTCAAAACTCTGAAAATTGTCAGTCACTAACATCACATGTACTTTTCGCAGTGTGGTCGCTTATACTGTGAAGCGATAGAGTAAAGAAAGCACAGCGATTGAAAGCGAGTATTTGGAGCCCGTTTAAAGTGCTAAAGCTTATCGTTTCATACTGACGTATCAAAGACTATCGATTGCAGTTCCTGTGCGCTAGTTATTGTGGCTGCCGGACTGCGTCTAGTCAGCGCGTCTTTGTCCGTGTTACCAGTGTTGCCACTGTAGCCATTGTTGTCATTGTTGCTTGGTTTATTAATAAATAAAAATAAACCAATAAAGGCAAGTTGTGCCCGTGTCTTCGAAAGTCGCTGTGACGCCGGAGTCTCAGCGCACTGTCCGTGAAGGTGAGCCTTGGCTGTGATGAACCTCGCCTACCTGAGGTCACGTTAGTGCCCAGGAGGTCAATTCTGAGCCAAGGAGGAGACAGACGCCCGCCTGTCGTAAAGGCGCGGGAGACAGTTTGAGTGAATCGACGGCCAGGAAAAGAGTGGACCGCCGTCCATTCAGGCACGGGTAACCTTGGGTTTGGTGAAAGCGTGTGAGAAGCCAAGAGACAACGCCGCCTGTCTATAAGAGAGCGGAAAACGGCTAGATTGCCGAGAATGAAGAGACGTGGGGCCAAGTCGAAGCCAGAGACCCGAAATACCTATAGGAATCGCTTAAGGCGCCGAGACCAAGCGGTGGCCAGCGAGAAGAGGCATGAGTTAAAGGGTCTCGGACGAGGCCGGAGCCGGAACGGATAGAGAGTCAGAGGAGGAAAACGAGAACCCTACGTTGAGGAGCGGCCATCCTCAGTGCGCTGCCTGCCCGGCAGCCGCGGACACCTCCTCTGATGTCGGAGAGCCGGAAAGGGAACGTGACGCCGCCGATCAGGCAGAGTCGGCGGCTGATGGCGATCGGGAGACCGAGCGGGCGTTGGGGCCGCCCGACCGCCGGCCGCGCTACGAGACCGCGAGCCGCCGGGGTCGCCACAAAATGGTACCAGAAGTGGGGTGGATTCTGGCTTCCAGCCAAATGCAATGGATATTGAGGACTGGAACAGAATTCCACCCCGTCAGAATTTGAGAGACACCGAGGAACTACGTTCAGATTCGGGACGACAGGCATCCCGCAATGATTGGTTGGCGGTCTGTGGTCAAAACGCTGAAAACATCCCCTGAGGCGAGCGGGAAGGTCAGATAGAGCGGAAGGAACGTAATAGAAGATCTGCACAGATCTGGGAATTTGCTAGCCTAGGTTGCGCCGGCACCGAAGCGGCATTGACGACCTGTGAGATCGACGAAATGTTCCCCCGGAAGCCAGACAGCTACAGTCAGCGTGTAGTGGATCGCCAACCTATTAACCGGAGCCAGTTGGAGGAACCAAGGACTGATAGAGACTGGTGGGCGGTCCGTGAAGAGCGCGTGCATCCTCCGCCACAGAGGCAATTGCAGATGAGTGAACTTGAGACCGATCGTGAGCCAGTGACTAATGCTAATATCGGTTGCGCCGGCACCGAGAACGCTGGTTATAGGCAGCGGGGAGATCAAGTGTCTGCGCCAGTACGTGAGTCGACGCGCAAGTTGGACCGCCTCCCGATGGGACCCGTGAGACCGGAGAGTAACGTTTGGCGGGCGGTTTCTGAAACTCTGCAAACAGGCAGCCAGTCACAGATAAGAGAACTTGAGCATCGCCAGCCGCAGGGTCTTGCATTTCTCAGTAGCGCCGGCACTGGGAGAGCTAACCACGGTCAGCGAAGGGACCAAGTGTTTGTGACAGAGTCAGAATCAGGGACAGATTACGAGGTTGACCGCCCGCCGCCGCTTGATCAAAGCAGGAACAAGCCTGCTATGGTACCAGGAACGGTTAGAGGACTGTGTCAAACAGTAGAAAGCTGCGAAGATCGAATGTATCGATCGGAGGTGCCAACGGAAGATATCGGAAACGAGGACTCCGAAGTGGATATTGCTCCACCAGGTCGACGGAGAGAGACTTACAGGCCAGTCTCATGGGAGGACGGCGAGCTCCCGCTCCAAGAAAGGGAAAGAAGGGAAACCAGGTTCGCCCTCGAGAGGCGTGGAAGCGACGATGGAACGGTTCAAGTTAATGACCGAGACCGTGCGGATAACTACAGAGCCTATGGGGCTGGAGTACAAGGTGAACAGAACCAGGCGGATTGGGACACTTTGGAGGACAGAAACTGCCTCGGAGCCGGCGCCGATGCAGCGATGTTCGAAAGAGCTACCAACCGCACCACACTGAAGCAGAATATCATCGTTGGAGATCGCTGCCCTGAGTACAGAACTCGTCTCGGAGCCGGCGCCGAGGCGACTGTGTACGAAAGAGCAGTGTATCCTCCAAACGAAGACTCACGAAGCGATCGAAGGTGTCAAGTTCCGGAAGCTCACAAAGTCGCCAAAGGTAACCGCAGAACCGAAGAACGGTGGGATCAACAGCACGTCAATCGACCGCACTCGGATAACAGAACTCGTCTCGGAGCCGGCGCCGGGACAGCGATGTTACAAGAAGCGGAAGGTTACGTTGTGCAGAGAGGGTACCGTGCACCACGTCAGAATGAAATTCGGAATATTGCAGGCAGACCTTGCCTCGAGACCAACACTGAGAGGGCAGTGAACAGAACGACAGACAGACCAGTGTCCAGGATACAGAGTCACCCTAGTTCACAGGCTCAGTGGACAGATCAGGGATGTGAGGACCGTGATAGTTTTGGATCCGAACGACGATGGGAGCAACAGGATTGGAAGCTATCCGCTGACAGAACCTGCCTCGGAGCCGGCGCCGAGGCAGCAATGTCAAAAGAGGCCGAAAATCGTTACGCTCCAGAAGGCCATCGTCCGTTACGTGTCAAAGAAGGTCAATGCTACATAGGCAGAGCATACCTTGGAGCCGACTCTGAGGCTGCTATGTCTAGAGAGGTGGATAGACCACATTACTCTCGAGGGAACGAGGAAGGTGATCAGTCGATGTGGGGACCCAGGAGAGATTACGGCAGAAATGCCTTGGTGCCGCGAGAAACCAAAGTCCGTTGGTCTATTTCGAACGACAGAGCTTGCCTAGGAGCCGGCGCCGACGCGGCTAGGTCGCGAGAAAGAACCAAATGGACTCAGAGAGAAGTGAACAACCGTGAAGGAAACGAGAAGCGTGACTTGTCGGCCCTCCGACAGGCAGTGATTGAAATGCAGAACAAATTGGAAGGGCTTGCCCTTCGGGATCAAGACAGGCTCAAATCCAAAGACGAAGCGAAACGTGGACATGGAAAGCACCGTCATGAGAGAGAGGTGACGGCGGGCAGGTCAGACAAAGATTTTTTATTTAGAAATTCAGTAAAGCAAGAAAGTTCTGGGTGCCACAAGGAGAGGGGCGGCTCCTTCAATCGTGGAACTTCGGAAAACAAGGGAGCTCGGAAAGCTCTATCAAAAGGAGCTGGAAAACGACTTGGCTCGAGACCAAAGTCACCTGAATCGTCGGAAAATGGGACCGAAACTCCGAGTGACTACGAGTCAACTTCGGATGAGTCTGATTATCGGGGCAAGCAAACTGTGGAATCCAAGAAAGATAATAAAACAGCGGTGGATCTACGCTGTCAGAGTTCTCAGGATGGTAAACAAAAAGACCGCGGTATCCGAATCAAGCTGGAGAAGTACGATGGTAAAACACCGGTGGCCGCTTTTCTGGCAAAGTTTGAAGTGTGTTCTCGGTGTAACGGTTGGAATGAGAGGGAAAAGGCAGACCAACTCATGTGTGCTCTTACAGGTCCTGCAGCTCAGCTTTTGTGGGACATGGGAGATTTGCAGAACGTAACGTGGAAGACATTGGTGGACCATTTAAGTGCGCGATATGGCTCACAAGATCAGACGAGTCTTTATCGAATGAAGTTGCGAACGTATCGACAAGCTCAGGAGAATCCTTGAACTCTGTCATGTTGGAAATTCGAAACTAATGGTGCTTGCGTACCCTGGACCAACGAATGAACTGTTAGAAACAGTGGCTTGCGACGCTTTCATCGACGCTTTAGCCGATCAGGAGTTGGCCCAGAAAGTACGAGAGCGGGAGCCGTCATGTCTGGATATTGCGTACAAGCACGCTGTACGGTTCGAAGCATACGGTAAAGCTTCTAAGTTCGGTACCGATGGTGAGCGGAAACCATGGAGAGTGAAGAATACGAAACAGGTGAATACGAGAGACCCACAGAATCGACGTTTAGACGATGTCGAGAGGAACATGAAAACGATCTTAGAGAGGTTGGAACAGTTGACTCTCGACAGAAACACTGTCCAGAAACGGGAGCTGGTTGACAGGCCGAGAGAGCAGAGTAGACTGTTGGACAGAACATGTTTTGGCTGTGGTCAGAAAGGTCATTATAAGCGGTTTTGTCCTCAGGCCCGAGCCTCGGATGAACGTCAAAATCAGGTGGGCGAAGAAGCGGGTCAACCTGATGGAACCAGAGAGGTGCAGAACCATCTAGTAAAGGGGAGCCGTATGGCTTATGTTTTCGGAAAATTGGAAGGTCGAAGAAAGGAACACCCATGCCTTTTGGACACAGGGAGTGAAATGTCGTTGGTACCGAAGTATATGGTCAACAAGAAATTACTGAGACCGGCTCAGCAACGCCTGCTGGCAGCGAATGGGACTAGAATCAAAGTAGAGGGCGAGGCCACCCTCAAAATAAAGATAGGAAGAAACGTGTACGCTCTTCCTTGTCTGGTGACCGAACAAGTAACGGAATTGATTTTGGGTCTGGCTTGGTTGGAGAGTAATAATGTGAGTTGGAACTTCGCTACGGGAAGAATCTGTGTCGGGACAGAATCAATACCTCTCCATGAGGTAGACGAGGAAAGCATGTGCTGCAAGGTAATGATTGAAAAGGAAGTTGTCGTACCATCCCTCCGAGAAGTCGACATTTCGGCAATCATGGTTTACCCTCATTTGGGACGATGTCAAACAGAATGGGCAACTGTTCCGAGCGAACTGCTGGCAAATGTAATAGTCGGTCGAACGTTAATAAATGGAGAAGACGATGAACCTAGAATAAGGGTCATCAATGTGGGACCAACAACGGTGGAAATTCCATCGAAAACTTTGTGTCAGTTGGAGAGGGTTGAAGTCTTACAAGACTGCGAAGCGGAAACCAGTGCGGATGAATTTTCGAGTACGGTGGTCACGAATACTATCCATGTGGAAAATGGAGACGAAAGCAAGTTGTCCAACTTGTGGGAGAACGTGGAAGGCGTCACGAGTGAGCAAAGAGAGTCACTTCGGGAGCTCATCTTGCGCTACCGAACAAGTTTTTCTTTATCAGAGAATGATTTGGGTTACACGTCGGTGATTCAGCACGAGATTGACACGCAGAAAGAGGACCCAGTGCGGCAACCTCTTAGAAGGCAACCAATAGCAATGTTGGCTGAAATCGATCGTCAGGTGGACTCCATGTTGGAACAGAATATTGTGGAACCGTCGTCCTCTGAATGGTCGTCAAACGTTGTCATGGTGAAAAAGAAAGACGGTAGCCTACGCTTCTGCATAGATTACCGGAAAGTGAATGCGAAAACGAGGAAGGATTCATTTCCTTTACCTTTGATCAGTGAATGTTTGGATACTCTTGGCGGAGCGAAATGGTTTAGCACATTCGATCTACGTGCTGGCTATCACCAGATGGCGCTTCATCCGAAGGATAAGCACAAGACAGCTTTCGTTACAAGGAAAGGATGCTTCCAGTTCCGTGTGTTACCGTTCGGACTGTGCAATAGTCCTGCTTCATTCTGTCGGTTAATGAACCTCGTGCTATCAGGTCTAAATCTGGATATTTGTTTGGTATACCTCGACGATATTATTGTCTTCTCGAAAGACGTGGAAAGTCATATGGAACGGTTGGAGAAGGTATTCAGCCGATTAAACCAGTATAATCTTAAGCTGAAGCCTTCTAAATGCCACTTGCTGCAAAGGCAAGTCTTGTTCCTCGGACACGTTGTGAGTTCGGAAGGAGTCGCCACGGATCCAGACAAGGTCAAATCCGTGAAGAACTGGGCGACACCTAAGAATGTAAGACAGGTGAGGTCGTTCGTTGGACTTTGTTCCTATTATCGGAAGTTCGTTTCTGATTTTGCTTTAATAGCAAAACCATTGCATGGTCTTACTAGGAAAGGAGTAACGTTTCAATGGTCCAAAGAATGCGAACAGGCATTTCAGGAATTGAAGAACCGGTTAACTTCATCGCCGATACTCGCACTTCCTATCGACGATGGAGATTACGTATTGGATACAGATGCGTCTGGGTACGCCATTGGAGCGGTTTTATCACAGATTCAGGGTGGTGAAGAGAAAGTGATTTGTTACGCAAGTCGATTGTGTTCCCCGGCAGAGAGGAACTACAATGTAACCAGAAGGAACTGCTAGCAGTAGTATACTATTTGAAAGAGTTTCGGCAGTATCTATGGGGCAAAAGTTTTACTTCGTACAGATCACTCAGCTCTTCAGTGGTTGAGAAAGACACCGGAGCCAATTGGGCAGCAAGCTCGGTGGCTTGAAACGATCGAAGAATTCGATTTTGAAATTATTCATAGATCGGGAGCAAAGCATGGCAACGCGGATGCGGTGTCAAGAATACCGCACGATGGGATAGAGAACCCTGAAGAAACTGACCATCGAATCAAAGCGGTTTTCACGGTGAAGGAAGAGGCAGATTTATCTGCTTGGAACGAATGGAGCAAGGAAAGTATTCGATCTAAGCAGCTGGAAGACCGAGATGTCTCGTCCCTTGTTGGTTGGAAAGAAGCAGAAAGCTACCCTTCAGAGGAGGTTTTCTTGCAGAAGAGCGGTGAGTTGAAAACGCTACTTAGCCATTGGAACCAGATGTCTATTATTAATGGAATCCTTTATCGGGATTGGCTCGATGGAAGGGAAAACCGAGTCCTGCGAAGGCAGTTAGTTGTTCCGAAGAGCCTACGGAACGAAGTTATGAAACAGACGCATGCAAGCTTCTCGGGAGGTCACTTTGGTATTCGAAAAAGCCTTGGTCAGCTACAAAGACGTGCCTATTGGCCAGGCTGGAAGGAAGACATGAGACGGTTTTGTCAGTGTTGTGACCGTTGTGCGCGATATCGTAGAGAGAAACCGCCAAAGCAAGGGAGGTTGCAGAAAGTGCTTGTTGGCGAACCAATGGAACGATTTGGAATCGATATTACGGGACCACATCCCGTATCAAATAAAGGAAATAAGTACATTTTGACTGCTATTGATTATTTTTCGAGATGGGCAGAGGCGCTCCCTATCAGAAATCAAGAAGCGTCAACGGTGGCGCAGACTCTTATGGTGCACGTATTCTCACGATTTGGAATGCCACGACAGATTTTGACAGATCAAGGTCCGTGTTTTGAATCAACTCTGTTCAAAGAGCTGTGTCGAATAATGGAAATCGATAAGATACGCACGACCCCGTACCATCCTTCTGGGAATGGACTTATCGAAAGGTTCCATCGTACGCTGAACATGCTCTTGGGCAAAGTCGTGTCTGAACGGCAGAAGGATTGGGACGCTCATTTACCGTATGTCATGGCTGCCTATCGTTCTACGGAACACGAATCGACCAAGAGAACACCGAATTTTCTGTTTCTTGGTAGAGAGAACCATGCGCCGATCGATCTACTTGTGTCTCCGACAGAGGACCGAGAGACCGATGTGGAAGAATTCGTTGCTAACCGTCGGGAGATAATGGATAATGCGTACCAGTTGGTGAGAGACCAGTTACAGAAAACATTCGAGAGAAGGAAGAAATCGTACGACCTAAGAGTGAGGCCCGCGAGATTCAAAGAGGGTGATTGGGTCTACTATTACCACCCAAGAGTGCTTACGGGGCGAAAAGCAAAGTGGGCCAAATTCTTTACCGGACCATTCTTGGTTGTGACCGTTTTGGGCCCGGTATTGTATCGTATCCAGAAAAGTCGCACTTCGAAACCTTTGATCGTGCACGTGGATAAATTGAAACGGTTCCGAGGGGAAGCTCCAAAGTCGTGGCTACCTGAAACCATCGAAACGGAAACGTTGTCGGATATCGAACTGCCTTTGGGCGGTGACAATGAACCTCGAGCAACCGAGTCTGCGAAGGAAGACCCCGAGCCGGAATTCTCAGCGGACGATGAGGTTGAGGTCAGAGCGGAAACCGATCGCAGGACCTGGAAATCTCGTCCACCTCGCTGGTTGGACGGGTTCGTTTAATGGAACAATGACTTCAGATGGCAACTAAAGACGGTCGAGACGCCCCGCGATTCAATGGATCGAACTTTGTCGAACGTCAGCGAATGGACGCTTCATTGCGCTTTGTTGGAACGTTCTATTGTTTGCTAAGAGAGACAGACTCTTACTGTTTAACTTGTTTACCCGTGTTTGTTTAGTCTTTAAATGTTTTATGGTGAACTGATATTGCTTAGTTGTGACAGTTTGTCGCCTTAATTGGCTATTTTGTGATTCGCTACGCGCTTGGCTTAGGTTTAGCCAGCTAATGAAAATCGCTGAACTGTTTAGTTTTCACTGCTTGCATATATTGATTGTTCGCATATTGTGCATTTTACTGCATAATTGTGCATCGTCGTCATTGCTTTCTTTATTGAATCTAGAGTTAAGCGTGCAAAAGAACACCGCTTAACTGCAGTTGTTAAGATAAGTCATGTTAATTTAACTAGCATATTAAGCGAACAAAGGAAATCGCTTAATTAGGATTGTTTCTTGTAATTTTTTATTTATTTTTTATTTTTTATTTTAATTTTTTTTATGTCCTTTGGGTATCGGAAACGGTGACGGTGGTGAAACTCCTCGCCCTTTCTGCACGTCGGGAGGCTTAAGTATCGCAGAGACCACTAATGTCCTTTATCTAGTTACCTGGGTAGTGTGGTAGGTAGGGGGAACAGAAGCGGATGACTTGTTCCCGCTGAGTTCAGGTCCCTTCCCTGTACGGGTTGTCCCAGTGAGTTAAGACCCTGGTACACTTGGCCATCTTAAGTAGAGGAGGTTAAATTAACGACTGTCGTGTCGTATCACCATGGTTTGCAGAGATGCTTTGCATCTCAAGTGAGCAGGGGAGAGTGTGGCGACCATGTGCCACAGATAGCCTTATTATTATTATTATTATTATTATTTATTATTATTATTATTATTATTATTATTATTATTATTGATTGCTTAACTGTATAACTTGTTAGTTAATTAATTAATAAAGTTTTAATTCATGTAAAACGGACAGAGCACGCGCTAGGCTGAGACGCTAAGGCTTCGGTAAAATTATTAGAATCGCCACGGCCGCCCAAAGACCGAGAGATAAGTTGTATAAACCGGCAACGACTTATGGTTCCCGAGCCTTCGGTCTTTAGCAACTAGAGAGTTTGGCCGCTGAAAGACCGTCGCCTGTTTGACAGAGGCTGCGCGGAGACGGCGACTGGCTGGCTGCTGACGAAGGGAACAGGCGGTTGGAGCGATGGAAAGACGGAGAGAGAACGCAGCGGTCGGCCGGCTGTGTAGTCGATGCGTACGCCTGAACACTGGCGCCCGGACTACCAGGGGTGGTTAGCGAGGGCTGGGCCCGTAGACGGGGTCGCTTACCACCGATAACGACGACACTACCTCCTAGGTCCTGCTCTGACGGCATCTAAGCGGACGTGGCCCTACAGCTTGAAATTCCGCCTAAAAGAGCGGCGGCCGGGGAACAAGGTCCTGACGGCGATGCGCGTCGCCGGCGGCGATGCGCCCTTCGCCGCTGCCGACGACGCTAGGGGGGTGGGTCCGAAGTTAAGCTTCATGACGGATAAAAAGCATAGATAGGGACATTTGGGAGCGAGCGCCCTCAAGGGCTAGTTCTAAAAATCGAAAATCTCCGAAATATGGGAATTTATATAGCACGCGTCAATAGGCGGACGCAGGCGGCTGTGTATCAAAAGTCCGCTTGAGACGCGCGCCCATCTGGCAGGAGCTATTGCCGCGCCGCTTAGCCGTAGACTAAGCCCCTGACCACCGCTAACGTAAACGCTATTAGACAGGTCCCTACTTTTTCACATCGACGGCAACTACGCGAAATTACAGACTACAGTTTAAAAATCCGCCTAAGTGTCCGTCAAAAAGTTTCAAAACTCTGAAAATTGTCAGTCACTAACATCACATGTACTTTTCGCAGTGTGGTCGCTTATACTGTGAAGCGATAGAGTAAAGAAAGCACAGCGATTGAAAGCGAGTATTTGGAGCCCGTTTAAAGTGCTAAAGCTTATCGTTTCATACTGACGTATCAAAGACTATCGATTGCAGTTCCTGTGCGCTAGTTATTGTGGCTGCCGGACTGCGTCTAGTCAGCGCGTCTTTGTCCGTGTTACCAGTGTTGCCACTGTAGCCATTGTTGTCATTGTTGCTTGGTTTATTAATAAATAAAAATAAACCAATAAAGGCAAGTTGTGCCCGTGTCTTCGAAAGTCGCTGTGACGCCGGAGTCTCAGCGCACTGTCCGTGAAGGTGAGCCTTGGCTGTGATGAACCTCGCCTACCTGAGGTCACGTTAGTGCCCAGGAGGTCAATTCTGAGCCAAGGGAGGAGACAGACGCCCGCCTGTCGTAAAGGCGCGGGAGACAGTTTGAGTGAATCGACGGCCAGGAAAGAGTGGACCGCCGTCCATTCAGGCACGGGTAACCTTGGGTTTGGTGAAAGCGTGTGAGGAAGCCAAGAGACAACGCCGCCTGTCTATAAGAGAGCGGAAAACGGCTAGATTGCCGAAAATGAAGAGACGTGGGGCCAAGTCGAAGCCAGAGACCCGAAATACCTATAGGAATCGCTTAAGGCGCCGAGACCAAGCGGTGGCCAGCGAGAAGAGGCATGAGTTAAAGGGTCTCTCGGACGAGGCCGGAGCCGGAACGGATAGAGAGTCAGAGGAGGAAAACGAGAACCCTACGTTGAGGAGCGGCCATCCTCAGTGCGCTGCCTGCCCGGCAGCCGCGGACACCTCCTCTGATGTCGGAGAGCCGGAAAGGGAACGTGACGCCGCCGATCAGGCAGAGTCGGCGGCTGATGGCGATCGGGAGACCGAGCGGGCGTTGGGGGCCGCCCGACCGCCGGCCGCGCTACGAGACCGCGAGCCGCCGGGGTCGCCACAGAACATGTGTAAATATGCTCTTGATTTTAGCTCTTAGCTATGTTATAGCGTTAAATAAATTATCTAGGGAATAGGAATACAATAAGACTTGGAAATAACTGACTCACTGTAGTCAAACGATTCTGGAGAATATACGATGATGAGAATTGGTAGAAATATAACAAGGAACGTATTCGCATTCATCGCACGAGCATCAGAACGCAATCGCATTAAACAAAACAGCTGTATGAAGGACTATCGATGTGCAGTTAACATTTTAAAATCATCTCAATAGCATTTGACGACATTGCGCTACAGTGGAGCGAAGCGAGCGTCTGCCATTTGAAGTATTCACACAATGATGGCTTTTGTGATGAAGCGACGTTTTAATTAATGAAGAGATTAAAAACACAAATGCAAGATTTCTTGAGAACTGACAACAATTGTAGCCTTCTATGTAAGTCTGAATTAAACAACAGGTTCTTTGTCTATTAGAATGTTTGTTATTAGTTCGATGCCAGAAGCATTTCTGTCAATGGCTGTCCTTCCCAATTAGAGTTGAATGAAGTCTTTGTCTTTCTATTAAAACTATGTTCATCTCTAGTCAGGACCGTCCGTAATTCGGTACGTACCAACTCGGCGACGGACAACTCTGCGCCAGTTCAAGACCAATAAAATCATTGTTAATGGGCACTTAAGGTTTGAGTTAAAACCATATTACCGAAAGAATGTCTGAATACTATTCATTTAATAGATTACTGTTGGGCTGCAGTGGCGTAGCCAGAGTCAAAATGTAGCTTAGGCAGCCTCTTGTGTCCTTCTATTGCCCAAGCAGACAGGAACATCAAAGTTTTTTTCAGGCTAGAGGGTTTCGTGGAGCGCGTTTGGCTCTGTAAGCATTTTAATATGGGTGGCGGTTAGTAGTATTATTAGTATTATGCAAGTTATTCCGGCTAGACGGTATGGAAAGTGTCTTCGGCCCAATTGCGTGAGGAGTGGCCGAGTTGACCGGCGCAAAGTTGAACGGAGCCGAGTTGTCCCGTCGCCGATTTGTCCGGTCGCCGATTTGACCGTCGCCGAGTTGACCGTCGCCAAGTTGACCGTCGCCGAGTTGACCGTCGCCGAGTCGCCGTCGCCGAGTTGACCTGTTTTGTCTTTAATACGTGGAAGACCCATGTAAGTACAACGTGGGAGACCCCGTCTTCCACCCTCCCGAGTAAGACTGCTCGAGTTAGGTTTAACCCTAACCCCAACCGTGCCCTTATATCCAGGCTTGTCCACGGTACGGGACGTCCCATGGAAATCCTTTTGGATTCGTATCATGGGTTGGAATGGGATGGGACAGTACTGCTCCATCCCATCCCATGAAACTCATGGGATAAAGCTTCTCTTAATTTTTTTATTTTTTAAAATTGTTGAGACTTTTTACTTTTCTTTTTCTTCATATATTAATAATATAATTCAGTGGCAGCTCCACATGGGAGCCCCTTTCACCTATTGAATGCCTGCCCCCTCCAGTGGCCCCATACTGTTAATAGCTGGGTTAGATAGCTCGAGAAGGAACATTAGTGTCGCAGTCGAACCATCTAACAACTGACCACGCTAGGCAACTTGAAAGGTGTCAAACTTTAATTAGCTAGTGAGGAAGTTTAAACGTTTATCTATAGTCAAGCAATTAGAATCGGCAGTTGCGTTCATGAACGTCATGTATCTATTAACTGCACCAGTGTATGTGTTCTGGAAATTGAAATGATTCATGGCGGAGAGAGAGGGAGAGAGATAGAGAGAGTCAGTTCAGGCAGAGACGATAATGTATCAATATCATCTGAACCAGTCGATCATTGTGGAAATAGAAGTCAGATTGCCAAACGAGGACAATGACGACGTCTCTGCGGACGTCATTGTCGGTGACGCATTCATTTTCAGTAGCTTGACAATGGGTAAGTTGAAGTTTTATCAATTCTTTGCAGACGCATGTAGGCCTACTTACCGATTTTTAGTACTTGTTCGATACTCAATTCTGAACAAAAGTTGCTTAATATTTTGATTTGTCAAAATATGATGACATATTCCATATGAATTTATTGCAAAAAAGGTATTTGAAATTCGGTTTACATTTGCCCTAAACATAGATGTTCTAATTATGTCATCCCAACGATCCACCACTTGCCAAATCCTAGAGCCGCCATTTATAATATTTGCATCTTCATTTTGTGGTGAGACATAAAAGTTAGTAGAGTTAATAAATTCTGTCGTTCTACATGTTTTTTTGTAAACGTAGTCCTATTTAGTAGACATCAAACCTAAACTTTCATATATTTCATAATTCATAATTTCATTTGAGCTGTATTACACATGATGATTAATATTTCATAATAATAATATAATGGAAATCTCATGGGACGATGGTATGGGGTGGGACAGGCATAAATAGCCATGGGATGGGATGGGAATGGGACAGAAAGTCTGTCCCATGGACAAGCCTGCTTCTACCCTTGACTCATCACGTCTTTCTTTTTAAAATTAAAATCTTCTGTTTACGTTTGCGTGATAGTTTCTAGTAACCACCAACTTCTTGTTCGATGGCGATTAGGCCTACTCTCGATTACAACAGAATTTTAAAACAAAGTACAGTAACACACCACTGACACCAGTTGTAAAACACATTTTCCATCAATAAGCTAATGAATAATTGTAATGCACATTGATTATTTGATGATGATGATGATGATGATGATGATGATGATGATGATGATGATGATGATGATGATGATGATTCATTAACATTAATACCCAAGTGCACGTTTAATAAACAGTTTTGTGATCAAGCTAGTCCCTTGATCATATATGTTGATCATAATATGAATATTATAAATGTGTATTTTCTGCAGATGTGTTGATAATTTGCTAACAGGACGCCCTAGACAAAATCTGACTTCGGATTTTGAGTCAGCATACTCCATTTGCTGTAGAATACATGCCAGTGACTCAGTAACACGCGCAAAATGTTTGTTGACCAGTGTAACATACCAGTGGATTTTCAATGCACTGGGAGATTATGCACAATATGAACTATGAAAATAATAATAATAATAATAATAATAATAATAATAATAATGTGATTTTAAGTGGTTTAGGAGGCTAAGTAAGCCTGTGTGAAAACCACTGATGTAGCCTAACCGTTTGCACCACTGGAGAATGGCTACATGACTTTTCAAAGGCAATGATTATACCAATCAGGATGAAAACTAATGCAACGGAATGTGGAGACTTTAGAATCATTAGGGACTATCCATTAATTACGTCAACAATTTTAAAGCAAATTTGTACCCCTCCCCTTGCCAACAACTGTCAAACTTTCAGTGACCCCCTATAATTATGTCAAAACTTTGACCCTCCCTATGACCAGTGACGTGTCCCCCTAAAAGTTTAGAAGGTAATTATTTGTTTGCGGCGATGAGCTTTTCTTTTTTTCCTGCTCATCAAGTGTCAAAGTGTGGTGGTGGCGTCAGCTTCTCTTGAATCTTGACCCCACTCCCTCTGTCAACAACTGTCAAACTTTTTCAGACTCCTCTTCTATTTTATTGGCGTAATTAATGGACAGCCCCTTAGCCCCTCATCTGCCACGCGGCAATGGTTGCAGAACATTGTCTCGCACCAGCTAAGAATACAGCATAGCAAATTACAATTCAATTTACTAAGCATGCTTTTCATTTACATTCTCTTTCCAAATAAAATAAGAGTCATACTGTATGATGATTTATTTATATCAGCATTAATTCTTATTCCGTCAGTGTAATGAGGGATAAATCTTGAAGATAGTTAATAATTTCGGGATCTGTATAGCCTCTGGCAATATTCAATATTTACTTAACATTGCAAATTAGAACTTTATCGTCAATATTGTAATCTATTATAGGTTTAATGAACAAATCGTCTTTAATTTCGTAAAATCTGAAGTCCGTTGCGCACCCCGGTTCCCAATGCTTTTCTAATGTTTTCTTGCACCAAGATGACTGATTTAGACACTGGTACATAAGGACTATTTCACTCTCCACTGTCCTAGTTAAACGAGAATCCTTCACTCTCTCGATCGTGTCTACGCAGACAAAAATCATATTTCGAGTGGCGTCAAAACCCACAGACTTCGGACATCTAAGACTTTCTACTCTACCCCATCTATCCCTTTGTGACACTTGGCGAGTCGTGTTCCTGTAAGGGTCGAAGTACGAAAGTACTCCTTCACTATTCATGAACACCTCCGACCAATCCAGAGCAACAGCGTAGGATGATTTTCCTGTTATTACAAGTCCATCGGATGTGTTCCGTATTTCCTCGCTTGACGACACAAATCTAGAGATAACTTCGATAACCGTTCTGTTCAGTTGACGTTTTGTGTCTTTCCAAATAAATTGCCCCTTCTTCATTTTATTTTTCGATTTATCGATCTTCCAAACCCTTACCCATGATTCATTGGGAAGCAAGCGAGGATCATGCATCCTGCATTTCGCTACGAAAATGTCTTCTTCGGAAACATGAAATATCGAATAAATCGGCGGCAGATGAGAAGCCTTAATTCTACTAATGAGTTTGGCATCCGATGTGTATATGTGTAGAATGTAAACTCCGTCTCTCCTTCCCATTATGAACAGACGCCCATCCAAAGATATCGCCAGACTAAGAATGTTGAAATTAAGGGAAATAAATGTTGTCTCTGAGTGATCGTCTATTCTTATTTTCCATAACTTTCTTCCATGAGAGTGAACATAAAAGCAGTTTGATGCTTCGCTGTGTTTGCTGTCAGATTTAGAAACGATGCCTTTAATCTTGTTAGCGAATATTAGCGAGAGCAGTCCGAAAGGCCGCTGTCTTTCGTATTGGCGATAACGACCCCAATTGATGATCCAAGGGGGCCAAGGACAAAAAAGGAATATGTACTCATTAACGATGTGCACATCGCGGATATTGCACTGTAATGGTTCTAGGAGGCCAACTTTCTGTTAACGACGCTGAAAATTGACAATTTCACATTATTATGAGAGGCACTTATAACAAATGATTGTCCTATAATAATAATAATAATAATAGTAATAATAATAATAATAATAATAATAATAATAATAATAATAATAATAATAATAATAATAATAATAATAATAATAATAATAATAATTATTATTATTATTATTATTATTATTACATAGATAACTTATGAAACGCTATAGCTAAAGACTAAAATCGAGTGTATTACATCAGTAGTTCGTCGGTTCGTACAGAAAGATGGTCCTGAATTGTTTCTCTTTTTACTCTGGAAATAAAGTGCTAAGTATGAAAAAACAGAATATGGATAAATAAGATGACATTAAATAAGATGACATACAACTGATCTTAGATAAAATCGATCCATTGAACTATGTGCCTGGCATTGTTGTAATTGGCATCGTTTCAACCCGAATGTCTATAGTAGGCCTGCTTGTCGATTTCAACTCATTCGAGTCTCATTTCGTGTCAAAACTTTTCCACTAGATGTCGTTCCTATTCTAGCATCATCATCATCACCACCATCATCATCATCATCATCGAACTTCTATAGCGCCATTTAATAATGTCCTTGACATCTGTCGACGGTCGCTTCTTGGTTTAAATCGTAATCCACCAGTATCGAATCCAATAAGTCAGTCAGATATTCCGGTTCCGGTTATGGCGGATGGGCAATAGATAACAGCTACGTTTTGAGTCTGGAACGAAATGTCATAAGCGACTCAGCGGAACGAACCAATGCTGGGAGTGAATTCCAAATTCTCGACCCGGCCACTGAACATGCACCATTACCAAGAGTGGTGCGAGTGCGCGGTATCTGCAGAGTTAGTGCATCCGTAGACCTGGTTTAGTGTACACTGTATATGATCCTACACAATGAACAAGAACCGGAGGTATGATGACTGGTTAGTTTGAATGTAGCATCTTGTGGACCATTAAGCAGATTTTAAAGTCAATTTGCTGCCTGACTAGTATAACCAATGGAGTGCTTTGAGTACAGGAATGATGTGATCGTATTTCGGAGTTAAAGAGTCTTGTACAGTATTCCTTGAAGACGTTGAAGAGAGGATTTGGCGATACATGTAAAGAGAGAGTTACAGTAGTCAAGGTGACTGGATGCTAAAGCTCTGGCGAGTGTTATAAGTACACTAGAAAGATGCTCGCTTCGCTCGCGCTCGCTTTGCTCGCAGTGCAGGATAAAATTTAATACTAATCCAATACCTATACCTAATACCCAATAATTGAATTCATGCTGAACAACATTTCAATGAAGTACATACGCCACCTAGCCAAGCTCTGCGCCACGTAATAATTAGGCCTATGTACGTTAAAATTACGCAACTGTGACCATTTGTGACGCTGTACACGTATTTTTGTGTACTTTAAAATTGCGCAACTTCCTCGAGCTACGCTCATCAACGCATCGCGACGTTGTACACATTATGACGTTGCAATGAACAATTGAACGTACACTTCGTCAAACGCTTCTTCGACTAAACCGTTTGGTTACCAATAGCAACATCGTCTTCGAACATCGTCCACCAACGCATCGCGACGTAAGGACTAAACGGTCTACCAATAGTCAACGCTCGCCCACCAACGCATCGCGACGTAAGGACTAAACAGTCTAAACCGTCTACCAATAGTCAACCAATCAGAACGCTTGAAGGTAACAGACAGAGAGACATACAGATAAGATTCTTAATATTATAGATTAGATGGAACAAAGAGCCTGGTTCTGCGTAGGTCACGGTTCACGAATTATGATAACGAGAAGACCTGCTTACAGTTATTATTATACAAGACAATGTCTAGAGCGACGTAAGCATAGCTAACAAGGTCAACGTCAAAAGCGCTTTACAAGAATGAGATATTACACAGTATCAATGTGTTTTCTTCAAATGATACAGATTAGATTAGTAGATTAGAGTCGAAGATAACGCCAAGATGTCTCGCAGACTCAGATAACCGACAATCACCATTTCCTAAGATATTTCAAGAGAGACAAAGTGCATAAGATTAAGCAGCTGCTACTTTACTACTTTCCAAAGTGCTATATAAATTTAAGAAATTTTACTTACCTACGAGCATTGCGACATTGCTTCCTAAGCCGTTTAAGGTCCGATACAATTTACAATGTCGCCATGCTCGTTCTAATCTACAGGGTGGCCCCCCAAAAAGCACACAGTGACAGTTTTCTTGATATAATGTCTAGCAATTCAATCTTTAAATACATTTTCTTATTTATGTATTTTCTCCGTCTACTGACTTCATTAGTGACTTCATCATTGTTTATCATAGTTTTTGGTAAAAAGCTAATTTAAAACAAATTATGAGTTTCTGCGACGTGAGAACATTGTGTTCAGTGAACCTCACATGTGGCCCCCAAACAGCCCGTACTTGAATCCAGTCGACTATGCTGTTTCGGGCGCCCTTCAGCAGATGGTCGGCCTATTCCGCCGTCGGCGTTTCACTACAGTGGATCAGCTGAAGCAAGCAGTCGTCACAAAGTGGAGCAAACTGTCCCAGCGTTTCATTGACAGCGCACTTGGTCAGTGATGTCGCCGGCTTGAATGCGTTGTCCAGCAGCAAGGAGGACACATTGAACATTTTATGTAAAGAAATCCATCCATGTAGGCTTACCGTTACAGTAAAAATAATTGCTGTGTTTTTGTGAATTTTAACGGTTATATTTGAATTGGTATGACTACAGTATTATCAATTTATCATTGTGCCGTTTATTTTGGGCCACCATGCATAGTGGTTTTCACACAGGCCTCCTAAAGACCTAAACCACTTTAGATCACGGTATTATTGCAACATCAGAGCATTATCGCGGGAATATGGAAAGCATGGATGCTACCGCTGTATTGGCTAGCATTGGAAATAACTGACTCACTGTAGTCAAACGATTCTGGAGAAGAAGATCCGATGCTGAGAATTGATAGAAATATAACAAGGAACGCATTCGCCATCATCGCACGAGCATCAGAACGCAATCGTATTAAGCAAAACAGCAGAATGAAGGACTTCGATGTGCAGTTAATATTTTAAAATCAACTCAATAGCATTTGACGACATTGCGCTACAGTGGAGCGAAGTGAGCGTCTGCCATTTGAAGCATTCACTCAATGACGGCTTTTGTGATGACGCGACGTTTTAATGAAGAGATTAAATACAAATCCAAGATTACTTGAGAACTGACAACAATTGTAGCCTTCTATGTAAGTCTTAATTAAACAGCAAATCCTTTGTCTATTAGAATTTGATTAGTTCGATGCCAGAAGCGTTGCTGTCAATGGCTGTTCTTCCCAATTAGAGTTGAATGAAGTCTTTGTCTTTCTATGAAGAATATGTTCATCTCTAGTCAGGACCATCCTTAATATGCCTACGTGGGAGGTCCCGTGTAAGTACAACGTGGGGACCCCGTCGTCCACTCTCCCGAGTAAGACTGTGCTCGAGTTAGGTATAGTAAAGAAGTGCAGAGGCGGACCTTAATAATCGCCTTCATAACTATTATCATTATTCACCTCATGTCTGTTAGATATAGTAGATAGGGATTGGCTGTAATGATATTCGCTGATTTCTTATTGGATGTTATCTATAATAAAAGACTAAGTTCGGGGCAGCTGACGGCTTTTTCCTCTGACTCGCTTGCGACATCAGACTTTGAGAATATTACACGGGGTCAGAGGATAGCACGGCGAACCGAGCAGTCAGTTCCATCATCATAAGACTCTCGTGTGAGTTGGTTCCCCATATAGTAGACGGGCCTAAACTCCCGTTTACTATATTTGTTGGAGGCCCGGGGTACGAAAAAACCCCTCGTCTTCAAGCCTCTCGTATCGTCGAAGAATTCGCCGTGAGGTTCATGGATGAAAATCGTGACATAACTGGACATTGTCAGCTTTGGAGCAGACAGACTTTTTCATCTACTTAATGCTCGGAAGAAAAACTGCTCGAAGTGACAACTTTTTCGATCATCGTTAAGCAGAAAAATCAACGGAAACCTATCATGTCGATCAGTTCTATCAACCTGAAGGCGCGTGAGAAATGCGAGCCAACGTTCATCTAAGGGCTGAAACAGTCGCATTTCAGTCGAAATGAATTCTCGAACTACGCCAGAAAATCATCTCGGGAAAACGTACAGTCTACATCAGTCAACGCAACGTCTGCTAGTCTTCGTCCTCCTCGTCCCCACCGCCGCCCCTTCTGATAACGCAGCGGGGCCAGAAAACTTCGTCTTCGCCAGTCAACGTCCATTTCATCGTATCGCAGTCAGTATCAATATCGTTTCGTTCATCGTCAATAGTCTACAATGACGCAGAATTCCACATCTGTGTCTCAGCAGAGTTGTGAGTGGCTCTGCGTCTGTCAACCTGCCGTCAAAGTTCATCGCCAATCGTCTTCACTCTTCAGTAGCCGTCGTGTTTTCGACGCGACGCTGTACCACGCCGATGTCATCGTCGCCAGGAAACATCGTCTTCAGACCGTTCTGACGGCGCGTTCCTTTCGTGCTATCAGAGGACAATTATTCCTCATTATCACGTCGTCGGAAATCAAACCAGTCGCTGAATCCTATCTACGCCCTCCTTCCTTCCTGGACATTATCATCGTCGCCAATCTCTCTGTTGCTGGACGACAGAGACCGCCAAAGTTCCGATGCAACACCAGGAAAGAAAACATTCAGACAGTAACTTTCTAAAAACATTTTCCCCTCCCTGAACATTCAATAATTCTTTCATTCATTCATTAATCGTTCACTCATCACTGTAATATTTTAAAATTTTTAACTCTTGACTGCAGAACAATTAAAACAATATCACTCGTCTATAATATTTAGAATTGAAATTTCATATTGTGTTTTGTTCATTCTCTTGAATTTTTTTTTTCTTCAAGGTATTTTAGTTATTTATTTTAAGTGGATAAAGTGCTATGTGTAAGTGTTTAAAGGAGTTTATGATAAGTCTAATTGATTCCAGATTGCATTAGTTATGGCATTTCAAAGTTAATGTAAAGAATGAGGCAAGCTCTGACATCCGAGGTCAATGCCGGATTATTTTTCACGTTTCTATACGAGTTGTTTGCAGAAGTTATAACGATATCAGTGACCGGGTTTTGGAACGGAGCAGCCACGCTTGTTTTGCGCGCGCAGTGAATAATCAGATGTACCATAATGGGCCACTAGAAAAGGGCTAGTATAAAAGATTAATGGCATCCAGTTTGGGTCCACTTGGAGTTCGAGAGTGTTCCTGGGAAACAGTCCTACTTTTAGTCGACACGTACAGGGTTTTTAAACACTTACTCCGTAGCGGTGGCGTGCTTTGGTTTTTAAGGTCACAAGTACTGTAATCTTTAAGAAGAGATTGATTAGTAATTCTCTTAGATGCAGTGTCGTGGAAAGTATATCAGAATTTATTAACATCAAGAGAGCCTCTGCCCTAGATCAGATTTCATCGTCTTAACGTTAATGCTGGTTAAAAGTCATTGCAGGTGATTTTCAGATGTTGGTACACATTTGCATTTTATGATTGCAGAATTTTTATTTTTAAGGCGTTATTTTGTGCACTAGGTGACCCTGATCAAGTCCCTAGAGTACATAAGTGATGTCTGTGGTCGAAAATTTTAAGATAAAATCCTTATTCAACAGTTACAGTCATTATTTCATTCAATAGAGCCAAATGGGTGGGTACCGTGTGTTTTGATTATGGCAGTTCAAAAATTGCTTTATATAGAGATAAATCGTGAGAATGGCGTTGCATTATTTGAAAAAAATGCAAAAAAAATAGAACAGAACAGAAAATATATGAAAAAACAGAAAAATCTCATCTTACCCTTAAAAATATAGATTTGCGTGTTAGTATATTTTTGCTAGAATGTTTGTGTCTTTATATTAGAAGTCAAGTCATTTTTATGCTGGAAGAGACTCAGAGAGTGAGATTGAATTTCAAGTTTTGCATTATTTTAGATGAATCATATGTCTCGACGCCGGTTGTCAGTACAGTATTCAAATAAGGTCATAAGTAATGACAGAATGCTAGACACGTGAAACCTATTTATGTTAGCCGTTAGTGCTTCGGGTTTCCAGTCGGACAGATGTTCCTTGAGATAGTGCATTTACTTAAAATTTGTGGATTTGTTCAGTGATTGAGACAGTTTGAGACAGTATTAACAGATTGAGACAGCATTATTTTCAGTTTACCATCAAAGTTCAAGATTATTTCGTAGTCAACATATATATTTTTAACATTTTGCATTATTTCGTTTCTTATCCATGCTTTCCTAGAATTTGATTGTATAAGTTGTATTGAATTATTTTGATCATTATTCACTTTAAATTCATATTCTTATTTTAAGCCGTGCTATATAACGTTTGCCAACATATTCGTGTTGTCTCTAAATCTAAGTGGATGCGCTTAGACTCGCTTTTAACATTTCCGCCTTAATCGTTTTCGAGTTCCTGTCCAAATAGTCTCTTATTACATTTTGATAACTAGTGTCGTCGGAAAGAGTCGTATTATATTCTGGCCCGAGTCCACAAATGACTTTCCAGAGTTTGGCTTTCCACGCATTCTTTTGAAGTGTTGTATTCGCTCATTAACATTAGTTGCCGGAAATGTCTTTTGACGTGTGTTTCCTAATTAATGCGTTTCCAGTTCTTCGCAGTTGCCAACTTTTCTACTTCGTGTTATATGCTATTTTCAGAGAGATTTTGGTGTCTTTGAAGCGATAGCTTTCCATTGGTTGCATGCCAATTCTAATCTTGAGCGTGGAAGTACACTTTATGACTGTTGTATATAACATGTTGATCTTAGATTTCGTTTCCTGTAGACTTTTTGCAAGTCGTCTAATCAGCGGATGTGTCTATTCTAAATAATCTCTACCTTGTGTTATTTTAGCAGTTATATGAGATCACCTAGATGTCCTCATCAGTTTCATGTTTATTTTACCCTCTATAGCGAGGCAGAATTTTCAGATTTGAACCCCGTTTAAACTAATTAGTCTTGCACATTGTGGTTGTTACATCAACATCCTTTGCCAAGTTTCTCTGTGCTTTTATAACTTGTTTTATTAATGGTTTTGTCTCGTATTACGAGTCGTTGAGAATTTTGGCGAGAGTTTCCATAATCGTTCGCCTAAGTCTGATTTAGAATCGCATATCTCTACGTTTATTTAAGCATACTTCCTCTCTCCCCCCGAACCCCTTTCCTACCTCTAGTCCATGGTTACCTTGATTTTGATTTCAACGAAGGGAAATCCCCATGACCACCTTACATTTTTACAAGTATTACATATATATTTTTAAAATCCGTTGGGTGGACCCACATTAATTACTCTTATAGTATATTTTGTACATCCCGAGTCGTGATGTCCCGAGGGAGGGAGTATTATAGTAAAGAAGTGCAGAGGCGGACCTTAATAATCGCCTTCATAACTATTATCATTATTCACCTCATGTCTGTTAGATATAGTAGATAGGGATTGGCTGTAATGATATTCGCTGATTTCTTATTGGATGTTATCTATAATAAAAGACTAAGTTCGGGGCAGCTGACGGCTTTTTCCTCTGACTCGCTTGCGACATCAGACTTTGAGAATATTACACGGGGTCAGAGGATAGCACGGCGAACCGAGCAGTCAGTTCCATCATCATAAGACTCTCGTGTGAGTTGGTTCCCCATATAGTAGACGGGCCTAAACTCCCGTTTACTATATAGGATTAACCCTAATACCAACCGCGCTCTAACCCTTGATTCATCACGTCTTTCTGTTTTAAAATTAAAATTTTCTGTTTACGTTTGCGTGATAGTTTCTAGTAACCACTTGAGAATGTACGATTACTTCTTGTACGATGGCGATTACTCTCGATTACAATAGAATTTTTAAAACAAAGTACAGTAACACGCCAGTTGTAAAACACATTTTCCATCAATAAGCTAATGAATAATTGTGATGCACAGTATAACTGATTTAGCAATAGGCCTACATCACCAATTAGGAATTATTCACCTAAGTGCTTAAAAGAACACAAAACAAAAGGTAAAACAATAATTATTATAATGTCAAACATGAAATATCGAAGAAAATGCCTGCAGATGAGTAGCTTTAATTCTACTAATGCGTTTGGCATCCGATGTATATATATACATATATATATATATCTGTGTGTGTGCGACTGTGCGCGCGTGCGTGTATATATATATATATATATATATATATATATATATATGTAGATTGTAGAATGTATACTCCTCGCCTGTCCATTGTGAACAAGAGCCCATCCAAAGATATCGCCAGACTACGAATATTGAAATTAAGGGAAAGATATGTTGTCTCTCATTGGTCGTCTATTCCTATTTTCCATAACTTTCTTCCATGGGAGTGAACATAAAAACAGTTTGATGACAGTGAACATAAAAACAGTTTGATGACAGGCACAAACAGTTTGTGCAGTTTGATGCTTCGCTGTATTTGCTGTCAAAGTCTTCAGAAACGAGGCCTTTTATATTGTTAGCGAAAATTCGCTATTTTAAAACATTTTAAAATGCTTACATTTTCAAAGTTATAGTCTGCGTCACTTCCTACAACAGCCGTCAAACATTTATTTGACGTACGTGTGTGTATGCTCTATGTCAGTAGTTCTCAACCCGTGGTCCGCGGACCAAAAGTGGTCCGCGAGAGAGGGTGTAGTGGTCCGCGGCAAATTCTTAAAATACGTTGATAAAAAATTAGACAGTGATGGGTAGTATCTTAGATACATGTATCTAGATACGTATCTAAGATACTAAAACTGTATCTTTGACAATGTATCTAGATACTGTAATGTATCTGTATCTTGTATATGTATCGTAGATACAATTGTTCTGTATCTAGTATCTTCACTGCCTCAAGATACAAGATAATGCAAATCTACAAAACAAAGCTGCTGCTACTAAAAGCAAATGCCTCCCTCATACATTATACTGTGTTAACACTAAAATGGTTGTGTTGAACACATTGATTGTTGTTAAAGACAGGATTGGCCTTGTTTGCCATATGGCAGCTGTTTAAGTGTTAAGAAATTTCACAATTTTGTTCACTTATTCTGTTTGTGCAGACGCTCACCTTCGACTAATTAAAATGTATCCTATGATGTATCTTGTATCTAGATACATTTTAAAAGCATCTGTATCTAGATACAAATCTCAAAAAATCTGACAAGCAAAAAAGGTCATCAGAGAAATAAAGTTGGGGGTGTTAATTCTCGAATTTGGGGGGCTGCTCGGGGCTATTTAGGGTATATACCATTGTTAGATCAGGAAATTTTGGGAAGCGTCGACCTCAAATTGGGGTGTGTTCGGGGGTGCTCGTCTGCTCGAGGGGGTGTTAGGGGTGCAAAAATATCCCTGATCGATCGATCGATCGATCAATCGATCAATCAATCAACCGCCCTACCTACCTACCTGCCTACCTACTTATCTATCTATCTATCTACATACCTACCTACTTAGAGTTTATTTGTACAGGAGGTTCTGGTCATAATTTGCGAACCACTATACCAGCCTCTCTACTTTTAAGGACCTCCGATTTATATAATATCTAAAGGAAACACTGTGAATATTAACATTTTAAAACTGTTGCAATCACTGTTTTCGATATCATCATCGTTATCATGCCGTCAGCATGACTATCATCTAGGAATACAATCGAAAGTTTGTTGGAGCCAATCTACTAAGTAACCACTTTAAACAGAATCAACTGAACTCAGTCAATCAACTTTGTAAAGAAACGCAATTCTTATGTCGGATGTTCGCACTTAGTATTGAGAAAAGCTACAGAAAGCGACAGAAGTCAACGATAACGATGCAATCAGAGAACCTTAAAGAAATGTTAGAGTAAGCGACTGTTTCATCGCCAACCAAGTTTGCTGTTACATCAAAGTTTCGAATACCATTTAAAAAACGACTTTCTGAATGGTTTTAAAAATGTTGGGTTATGAAGAGTTTTTCAGAGTTAGGTCTAATGAAGTTCTTTGTTCCTTTTCGTGTATCGCATGTTAATTCGAATGAAGTCGAATTATCTTCGGACCGATTGCTGTGCGTATTGTGAGTCTTCAAGTACTAATGCGAAACAAGTGAAAACGATAATAGACATCTTTGGTGGTACTGTTGCTTACAGAGATCCATCTAGCGTCCTTGTTTATGCCGGTCTTAGACCCATGACCTTCACCATTTTTTGCACGAACTGTGGCAGATGCCCAACGCGAATCGTCTAACGTCTTGTTCATCCAACCATCCTCAGCGCTGGTGGCAACCTTCCAACAACCATCACTAACGAAGCATTCAATTGAGGCCAACAGTCCGCCGTCACCACCTGAGTTGTATATTCTGACAGCGATGACGCTCGTCGTCAGTGGCAGTGTCAGGGTCTTGGTCATTGTATAATTATTCCATCCATTCAAACTAGAAGTATTTATGCTTCGCCCGTCCAAATACAATTCCTCCAGTACGTTATCTGCGGTGAAATTCATTTCTGCAAACAGATCGGAAAACGTCTCTAAGACTCTAAGACAATGTATTAGCATTGAAACCAATAACAAAAACAAATGCCGTCACCTGCAACAATGACGACGACGTCTAATAATAATAATAATAATAATAATAATAATAATAATAATAATAATAATAATAATAATAATAATAATAATAATAATAATAATAATAAAAGCAATAATAAGAACAGGTAATTAACTATAGACTCATTCGCTTAATTCAGTGGCAGAAACAGGAGAAAAATTCGATATTGACAGTCAATCAAACTGAAAGTTGTTATGATAATAATAGAAGTAGGTCTATTATTTTTCATATATTAGATCGGCAATGGCGCAAAATTCACATATCAAAAGCTAATGGTTAGTAAGTTTAACGGAGAACGAGCGAGGCAAAAGTCTCGAAGAAGAGCAAACCAGATTCTAAGCCTGGAGTTGACTTTGGCTCTAACGGAGGTGAAACATTATTATTATTATGAGCAGAGCAATCAACTTACGTATGGTTTCATTTTCACAACTTCTCAGCAATGCATCGATTTGACTCTGAAATTTCATAACAATATATGTAGCAGGCAAGCTTAGATACAATTAATTGTCCCTTAGTTCTTGCGTAATATGATTTCGTAATCCGAAAGTAGTGGCAAGGTATCGATGGATCGGAAACATGGGTACTAAAGTATCAAATTTAAAAAGTCTATTTATTGGTCGCAAAGATGAGCTGTCTAAGAAAAATAATGGAAGTAAGCAAATATAAACAATTGAGATATGAAGATATCAGGCTACAGACAGGAACCAACAAAACAATCACTGACAGTAGCGTAGCCAGGATTTTCACAATGGGGTGGGGGTTGGTTTTGGTGGTGACCAACTTTGTGAAAATCATCGGTATATTTTGCTACTTTACAAATGCTGACAAACAAAAAATGGTCCTCAACGTACCAGCCAAGAAGGGGTCAACCCCAAAACCTCGTCCAAAAATCAAAAAAATGCAAGCGACACGTTAAACAAATTTCCATAGACGGCCAAGTGGTTTAACCCCCGAACCCCCGGCTACGCCACTCAGTGTTTATTCTAGGCCTTCTGTGGGGAAAACCCCAAGTTTGAATTCCCCACATTTTGACATTTTGGCAAGTAGTATGACCTCCCCAATGTCTTTTACTCCCAAAAATTTTAAGCTCCTCCCCCCAATGTCTAGGTGGCTAGAATAGCCACTGACGCCACTGATCACTGATAAAATAAGCAAAAGGGTATTTACGTGGTTTGGGCATGTTAAAAGAATGGACAGCAATACACTGTAGATGGACCTACAAAGCACTACACATACAAGGTAGAAGGAAACAGAGGGTGAGGAAGACCAAGAAAAAAGAGGATGGATAACATCAAAGAAGACCTGGAAACAAAGAACATGACAATTGTAGAAAAATGCAGACTATTATAACACAGGATTGAGCAAAGTGGAAATGTTACGTATTTAACTATTGTCGCCATGCAGGCAGAAAGCGATGATGATGATGATGATGATGATGATGATGATGATGACGACGATGATGATGACGATGATGATGATGGCGAAGATGAGATGATGATGATGATGATGATGATATCATGATGATGATGATGATGATGATGATGATGATGATGATGATGATGATGATGATGATGATGATGATGATGATGATGATGATGATGATGATGAATGAGGTGATTTCAGGTGAGGTGAGTTCTAACCGAATAATGCACACAGCCACAATTAAACCCGAATTTCTTTGGAATGAATTGGAACAGCTCGCATCCCGTAGAATTCGGCTTCCAGTTGAAGGCAGTGCAGTTGCACAACCGCTGGCATTTCCACGAGCAGAGAGCCTCGTATGGCGGAGGAGGGCCTGGAAAGTATCTCTCTCCGTCCAGATCTCTGGTTCCATATGTGATGGATGCCTCGTCCAAAGCGCATAGATTCGTCACACTGCGATAGACGATTGCAGAAATGACAGCAAAGGAGCGCAGCAGAACAACGAGTGCCAACGAAATCATGCTCTTTACTCCTATTACTTAGGCCTATACTTTTTCGAATTTAAATGCTATCAGCGTCCTCAGGGGTTTTTAATGCAGAAGACGATTAAGCGGCTGGACTTTTGCACGATCTGTCTAGCAGTGCGGATAGTTCTGTTGCAGGTATACCTGCCTTGTGCTTCAGCGTTCAGTATTTGTTTTCGCGCCGTTTCGGTGGCAACAGATACAATGACCGATGCCACAGGCTTGAATCAGTGACATCACTCATTCTGCGCGATAGTAACGGGCGACAGCTGTTCAAAGACAACACCGCAGCCGACAATCCGATGACCGACCGAGGGTGAAGGGGAAACAATGGGTTCTGGAGTTGGTCTACACAACGCATTTCCTCATCAAACGCCAACAGCTTTAAAATAGTATACCTGTACACTGTATAGAGGCTATAATCACAGCAGCGCCAGCAACCGAATCAATTCAACAAGTCTGAACACGATATCGAAGCCACACGCCGAAAACACTCGAATCGCATTCTATCACTCCTGTTTTGGCCTGAACTTTTTTCACTTTCATTATGATAGTGGCGCCACAGAAGTTTATTGATTGACGCCATTTCACGGGGAACAAATTACCAGACGAGCGAGGACTTGCTATGAAACAGTGCTCAACCAGGTTTTTTCCAGAAGTTTACGTTCGGGGGATGTCTCAAAGTTGCGGGGGCTTGTCAATGTCCAGTGTTGAGTCTTATACGGCTAGGTTTCGTATAATAATAATAATAATAATAATAATAATAATAATAATAATAATAATAATAATAATAATAATAATATTATTATTATTATTATTATTATTATTATTATTATTATTATTATGTGATTTTAAGTGGTTTTGTATCATCTGCAAATTGAAATTTCTGATTTGAACATATAATACGCTTATACGAAACAGCTGGATCATAACACCACTGTCCTTCACAGCAGCTTCATACTACTTTTAACATATGCCTGTTTGTGTGATAGCCAACATCACCCCTGGCAGGGGGTGTATGGGCCGGGAGGATCTGTCAAAACTGAGGTGTAATCCCCGCTAGAGGTGTAGATAAATCCCTGTGCTCAATTAACGGTTTGAAATGTATCCGTTCTGGAACTTTGAACCAGTGAAATGATTTCAAGGCCGGAGTGAAGTGGTGAATGAAGGCTGAGTCGACCTTAGGGCTCCTTACATGTAGTTTTAATTTGTTTTCGGAAAGTTTGTGGAGTGATGTCCAATGGCGGCTGATTTATTGACTGATGAGAACCATAGTTATTGGTTTCTCTGATCTCTGACGAAAGAGCATTCCAGAGAGAAGCTGGAGTATATGTGATTGACCGATCTGAGAATTTTAGTGACGTGGCTGTTGTTCGAATGAGTGTCAAGCTGGCAAATGAACGAGTTGGCAGCTGCGCTTGAATCAGGGCCGGCCTTATGCCTGGGCAAACCGGGCCTGTGCCCAGGGTCCCGCTCCTCTAAGGGCCCCGCGCAAGCCAAGCGGCAAGGGTCAGTACAGCACAACAGTAGGCTACACCCCGCCGGGCGCCGGATACCCTCGCCTGGGGCCCCGCAGAACCCCTCGCCCGGCACCCCGCATAATGTTTGTGTAGTGATGCCCAGGGTGCCCAGGGTCCCGCTCCTCTAAGGGCCCCGCGCAAGCCAAGCGGCAAGGGTCAGTACAGCACAACAGTAGGCTACACCCCGCCGGGCGCCGGATACCCTCGCCTGGGGCCCCGCAGAACCCCTCGCCCGGCACCCCGCAGAACGTAAGGCGGACTAAGGCCGGGCCTGACTTGAATGGTAAAGAGATTACGAAGGTACGTGGCAAGGCAATTAAATACCTTAGTATTAAACAGTCTTGGGTACATGGGCTTTGAGAGCTGGATGGCGTTGTAGGTCAGGCATAGAATCTTGAAATGTATCCGTTCTGGAACTTTGAGCCAGTGAAATGATTTCAAAACCGGAGTGATATGATGAGCTTTTGGCGTTCGTGTTTTATGAGCATTAAGGTAAAGAGAGTTGCAGTAGTCCATTTTTAAAATGAACAATGAGGTGGCAATCGTACGAGCTGTGCGGGAGTTTAGGAATGGACGCTAGCGTCGTAAGTCCCGTATGTATGTGAAACATGAGCGACTGAGATTAGCCTAGATATGCGTGCTGAAAATGAGAGATCTGGGTTAAATATCACATCAAAGTTATCTTACTGGGGAGATTGGTTTGTATGTGTGGCTAGTTGAGTGTCTCTCGTTGATGCTGATTTTTGTGTCTGATAACTTGGCGATTTGTGTGGATAGGTCGATGACGAGTATGAACTCCGTCTTTGAAGAATTTAGGCAAAGTCAATTCGATGACATCCAAGTCGAAACGGAAGCAATTAAGCAAGCGTTCGATGGATTCTTAGAATTGATTTGGAGAGAATGATACGAACAGTTGAATGTCATCGGCGTAGAGATGGTGATCAATTGAAGATGAGTTGAGAAGAGTACTAGGCGGAGTGATATAAAGGAGCAAGAGGAGAGGCCCTAGAACTGAGATCGTGAGGTGATGGAAGCAGTGGCGTAGCCAGAATTTCCGGAAGTAGGGTTGTTTTGGTTATGACCAACTCCCAAAAAATCTTGGCAAGCAAAAAATGGGCATCTCCACTTTTTTCCTTTCCAAATGTGCCGACAAGCAAAAAATAGGTCATCTAAGTTTCTTCTTTTCCCTTTCAAATGCGCTGACAAGCAAAACAGGTCGTCGATAACCGCCAAGAGGAGGTTTCACCCCAAAAATCGCCTCAAGAAATTAAAAATTAAAAATGTTGTCTGCGCCGTCCAAGGGGGATTTTAATCCCCGATCCCCTTTAGCTACACCACTGGATGGAAGTGGTTGAGACAAGTCACCAGCTGCCTTAACTGAGCAGGATCGAGATGACATGATCGAAACCAAGATAAAGCTGTATTTTAAATTCCAAACCATGTCGATAGGCGTTTTACCAGACTACCTTGATCAATGGTTTCGAATGTAGCTGAGGTATCGAGCAGACATAGACAGGTGACTTTCTGTTGATTGATGACGGTTACCAGCTTGTCGTATAAGTTAACTAGAAGGGATTCGATAGAGTGATGCTTAGTGAAAGAAGATTGATTGGGGTTGAGAAGTAAGTTTGAAGTAAGGCATTCTCTGAGTCGAAAGAGAGCAAGTTCAATGAGTTTTGAAATGACCGACAGGTTTGATATTGGACGATAGCTCGACAGATCATCTTTATTTAGAGTTGACCTTTTTCAGAAGTGGTGTTATGATCAAGTGTTTAAATGAATCTGGAAATATTTAAGAGTAAAGCGATAGATCAGGGTTGGAGTTGCCGGGGGGGGCGGGTTGGAAGGGGGGGGGGTTGAACCTCCCAGCCTACTTTGCAACCCTCCCAAAAATCGCGTATCTGGTACATGCAGTTTCTGTCATGCATTGAATTTCAGTCCTCAACCCCCGCCCAGCTCAGATTTTACAACTCCAACACTGCGATAGATAATTTTTGTTATTATATGTGAATTCGGATTTATTTTAAGCAATGAACTTCAAAATTTAAGCTTTACAATCGGTCATTCAGCAGCGATACAAATGAAAGAACGTTTCTCTCGAATCGTCAACGTCTCCTTCATCTGGATTCAGTTTCAGTCTATCAGCCTCATTCGAAAATTTCAATCGCTTCTTTGACAATAAGCAGCCGTTGCCCTATGGTACAATTAGCAACAATCGAGTAGGCGATCAGTAGGACAACATACTCAAATGTTACTCGATTGCTCCTGAATTGTTGATTAATTATATATTACTTGATATTGTATATTTGGAGACTATTCACAGTAGAGAACATAGTTAAAGGGTCGATGAACAAATCGTCCTTAATATGGTAAGCGCGATAATCGAATAATCGGGGTTCATCTGCAGAAAGGTCAGGAATTATAGGTTTTATGAACAAATCGTCTTTAATTTCGTGAAATCTGACGCTCTCTTCGCATCCCTTTTCTCCGTGCTTTTCTAATGTTTTCTTGCACCACGATGACTGATTTGGACACTGGTACATCAGGACTGTTTCACTCTTCACTGTCCTTGTGACAGGATGACCCCTTTCCCTCTCGATTGTTTCTATGCAGACAAAAATCATATTTCGAGTGATGTCGAAATACGAAGACGTCGGACAACGAAGTCTTTCCACCTCCAATGTATAATATTGTGGCTCTTGCATCAACATCGATGGATCACATACAACCGGCGGTGAACCAACCGCGTAAGATTGGCTTACGGGTCCATCGGTTCCTTTACGTATTTCAAAAGTTAACCTTCTATATCCACGCAAATCTCGTCTAAGCGTTCTGTTCAACTGACGTTTTGTGTCTTTCCAAATAAATTGCCCCTCCATTTTATTCTTCGATTTATCGATCTTCCAAACCCCAACCCGGGATTCTCTGGAGAGTAGGCGAGGATCATGTTGGTCTATGAAAATGTCTTCGTCGGAAACATGAAATATCGAAGAAATCGGCTGCAGATGAGGAGCTTTAATTCTACTAAGGCGTTTGGCATCCGATGTGTATATGTGTAGAATGTAAACTCCGTCTCTCCTTCCCATTATGAACAGACGCCCATCCAAAGATATCGCCAGACTAAGAATATTGAAACCAAGAGAAAGAAATGTTGTCATTGAATGGTCATCTATACGTATTTTCCATAACTTTCTTCCATGGATGTGAACATAAAAACAGTTTGATGCTTCGCTGTGTTGGCTGTCAACAGCGTGGTTTGTGATCTTGTTAGCGAAAATTAGCGACAGCAGTTCGAAAGGCCGCTGCCTATCGTATTGACGATAAAAACCATAGATGCTATGCCAAGTACAAAAAATGAATATGTGTTCGTTAGCGATGTGCACATGTAGGATACGGCACAGTGGTGGTTCAAGGACGTCAACTTCTGCTAGAGACGCTGCAAATTGACAAATTCACATTATTACGAGAGATATTTATAACAAACGACTGTCCTATAATAGAATTGTTCCTCTTTTTGCTCTGGAAATAAAGTGTTAAGTATGAACAAACGGAATGAAATAAATTTAGTCGTTTCTTATTAAATTGCACGCGCTGAACATGAATAAGACAACCAAACGAGAGCCAATACAAAATTTTCATTGTCATATTTGTGTTCATCACGACACCAAAATTCTAAAGGTTGTGACCTTTTAAAGTCAGTTACATTTCACTGTTGACCTATGTAATAGGTAGAAATAAAACGAAGAATTCATTCGTAGCCATTGCATGAACATCAAAATGCAATAATTATTACATGAAACAAACCAGCCGAATGAAGGGCTTTCGATGTGCGGTTAAAATATATAAATTAACTCAGTAGCAGAGGCGTAACGGCACCTTTTCCGCCCATGGCCCATGACCATATCCGCCGCAGAGATGGACTTGGGTTGGATTAACCCATGGGTTGGGATGGGTTGGGTTGGATTGGGTTGGGTCATAAATTTAGGCAGTTGTGGGTTGGGTTGCAAAACGCTGATTTGCACGTGGCACAGTGCACACACCATATATTGATTAATTATTTTAAAAATGGTTATCGTGTTTCCGCACCTACTACCAACCATGTTTTAAAAATAAAATTAAAATACCCTTTGATGTCTTGTAGCTGTTTGCCACATTCTCGTGTTTTCTATCCAGATGCTTGTTAAATCCGCTTGAAGTTCCACGAGTTTCAGTTATTATTTCGCGACAATGCTTACATTTAGCAGACCACTTTTATCATTTATAATCTTAAAATCTGTGAACGCAGACGTCACAATGCCTGGCTCATTTGTGGCCATATTCTTTGCTTGCTTATTTTTACTAAAAAAAATTACTAGCAATAGGAACAGCAAAGGTTACTGTAACTGGCAACTGCGGCGCCGTTTCTTTTCCAAGTGCGGCCAGTCTACAACCTCCTTAGCCTAAGCAGATGCAGGTGTCTCTGTTTAGAGTTTAGACTTTAGAGACAATCAACCCCGCCCCCCTGTGGAGCCGCCGCTGTCAAGAATGCAATTACTGCTCTAAAATAGACGCCACATACCCATTTAGATTCAAGTCTTTTAACCCCTTAACTGGGGATCCCGGGTACATCCGTCCATTTCACATTGAGTTACAGTTAAATACACAGTTAAGGGGTTAATACTTTTATTAGCTAGAAACTCAATTATCTGGTCCAAATGCCGACTTCAATGCCAGAGGCAATGTTCGTTTTAAACAATGGAAGCCTTGTCAATGCAAGCAACATAATTACACGCTAGCAGGAATTCTCCGGGTCTGCGGTTTGCATTGAACAGAGGACGTCTTGTTCAGATATTATTCGTCACTTCCAACAGTTTGAATGCACGATTGTTTAAAATCCATGGTGTGAGGGCTTGGTCCCGAGTACAAGGCCAAGAACTTTACTCCCGAGGTCAAAGCCAAGGCCGAGGTGTTGTATCCCGAGGCCAAGGCCAAGGACTTGTATCCCGAGGCCAAGGCCAAGGCCAAGGACTTGCATCCCGAGGCCAAGGCCAAGGCCGAGGACAGCGTCACGACCTCGAGGCGCCTCGAGGCCAAGGCCGCGGCCTCGAGGACTCCAAGTCTGCTTGCAGCTATAATAATAAAGATGTTGTCATTATTTAAACAAAAAACTGCTCATTTCACTCATTTGCCATTGCAGCGCAAGAACATCAACGTTTCAAGCAGCTCGTTCCCAAGCCTGGCTCGATGCGGTCTCAATACAAATCCTCCTTGTGAAAATACTCTTTCAGTGGGTGTAATGTGGAAAAGTTTGACATCGGTTTCTCTTTTCAACATCATGGTGGTAGCGGTACTAATTCAAATCAGCTGTCCGAGTGGCTTGGCTTAACTATAATCGCGCTCTTCGGGGGGCACGCGATGAGTCCGTACGACGTCACCAAACAAACACCGTTCGCCTGGATTTTCGCAAGATTTAACGAATAACCGAAACAGGTCGTTACACGCAATTGTTTCTTTCTCCCCCTAGCAAATATTAGCATATCTTTCATCCAAAACAGTTCTTAATTTCCGACATATTTCTCTAGATATCCGTTACGATCCTTCACGCTATATTTTCGACTCCTCGCCTCTCCGGTTTTAGTTTCAGTCTTCGTTTCACAGTTCCCGGGCGAGAGTCCCCGACTCCCTCTCTACTCGTTTATATCATCTACAGCCATCTGTCAATCAGGTCCCCGCACGTTGTGATTGGCTCACTGATTCACAGCTGGTTTTTACAATCTAAGTGTTCTGTTTTTCTATTCCTTATGTTCATAACTAAGTGCTATATAATAATGTCTGCTACAGTTATTATGCAATAAATCCTATTATAAGTCACTTTTATGCTTAAATAATAAAAATAATATCTCTCCGAGAATTTATACTTTATTACAGTACGTATTTTAGTCGTTAGTTTCTCTTTTATGATATTATCCATCATTCATAACAGTGGGGGTCGAAGTTGCAGGCACACAAAGAAGCCTAGAAAGCAGTGGACTCAAGCTCATGAAAATCCTCTCAGCAAAAATGTTGTAGTCAGAATCTGGATCAAACGAATCACTGTTGATTGTACACATGTTTTAATGACAAACTATATCTGCCGTCAGCGCCTTGTGAAGTGACCAAGGCACTTGCTTCCAAGACCAAGGCCAAGTCCAAGGCACTAACCCACGAGGCCAAGACCAAGACCAAGACATTAGACCTCAAGACCAAGGCCAAGGCTTCAAAATCCGGTCTCGAGGCAGCCTCGAGGCCAAGACCAAGGCCAAGGCTTTACATCACTGCCTTTGATACATAAAACCCTCTTCGCCGTTGTGGCCGTTGCGTTCTCGATATTGTACAGTGTACACAATGTACAGCTTCATATGCCTATAGGTAGATGTTGATCCGCAGTCACGAGATATTTACATAAGACCGGTGGGAGTAAATAATTCAAAGCATTGGAATCCAGAATCAAAATTGACGAATGAAGGTTATTACAGTCACATTCTTGTAACCATCCACTGTAAATCAATCTCAATCCCCTTATTGTCTCCAATAACATTTATGAACTACTGCGTGCGAACTTGCTAAGCAAATGCTATAATGGCTCTAGGGTTCCTTATTCGTTAGTCTTTCAACATTTGAAACTGAATTTGAGAGAGTATAAGTACAAATCATAACTCCGGACGTCAACCTTCCTTTGCACGTCACTGACAATTATAATGACGGAATATATCGGCGCTACAGCGACAAATGAAAGTTAATTTTTTTTAATGATTTTATGCAGTAATTGACAAATTGTTGCTTATCAATACATTTGCTGAATTTGTTTACTTGAAGTTTGGTTGGGTTTGGTTGGGTTGAGTTGGATGAATACTTGCAATTGCCGGCATGGGTTGGGTTGGGTTGGAGTCTTGGAGATTTGATGGGTCTGGTCGGGTTGGGTTCTAAAAAGTGGACCCTTGTCTATCTCTGATTCCCCGCCCCAGGAACAAAAGAAAGATAGTGATGGCATATTTAAAAAATCCTCACAACAAATCGGCATCCGAAAATAACTGACAAACAAGCAAACAAGTCGTTACAATATACCCGTAAGGCCGTAACATATATACAATTAGCAATAATACCAATAATTATGTTGTGCATCATTGCATCATGGGAGCCCGACGAGGAAAATGGGGGCCCGGGATCTGAGGTCGTTCGTCAAAAGAAGGAACAGCGTGAAAAGAACGACAAGCAAAAAAAGTAATCACTAGTTTTCGAGAGATGCAACACAACATTCTGTCGGTTTGGTGAGTAAAAACAATGACGAGAAAGAAGGTCGTTGGCAATTTTTAAAGACCCGACGAGCCAAAAAAGGTCGTGGACAACTTTTTAAGACCTGGCAGGGTCCCGTCAGTTATTCTGCACAGGGGCCCGAACTTTCTCTCGGCGGGCCTGCCTTGGAGTAAGGAATCTATCAGCCGGGTGATCACCAAATGTCGCCTCAATCGATCCTTGTCAACTTTCGGTTCTAAAATGAAGATTTAACCAATCGACTTCACTTGACCAATTCAACCGACAGCTGATGCAAATAATTAATTAATTCATCATTTGGGGCCTAAATTATGCAGTTTGTCAAATCGCATTGTAAGTGATCATAACTTCAGAGCATTGCCGAGGGAATATGGAAAACATGGATGTTCTTCCTACCACTGTAATGATTAGCATTAGAATTAACTCACTGTAGTCAAACGATTCTGGGGAAGAAGATCCGATGCTGAGAATTGACAGAAACACAACGAGGAACGTAGGTCTATTCATCATCATCATCATCATCATCATCATCATCATCATCATCATCGCATGAGCACCAAGAAAGCAACCGTATCAAACAAAACAGCGGAATGAAGGGCTTTCGATGTGAGGTCAACATTTATAAATAAACTTAATAGTATTTGGCGTCATTACACTACATTGGAGCGTAGTGAGAGTCTGCCTTTTGAAGCATTCACACAATGACGGCTTTTGTGGTAATGTTATGACAACGTGCCGTTTAAATTAAAATGAAATCCAAGATTCTTGAGAGCGAACAACAAAGCGCAGTCTCTTATACAAGTCTCGGTCAAACAGTAAAGTCTTTCGTTATTTGAGTATTAATTAGTCCGATGCCTGATGCGTTGCTGTCAGTGGCTGTCTTCGGCTCTCTATTAAAAATACGGTCACCTCTATTGAGGACTGGTCTTAAAAAGTGGGAGACCCCGGGCAAGTACAATGTTGGATGCCCTGTCGTCACCGTCCCGGGCAGGGATATTTTTACAGCCCCCTAACACCCACCCAACACCCCCAGAATTTGAGACCGACACCCCCCTCCCAAATTTCACCAATCGAGCCTGAGATGCACCCCTAACACTCTCCAACAACCCCCTCCCCCAGCAATTTGAGACCGACACCCCCAAATTGATAATCCTAGAAATAACCCTGGTCACGGCTAAGGCATAACATAGTGAGATATAGAGAGGTCTTTCACCCGGGAGAACCCCCTCCTCTGGAATTCGCTGTCCGACATTGTGACCAACGCGATTAGTCTTGAAATGTTCGCTACCAGACTAAAGAAAGACGCACTTGTTTAACATCTCATTTAAGAGCAATGTGTAAAGCGCTCTTGATCTTCGCCTGCTGTGACTATAGCGCTATAAATATTGGCTTATTAACTAACTAACTATATATAGTGCGTGGGTTAGGGTTAACCATATTCCATCCTTAACCCTTGATTCGTCGCTCATTTCTTTAAAAAATTAAAATCTTCTGCTTACGTTTACGTGTGAGATGCGAGCAACCATTTTCTAATGTAGGCCCTACGATCACTTCTTATTCGACGTCCATCACTCACGATTATAATAAAAAATATATATAAACAACATAATGAATCCATAGTAAAATATAATTTGCATGTAATAGGCTAATGAATATTACAATTGATTTTTCAACAATGACAGATTAGGCATGGAGCCAAGTGAGCGTCTGCCTTTTGAAGAGTTAACACAATGACGACCTCTGTGATGGAACGACGTTTTAATCATTGGCGGTTACGCGTGGGGGATGAGTGGGGATGCAGCCCTCCACCGGACTTCCAAACTTACTTTTTTGCCTGTGAAACCTATTTTTGTGATAGAAGTCTAGTAAAACTAACTGCGAATGAGCTTTTTTGCTTGTCAACCTATTTTTCGGTAAAAGTATAGCCAAATTATGGATAAAATTCTCTTTTCAGACTTTTCCGGCAATATTTATAGACTTTTTCCCGTTCTATTTTCATCCCCTACCAACTTTCTATGAATTCAGTTCATCCCCTCACCAAGAAATCCTGGAACAGCCACTGGTTTTAATAAAGAGAAATTAAACACTTCTGAATCGAAACTCATTCAAATGATACAGAAGATCTACACGAAAGCCAGCAGTGCAATCAGGCTGGACCGTGACATATCCGAATGGTTCACAAGTTGCGTTGTTGTTAGCGACCAGTGTTGATGCTGGGTTTTGTAGATGCAAATGCACTCAAGTATTTTACGCCATTTTGATACATTGGTCTCGCCATACAACAAGAGTGTTGACCTGCTCTACTTCACTACCCTCACTTCACTTCTCCGTATCTCTAGTAGTAGCAAAAGTACAGTAGTAGTACACCACTACTAGGCTACTCCTACTACAACAACAACAACAACAACAACAACAACTACTACTACTACTACTACTACTACTACTACTACTACTACTACTACTACTACTACTACTACTACTACTACTACTACTACAACTACTACTACACTACTACTACTACTCCTACTACTCCTACTAATATAACTACTGATACTATTACCATTATTAGCCTATTATTATTATTACTATTATTATTATTATTACAACAACAACAACAACAACTACTACTACTACTACTACTACTACTACTACTACTACTACTGCAACTACTTCTCTTCTACTATTGCTGCGACTAGTGCTAGTGCTACTATTGGCATACTACTACTACTACTACTACTACTACTACTACTACTACTACTACTACTACTACTACTACTACTACTATTACTACTACTACTAATACTAATACTACTACTACTGCCGCTTCTCCTAAGTTTTATGATCAGGAAACGGATCTGCAGACGTTAGACAAATGTCGATGACAGGATTCTGATTGCCGATAGGCTAAACAGTTCCAGTCATTTCTAACAAAAAAGCAAATTTTGATTAAATATTTTAGTGATGGATTGCAAATTTACTTGTTATTCATAGTAGCCTACTTATCTACGTACATTCTATTTATTATTATTTTTGTCTGTTTAGGCAGAATTGTTTATATTTAAAAAGAACATATCTTGGCCAAGGTTCGGAATTTTCATAGGTTTATACTAAGCGAATGCAGTCTAATGGTATTTGCCAACTCGGTCGCATATTTGCTCTCCAGCTATCGTCGTTAATAGCAGGTTTTGGAGCAGAGATCATATTCAATTCAAATGAACCATTATCTTGCGACGAGTTCAATCCACTTAGTAGCGTGACCTCTTCTTCATCTGACCGACCCAAGATATCTAATTGGCCAACTTAGAATACCGCAATAGGATCTTCCCCCCTCCCCCACCCTCCTCCACGATATTGCCGTCTTTGACTGACCGCAGCTGACGATAGACACAGTTGCCAAACATGCCAGAAGGTTCCCTGGTTCCACAAGTGTGTGTCGGTGGTGAAGGCTGCCGTCGGCCTGTGGCCACGACAATAGAGGGCCTCCTGCCAAGGTTTTCATCGGCCGCCGGAATGCTCAGCTAACCGTAAACTGTGTCACGACACTGTCGAGCAGCAAGACTGTTTAATACTTGGTCGAGCAGTGTCCCGTCTACGCAATGGTCACGACTGCGGTTCTGGAGACGAGGCTAGGCTCCCCAGCCCTGTCGTCACGGATCGTGGCGACGACCGCGTCTCTGTGGGCTGAGAGGCTAGGGGGGCTGTAGAGGCGGGCCTTGTGAGCCGTGTCGCAGTCTCAGGCGTGAACGGGTTTTTCTTATTCATCACTCCCCCAATTTCCCCAAAGTCCTTGTTCAGTCTTTTCACGGCACGCCCATGCAGTTTTCGCCGGGGATCTGTGTGTGGCAAAATGTCGTCTCAATAGCGGAGTGAATGGTTTATGGAGTTATGAAGAGGAAAGAGAATTCTCAGGCGTAAACATCGGCTAGTCTTGTCTTTCCCAACTTTGGGACATGTTCTCGATCGCTACAACTTGGACGTTGTCGTTAAGATTATTATGACAGTGTTGCCGGATCACGACGCATTTAGTCAATCATTATCGTTCACTGGACAATGTTTCATTCTGCCCAGGTATGTTATCAATGTCCATCTGAATTATTCTAAAACCTCTGTTTGTTAATACGTTATCATAATTATTTACTAGATAAATAGAAGATATATTATGTCGAAATGGTTGTTATATTCTAGAATCGAGAACAGTGGAACGATTGTTGATCAGCAACGGAATAATAGAAAAACTCGAACACTACTACTGTGTATGTCTATTGTCTAGCGTCCATGTGCAATACAGATGTGGGTCCGGTGTTTTGCATAAGTTAACTATCATAACATGCAAGGTTTTTGCTGCTATTCAAAATGCAATAAAGAAAAAAATCGTTCAACCCTAATTCTATTTTAAAAGTATAAGTAATTTTTCATCTTTAGGATAGGATAGGATTTATTTCCAAACAAACAATCAAAGCATTAATGCATATTACATCAATTTACTAAGTTACAAGAAGCTTACATTTTTAGTTCAAACTTCATTTAACAGAAAATAAATTTGGAAATAATAAGCTACTAAGGGAACAAAACCGGTTCCCGCATGGCAGTAGCATGTAGGTGATAATAAATCTTAAAATTGAAGCGGCAATTAACATAAAAATGATGTTAACATAATATATCTCATGAGTTTAAAAAGTAAGCGGAAAGGCAAAAGATCACTGATCCACAAAATATTATCAGTTCATATTTCAATATTAACCAAGCATTACAAAAAAATTTCCAGTAATTTTTCATCTTTGTACAGCTGTATCTTGCCATAAGGACTTCAAGTAAGGTAGATAGAGTTGAGACTTGAGATATACGCTTTCAGAAAAATGCCTTAACATAAAATAAATAATAATGTGGCAAAATTACATGACCATACTTGAACTTTTGAGCTGACTAATGGAATAATTCGACAGCCATTTGAGAGTTATTATTATTATTATTCAGACAATTTATATAGCGCCGTAAGCATGGCGTCTACCAAAGTCAAAGGCGCTGTACATATTTAACATTCATAAGAAGTCGCAAATAAATGCGTCTTCAAGTTCTTCGCGAATTGATCGTAGGAGTTCGACGAGGTTACAATGTCCGGTAGAGCGTTCCACAGCCGCGGATTTCCTCTTACAACCGAACGCTCGCCAAACTTTGGCGTCTTCGCAGGAGGTGGAACCGCCAGAAGAACACGGCTGCTCGACCGTAATTGACGACATCTTTCCGTCAGCGATTGTCTGTGAAGAAGTGTGGAAAGGTATTCAGGACACGTTGGATCGTTAAGCGCACGGAACAGTTAAGATAGGTTGTCACGTGTTGTTTTTAGTCCTAGATAAGAGCTACTGGCCCGTGGGCCAGATCCGGCTCCGCAGTGGGAGCTAAATGGCCCGCGATGGTACCGAAGAAATAAGACAAGCGTTCAACTTAAAAACTTGAACTTTGTATTTACTGTATTTGGTGGCTGCAGTCAAGCTTAGTAACGCCTTACTTTGTAAAACAGTTATGATATCTGTTAAACGTTATAATATAATAGAAAGCGTTTCTAATGCAGTAAATAAGGCGGAAACTTTCTGAGTGCGTGTGCCATAGTGATAAATGACAAGTAAGTAAGTAAAATCTCGTGGATTTATGTGACGCCTTGGAAGGTAGTACAGCAGTAGCTGCTTATTCTTAGGCGCTTAGCCTTTCTCAAAATCGCTATGTGAAAGGTGACTGCTCAGCCAGGCAATGGTAAATATATGCGTAGCCAGCTACTGCAGATTTCAAAACACCTGGTCCTCAGGCACATACAGTAAGCGTAAACTTCTATTAGGCTGCTAGGCTCGAGTCCCCTACACTTTTTATAGGCTACCATAGTGAAGTGGAAGGCATAGGGATTGGACCCTCCACTTTATCATCTTAGTTTACGCCAGTGATCGGTCACCGGTCATGAAAAGTTGGCTCTACATAAAATTTAACTGGAAACCCCTGTTCTAGATGCACGTCTTATTCTTTGTCAAAGATGCGTCCGTCAGAAAACGATGGGCGTCTGGCTCCTCGATCCTTACTCAACCGGGTTTGCCACCGGCCATGGCGGGGTTCCTAGATGGTCTATTTATAACCTCCGATATATCTGGATTTTGTGTCTAGCTATTGTCGCTAAGGAGTCGACAGAGAGCAAGAATGAAGATGATGAATCTCATGATATCTGCATGACTTGACCTGTGTTTTGATAATTAATGGATTAGAAATTTCATTGGTTGACTCCTTTGTGCAATAACGTATTCTATGAAGTGCATCGCCATCAGCACCTCTCTAGTCGTTATCATAATGATCATCATCATCATCATCATCATCATCATCATCATCATCATCATCATCATCATCATCATCATCATCATCATTATCATCATCATCACCATCATCTTGTTGTTGTCATTATTGTTCTTCTTTCTCTGCTTCTTCTTATTCTCGTTCTTTTTCTTGTCATTCTTCTTGCAGCTCTTCATCATATGGCAAAATTACATGACCATACTTGAACTTTTGAGCTGACGAATGAAATAATTCGACAGCCATTTGAGAGTTAAGATAGGATGTCACGTGTTGTTTTTAGTCCTAGATAAGAGCTACTGTCCCGTGGGCCACATCCGGCTCCGCAATGGGTGTTAAATGGCCCGCGATGGTACCGAAGAAATAAGACAAGACCTTCATCTTAGCGTCTTAGAAGTTGTCAAAAGAACTAAGAAAACGGCTGTCCTTTATTTGCAAAGCTACTAAAACGAACACGGATGTTTGAAGCAAACATCGCATCCTTAAATACATGGACAATATTATCATCGTTTATCGTTCGCCGTCTCCTGATCCACGGAAGTCTAAATATAGTGCAATATATTTAGGCTTCCATGCATGCCTGATCTCTCACTTTAAAAGTGAATATACCGGTATATAAATTGTCTTACTACTAAGACTACTACTACTACTACTACTACTACTACTACTACTACTGCTACTGCTGCTGCTGCTGCTGCTGCTGCTGCTACTACTACTACTACTACTACTACTACTACTACTACTACTACTACTACTACTACTAAAAGTGAATACCATTTCTTTGAATTCTTCGTTTCATGTCCTTTGATTCCGTAAAACTCCAATGAAATGTTCGTCTTTCTTTGAGGCACGGATCAGTCGTACTTAGGCCGCCTTTGATCCGTTTATTTCTAACCCCCCTCCCTCCCTCCCCTCCTCCCTCCCCTCCTCCCTTCCTCCCTCCTCCTCCCCTCCCTCCTATACGACCGCCATCTGATCTCACCACGAGAATGCCATTGACTGGACATCAAATCTCTAGCAGCTTCTTGTTGTTCTTGTTGTTCCTGTTCTTGATCTTCTTGTTCCTACCATTCTTGTTCTTCTCTTCCTCGCTAGGCTGTGTGCAAAATTAATGTGCAAATTGTAAATCAAATATTTTGCGCTTTGGAACCTTTAACGAGATTAAGATCTTGTTCTTTAAGCCCCTATTGTTAGCGTTGTCTTTCGTCCGTGTGGCTATATCCAGAATAGCCTTGTCTGAATTTGCAGCTGCTAAATAACGTTCTTCCAGTGAACATATGCATTAATGATTGCTCTTGATTTAATATAAATTTAGGCAAGTTTGATACTTGTCCTGCTTTATCGTTTTCACAATAACGCAAAGCAGCAGGGGCCCTAGCGACGGGGGGTATATCGGTATATATACCCCCCAAAATCAGTCTACCTTAAAGTTTTTTATGTGATTTGCATGTGGTTATATGTGGTTTATATGGTTTATGTGGTTTATATTTAAGATTTATACCCACCCAAAATATTTATACATTCCCAAATTAAATTCCTGGCTACGCCCCTGCAAAGCAGCAAATTATTGCCAATAATTTCTAAGAACCTGAACGCAAAACGCTTTTGCGGCTTTCTTCTGTAAATACTTGTAGGTCTTTTCTGGTGTGGTAATAGTGTTTCTCAGATGTATTTCAATCAAAGGAGTTCATTTATTTAAGGCGTGTTTCTGATGGACTGGTGCGACCATAGTGGTTAATGGTTATGGCATCGTGCGCTATCAGGCTGCATAGGCTCATATGATCACTCGATTATTCTGCCCAGAGCAGGTGGTAAGAGCTCTCAAACGTTACGGTTGATTGGACTGAGGGCTCAAATCATCCGAAGCGAACACAAACATTCGCATCACGACTTGTGGGCGAATCACTCGAACACAAATTGAACGGAAACACGTTTGAAAGGCAGCTTTTTTGAAAGGGTGTCTACTGGCGACCGCTCTAGCCTACAGTGCGTAGATCATAACATCTCAACGGTGTGGCGCCCTCTACAGAGTCCAAGAAATGTCAACGGTTAATTCGTAAATGAGGATTTAAATCTAGATTTTCCTGTTTGAATTTCGAGCAAAATTTCAACCAATTTAAAGATATGTCTAGAGAGTTCGCGAATAACGAAAGAGCCGTTAATAGCAGTAGATGTCAAATGCATTCGTAGGAACATTTACAGGCATTGGTTATCGTAACTGCTTAAACTATTTCTATTGCTTTTACCGCTTTGCCAAAACCGTTAGAGTTCTGTCTAATTTAACAAAACTTGAAATGTCAAATAATAAATAATTATTGGAAAATAATTAAACTGAAAACTGTAAATTAATTGCTTTTCGATAGGTCCAAATCAAAACCCGGTGGGAGGAACAGTGCAAAGAAATAGAAGACATGCAATGTAGAGGAAGATATGATCAAGTATATAAAAGGGTAAAAAGACTGACAAAGAAATCGGGAAGAGGAGGAAGTTGTAATACAATTAAAGATAAACAAGGAAAACTGTTAACTGATCATGAAACTGTGAAGAAAAGGTGGAAAGAGTACATTGAAGAGCTTTACATGAAAGATAATAGACCCATAGACCTAGGTGAAAAAGAATATAATGAAGAGCTGGAGGATAAAGGACCAGACATAATAGAAGAAGAAATAACAAAGGCCATAGAAGAAATGGAAAACAACAAGGCAGAAGGAGTTGACAACATACCCAGTGAAATGCTAAAATCACTCGGAGAGAAGGGAAGGAAGGTACTATATCAAATTTGTCGTGACATTTATGCAACTGGGATATGGCCAGAAGACTTCCTACAGACAGTTATGATTCCTGTAGAGAAGAAATTAAATGCAGTAAATTGTGAGGAATTTAGAATGATCAGCTTGGTTAGTCATGCAGCCAAAATTGTTCTGAAAATTCTCACCAAAAGAATACAGGCAAAAGTTGATAGCATCCACTTCCTTGGCAATGATCAATTTGGATTTAGAAGAGGAATGGGGACTAGGGATGCCATTGGATCTTTAAGAGTACTAAGTGAAAGAAGTATACAACATGGCAAGGATGTCTACATATGCTTTGTAGACTATGAGAAGGCCTTTGATAGAGTGGACTGGGTTAAGTTAATGAGGGCATTGCGCAGACTTGGAGTGGATTGGAGAGAAAGACGGCTAATCGGTAATCTCTACATGGGACAAGCAGTGAGAATAAGAATAGAAGGAGACATGACAGAACCGGGAAAGATTGGAAGAGGGGTAAGACAGGGATGCCCGCTGTCACCACTGCTATTCAATATATACATCGAAGAACTGATCAAAGAAGCACTAGAGGAGTTGGAAGAAGGAATCAAAGTAGGAGGAGTATTGGTACCAGCATTGCGATTTGCAGACGATCAGGCTATGTTAGCAAACAAAGAAAAAGCCTTACAAAACATCATGGATAGACTGGCCTTCGTATCCGAAGAATATGGTATGAGGATTAACATCAAAAAGACGAAAGTGATGGTCATCAGTAAAGAGCAAGGAAAGGAGGCAAACATCACAATCTATGGACAGAAGGTAGAACAAGTGAAACAATTCTGCTACCTTGGCAGCCTTATCACGGAAGATGCCAGATGTCAAAGCGAAATAAGAAGGAGAATTGCAATGGGAAAGAAAGCATTCTACCAAAGGAAGGAAATAATGAGGAGTAATCTCGATAAAGGGCTAAAGAAGAGAATGATTAAAACACTGATATGGAGTGTGGTGTTATATGGCTCAGAGACATGGACGATGAGAAAAGATGACATCAGAAGACTGGAGGCGTTCGAGATGTGGATATGGAGGCGAATGGAAAGAATAAGCTGGACACAACATATATCCAATAAAGAAGTCCTAGATATCGTGAAAGAGAAAAAGACAATAATAAAAACAATAAAACAAAGGCAAAGGAACTGGATGGGCCACATTTTAAGAGGAGAATCGTTGTTCAAAACAATACTGGAAGGGCACATGGGGGGTAAAATAAACAGAGGAAGACCACGTACATCACTACTGCACTGGATGATGCCAAAAGACGGATACAAAGGATTAAAGACCCAAGCTGCTGACAGAGATAGATGGCGCCAATGGGAACCAGGACCTGCTTCCGGGCAGAGAACTTAAAGAAAGAAAATCAAAACCCGCTCATATAATTACGGTTAAAAATAAATCCACTTGGTCCATGCGCAGTTTGGAAGTTCTAAAATAAGACCAATGCAGCGACAAAATCTGAATTATAAATACGTTTCTCACTGGAACAATAATGCGATGTTCGCTATAATATAATCAGTGAAGATTTATACCATTTTGCTTAGACGCGCTTTTTTCATTGAGATTCAGCCCTGCCATGTGCAGATCCTCTTCCAATCCGTCCACCCATCGTCTTTTCGACCTTCCTTTAGATCTTATTCCCTCTGGTTTGTAGTTGAAAATTCGTTTTGGGTTTCTTATTTCTTCCATTCTGAGTATGTGTCCAGTCCATTTCATTCTTCTCTTTCTGATGCTTCCATGATGCTCGGTTGCAGTGTTCTCTCTCTAACTTCTTCATTTGTTATATGTTCTTTGTATCTAATCCTTAGTATTCTTCTAAGCCATTTATTTTCTGTTGCTAATATTTTTTATCCAAATCTTTTTTTATGGTCCAAGATTCACATCCATAAATTAGTATTGGTATTACACAATTGTTGAGAATTCTTAGTTGTGTTGTCATCCCAATGTCATGTCTTTTGAAAATGGCTAATATACCATTAATATATATAATATAATATACTAGTATACAATTAATCAAATCTAGAGTAGTTGGCCCTTGCTTTCTCTAGATCAGCGTTTTGCCTTCACAGCCTAACGCTATACTGCCAATTTATCCATTAAATAACGATGATCGGCTTGGTTGGCCGCCGACACCACGACTCGATCCCGGGATGGTCACCCATCCAAGTACGAGCCGCGCTCGACATTGCTTGACTTAGGTGTTCTGACGAGAACCGGTCGCACAACGCCAAGTAGGTCGATTTTATGTAATGGTAGAAACGTTTAAAGTATGGAAAACGAGTGGAGATCATTTTTGTTTCATTTCTAACATTTCCAGGTTGATCCTGAACTCATATTTACGAAACTTGAACGAATTGGAAAAGGTTCTTTCGGAGAAGTGTTCAAAGCGATCGATCGACGAACGGGTGAAGTGGTCGCAATCAAAGTCATCGATCTTGAGAAAGCAGAAGACGAGATAGAAGACATTCAACAGGAAATCGCCATTCTGTCCCAATGCAATTGTCCACACATAACGAGATATATCGGCTCCTTCACCAAAGTAAGACTCAAAATACTCTTCTATGACTACTCGAATACAAGATATAAGCAAGTCGAGTAGGCTATATAATATAATATAATGAGCCTATATATATATATATATATATATATATATATATATATTATAAGTATAACACAAGCTAATATATAATGGCTCCTTCACCAAAGTAAGACTCCAAAATACTCTTCTACGACTACTCGAATACAAGATATAAGCAAGTCGAGTATATAATATAATATAATATAATGAGCCTATATATATATATATATATATATATATATATATATATATATATATATATATATATATATATATATATATATATAATATAAGTATAACACAAGCTATTATATAACGGCTCCTTCACCAAAAGTAAGACTCTAAAATACTCTTCTACGACTACCCGAATACAAGATATAAGCAAGTCGAGTATATAATATAATATAATATAATATAATATAATATAATATAATATAATATAATATAATATAATATAATATAATATAATATAATATAATATAATATAATATAACATAACATAACATAACATAACATAACATAACATAACATAACATAATATAATATAATATAATATAATATAATATAATATAATATAATATAATATAATATAATAATAATAATATAAAATATAAGTATAATACAAGCGAGATCTAACGGCTACTTCACCAAAGTAAGACTCCAAAATACTCTTCTACGACTACCCGAATACAACAATCATCGTTCGGCTTTGACAAATAATTAATATACATGTAGCAAACTCATGTTCTTACAAACTATTGTCAGTTTCTAGTTTGTTTTCAGAAGAAACAGATTGAATAGGGGGCGTTTTCACGACAACACATGTAATACAGGCTAGTATATCTAACAACTTCCACCTACTTCCTGAATGGCAGACATTTTATACAAGAAATGAGGGGGCCGACTGATCCTACTTCCTTCAGGGCCTGAAGTAATGTGATGAAGTAATGAGTAATGTAAGTAATAGCTTTGATATCTGTTCAAATGAGCTCCGTCATTTTGAATTAATTATTGGATGATGCTGCAGGATTGGGGGCTCCATAACAAGGCCGAATTTGGGGCACGTGGAAGTGTCGTCATCTTCTCTAGGGGGTCCACCTTTGAAGCAAACAATTATGGTGACATCAGATTGAAATCTTCAATTTTGGAGCAATTTTTGCAGACTACATGAAAGCATACAGGGAAAGATTCACTTATTCAGATTTTGAGCTACCCGTAATTAGTTTGTGTGAAGCGCTCTAGTCGTGGGCCTCAGCCCCACTACTGCGCTTAATCAGATTGGCCTAGAATAAAAGTAGGTAAACAAATCACTAAACCTTTTCCTCAGATTAGTTACCGGTACATTTATTTTTCTTATCGGATTTGCACGAATCTCACAACTGGTGTATGGCCGAATGTTGGGCGCGGCTTGCGTGCCCTTCGTGGCTTCGCTGATTCTAATTAATCATCGGTGCAGCCAAGGTTCCAGAATAGGGACAGCATCGAGTAAGACGTGCACAGTGAGACGCCTGATAATCAGGGGCGGTTCTAGGAATTTTAATTTGGGTAGGCCAGTCAAAGGCCATGAAAATTTTGGGTAGGCCAAGCTTGGACCGTGTCGTGGTATCAAAGTTCATAAGGTTAATCCCGCCCGTAATTCTGTGGTTATAAAATACAATAGCGCAGCATAATAGGGATGTGCAGGTGAATTTTATATATATATATGTATATACTGTATATATGTATATATGTATATATGTATATATATATATATATATATATATATATATATATATATATGAGGCATCGAGGACCAGAGTGACCTAACCAAAAAGTAAAATTTTAAGAAAACGGATTTGAAGTTTGTTTGAAGTTTGGAATGAACCTGTAAAATCACCAAGTTGTAATTTATTAGCTTTGACCTAATATAAGTGGAATATTATCAAGTGCATATAAATATGCAAAAATGAGTGCTTGCAAATTATGTGCATTGCAATGTTCAAGGGTTCAAGGTCAGGAGAAGGTCAACTTGACATAGAGCATGTTAGGCTGAGACTCCGACAAAACATTTGCCATGCTGCCAGTTGCATCAGTGTACTTTTGTGTTTTCCACTGTGCAAGAGCATCAGAATGCATGCATGCGCGCTTGCGAAATGTTTCGATAGTTTGCTGTCAATATTTTCCCAACCACGCAACCCAGTCTCCGTTAAAGCAGATTCATCATTCTGGTATCCTGCTCGTGGACAAAAATGACGGCACACAAAACAAACTATGGCATTGCTTGCAAATGAATATTCCAAGAAATGATAGGGCCTACCTGTCATGCAATGAAGAGTTAAATGCTCGTGAAACGCTGACCAGATTTTGATTTTGGAAAGACCTGCAGTTTAGGTTGCACAGGTTGATCTTTATAATCCTTGCTGATATCAGCCACAGTAGTATGACAACTTACGCAGACCACCTGAGTCAACTGGTGCTACTTGTGAAATTGATAGGCCTACATCCTTTGAGTGATGTTGAAGTTGAACGTCTTGAGATTCGACAGTTGTCTTTGTAGGTCCAGTTGAATCGTCAGTCACCATGTCTTCTACTTCTTCGTTGCCACTAACTCGAGCGCGTTTAACCAGAAATTTATCCATCTCTAATTATAATAATATTATAGAGTGCTATAGTAATTTGTATGATAGGCCTAGACTGTCTCTTATATGAGCTGCAATCTTAAACGGACTGAACTTAGCTTAGCGTCGCCGTCTTACACGATAGTTACTGCGGCTTCTCCACCTCTGTTCTGTTAACCAGAACATACATTAGATTACACCAGATGTCCGACGACGTTGAGAATTGCTTATCAAAACAGTCATGTCATCCATGTCATCAACCGTCAGATAAGGCCATTCATTAGAGGGAACTTAATTATGGACAACAAGAGGAACTACTCCCATGGCGAAAACGCCTAAAAGTAGCCCCCTAAACTATGCAACACTTACCTGGAAGTCTGGTAATTCTGTGGGGATACGGGGAATAGGAGGGTAAGTACTACCAATGACAGTACATCTAACAAATTATGAGGAGGGTGGAAAGAAAATGTGTGCGGAGAGACCGTTGAACGACCATTGATCAATCGGTGGTGGTTGATCAATTAGATAAAGCTTCTTGACAACTGGAAATCGAATGGAAAAGAAGGTATCTGATGCATGAGTGGCTGGGGATTCAAATGGCCTTACACTACACTCGACAGCCTCGTAGCGTAGGCCATACGCACTAATTACCCAGCCACACAACGCATTTTGGGGGAAGGCCAGCTATACTGTAGGTAGGCCATGTATTTTTTCGGGTAGGCCAGCCACAGTGTAGGCCACGTAATTTTTTGGGTAGGCCAGACAAAGTTTTGGGTAGGCCATGGCCTACCCGGCCTAGGCCTAGAACCGCCTCTGCTGATAATAAAGAAATTATCTACAAAGAACGCGTGATAAAAAAGAAATTATCTCGAAAGAAGGCATTATGATAAAAAAGTATATCGAAAGGTTGTCTGACAATAAAAAATTCTCTTAAAATGACGTCTGATAATAAAGAAGTTATCTCAAAAATAGTTCAGCATTTCTGGATAGCATTTGACGCATTTATTTTGTTGTAAGCTTCTGTATTCGCCGTTCTCTTAAATGCATTGGCCTATATCTGAAGGTTCTTTGGGCGGCTGCTTCACTCCCTTCGAGATGTTTATGCACATGTCGTCTCAGTTGTTGCCGTAAAGCTTCGTACAAATGAAACGCTGTCAAATAGGCCTCGGGGTAGTGTATACAGCTAATAGGGCGTAGCTGAAAATGAAATAACTAATTCTACCCTGGAGGCCAAGATAGTCAACTTTTGTGAATTCATTGATTTACTTTATACCTTCACTTAATATGCGGGCATTTTGACAAGAGATTCTAAGAAGCGAACGATGCTAACGAATCACTCTAAATCTATTATTCTTATATGTGCTATTATTATTATTATTATTATTATTATTATTATTATTATTATTATTATTATTATTATTATTATTATTATTATTATTATTATTATTATTACCGTTACTACTACTACTACTACTGCTGCTGCTGCTGCTGCTGCTAGCAGCAGTAGTAGTAGCAGTAGCAGTAGCAGTAGACTTACTAGACTAGTAGACTAGTAGTAGTAGTAGCAGAATTAGCAGTAGTTGTAGGGCCTAGTAGTAGTAGTAGTAGTAGTAGTAGTAGTAGTAGTAGTAGTAGTAGTACTAGTAGCAGTAATAGTAATAATAATAATAATAACTGGATCGAAAGTAACTTAGTAGTATTTCTCCAGTTAATAATTATAATAGCAATAATAATAATAATAATAATGATGATGATGATGATGATAATAATAATAATAATAATAATAATAATAATAATAATAATAATAATAATAATAATAATAATAATAATAATAATAATAATAATAATAATAATAATAACAATACTGTCGCAACAAAAACAACCACTATCATTTATACGAGAACACATTGTAAACTAAGACTGCAGACTTGAGTCCATTATTGGTTATTTATTAACAGGTTTCTTTTAAAATTAATGAATTAATTGATATATTGTTCCTATTCAATACGTGGCTTGATTTTGTGACAATTCCGAATAATTTGTCATATTCTACTCAAGAGCTTATATTTTGTGCGATTAATTTTTCATTTTCTCAGTTATAGCCTACACTATATATTACATTTTCAACCAATGTTCGAATTTTCAATAGGTGCTGGTGTCAGACTGTACCGATCCAGCAATTTCTAATTTCAATAAGCCCAGTTATGTTGATATTACAGGAGTTGATATTATTTTGGTGCAGTATCCAGCAGAGATGTCCATGGGTCCATTTTTTAAAACCAACCCCATCAAATCTCCAACCCCACCCATGCCGGCAATAGGGTTATTTGACCCAACCGACGCTAATACATTCCAATTCCTTAAACCATGACTTGTTTTCTGACCAAACCCAACCCAACCCGCCATAAATATGGTAAAGTGTGACCCAACCAAATCTAACCCAACCCAACCCATAGGTTAACCTAACGCATTGGCATCTCTGGTAGGCTATATCTAGTAAATACTGTTGTTTGATTCAGGAATCCAAACTATGGATCATAATGGAGTTCCTTAGCGGTGGATCGGGTCTGGACATCATGAAGCCAGGACCTGTGGAAGAAAGATACGCAGCCATAATCCTACGAGAAATCCTCAAAGGACTTCAGTACTTGCATTCGGAGAAGAAACTTCATCGCGACGTCAAAGGTTTCGCCTGAATTTACTTTCACCAAATTATTTATCTCATCGAATGCGGCAGTACTATAGAGGGTGTGATTTGTGACCTGGAGCAGTGGGGGAGTGGGGGTACAGGGCGAGCAGTGGGGGAATATGGAAAATGCATGCTTTAATCACATTACTTTGCTCTAATTTTCAATATTATTTGTATAAATTGTCATGCACCATTTATTTAAACCATACATGTAATAGCGCAACTGCAAGTTGCAGCATTTGAAAATTTGCAACTAATTTCAATCAACTATCATGTAACATTAATGCAGAGTTACCATGGCAGGAATTGACGCATATGTCTTCTCAGTTTTTTGCCAGTCGGTGCATCTGGGGCAGCATGTCGTCCATCGCATACCCATTTTAAAACATAACTGGCAAGATTGAACAGCGTTGGTGGTGGCCCATTGACCTTCATGAAAACAAGAGATGAAAGTGTATGAATACCGAGTTGATTTCTTACTAGTGTATCATTTATACTCATGCACGAGAAGCCCCACTCACATTCAGCTGACGAGATTGGCAGAATTTGAATTCTACTGAGTACTGAAGCAAGCACATTGCCGACTACTTTCACGCTGTTCTTCTTGTACTGTCGGAACTGATCCAAGGCTAGTGACGGATCTGTTTTGCACAGTTCTGCTAGGTAAACTATTGGTCTGTCACAAAATAATGATCTGTCAATTTATTGCCTGTCCATGACGACGTAGGCCTATAAATGGTTTAATCAGTAACACAGACAAATTTTCTCAAAGGTTAAGATAAATCTCTCTCAAGTTACCACAGAACATCAAGGTTCATTTTTAACTCATGTTCGGCACAAAGCACCGAAACATGCTCTCCATCTGCTGACGGTGAATGCATTTTTCTGTCACAATGGTTGGGGAAGATTGACTTGCCTGACTGGGATATCACTAGCCAACTCAGTGGGGATATGTAGTTGAGCAATGAGGAGGAACATTCCCCTTACACTCCTACAAATCGCACCCTGGTACTATATATATCTACAGTGTATATACAATAAAAACTATATATATATATACATAAAAATATACATGCATATGTATACTGTGTACATTTTAGACGCTAACAATAATAGAAATACTATCAGAGAAATCTATAATTTCTTTAAGTTCTGCTATGAATGCGTGGCTTCAAATGACATGACATGAAAGATAAAAAATGCAAATGCACACCCTGCATTATTAAGGTTTTCAACGCTATGCTCTGCGGGCTTTATATAGCGGATAGAGACGATGACGGTGTTGCTTTGTGTGTGCGTTTCTCTGACAGCGGCGAACGTGCTATTTTCCGCCAAAGGAGAAGTTAAGCTGGCGGACTTTGGAGTGGCAGGGCAATTGTCAGACGAATCCATCAAGACAGGCACTTTTGTTGGCACTCCATTCTGGATGGCACCTGAAGTGATCACTCAAAAGCCATACGATTATAAGGTTTGAGCATGCAGCTCAGGTGTAAATTAGACAGGATTGACGGAGATTCTGTAGGCTACATGCGATGCAGAGGCGCAGCTAGGGTGTCCGACGCCCGGGGACAAAACATACTGATGGCGCCCCCCCCTCAACTTCACGAGCGGACGGCCTAGACAACTATATTGATGCTTTTTTGCTACATGAAACTCGATTTTGACCCTCCCCACCCAACCTCGGCGCCCGGGGGCGTATGTACCGCCCGCCCCAGCTACGCCTCTGATGCGATGCATCTGTTTCAATAGCTACAGTACGTCAGAGCCATTAATTAACACTGCACTTTTGTGAATATTGCCACAATATTTTGGACAGGAATATGTTTATCATTATTTTCAACACTTACGGAAGCTTGCAATGTCATGAAGCAAACGGGTTATGGAATAGATGCTCTGTCAACCAGAGATAGAGATGCATGGGCGTCCGCATAAATTTTTCAAGAGGGGTGCAAAACAGGGTCTTGTGACGAAAGAAATTGACAAATTTTCCAGAGGGGTGCAAAACAAGGTTTTGTGACGAAAGAAACAAGTAATTTTATTTTTTCATAACTCCACAATTTTCCAGGCGGGTGAATTGCACCCCTTGCACCCCTCCGGACGCCCATGTAGAGATGAATGGGCGAATAGTTACTCTGTCATGAGAGACATGACGGGGTTATTTAAATTTCCTATACATGCTCTCATGTGTCCAAATGCCCTGTAGACCGAATGTCTTAAAGTCAAAAGTCGTAAGCCAAATCAGAGGCGGTTCGGTGGACCCGTGTCCCTATTGAATATCCGGCCCCATGGGTCCCCATGCTTTGGTACACTCTTTCTAAGCAACTAGACTAGTCCAGGTATATGAAAAATAGTTGGCACCCATGCTTAGAAGTTGCCACTCTAACTGTCCCCCACTTGCCAAATCCTGGAACCGCCATTGAACTGAATACGAAAGATCAGATCTGTGTATATGGATCACTGGCAGAGATATTCTCCTTCAAAAGCACAAAATTTCCTCTGGAATTCAGAAAGACATTTATTTATGAAAAGATCACTTATCAGAGCAAATATCCACCATAAAATAAAATGAGTTGACTATTGGCGCATAAAAAACGGTGCTGAAAAATGAATATTTTCGAATTTTAGAAACGTCTTTCAAATTTCAGTTCGATTCCCTGAATTATTCTCACTGTCGATATTTCAGAATTCTTCTAACAAACATGATATAAATTTAAATACTTTGGAGGCCTGAATGCACGACTTGGTTGGGGTTGCATTATGTTGATTTTAATTCTAGGCGGATATCTGGAGTCTTGGTATAACCGCAATTGAACTTGTGATGGGGGAACCTCCGCATTCCGATCGAAATCCAATGAAAGCGTTGTTTCAAATCCCGAAAGGTCCTGCTCCAAGACTGACGGGACCATTCAGCAAAGCGTTCAAAGAGTTCGTCGAACTCTGCCTCAATAAAACTCCGGAAGAAGTGAGTCGAGAGTTCAATACAGTCGATCCCACTTAATCGCATACCGCTTAATTGCATAACCCGCATAATCGCATAACAACATAAAAACCCGAACAAGTGTTTTGGGCGTACAATTAATTATCAGACGTCCCGGCTATTTGCATAGCCCAGTTAATCGCACAAGCAAGGCTTGCACGGCACCTATAAAATTAAGAGGGTTTCACTGTACTACAATTATGAAACTTATCATAAGCTAACTGTTTGCCGGTTAGCACGACGGAAAAAGGTTTGGCTGTTTTTTTCACACCCGTTAGGCAGGTTTCATGGCTCTCGCGTTCTGTCCATCTTCGCTAATCAGGCGTAAAAGTTAAAGAGCGCCATAATAATAAATTTAAGCTACACATTTAAATAAATCAAATTCTTGCACCTAGTGGTGACCTCTTTAAATAATTAATTTAATTTGCAATGTATAGGCCTATCCTACGTCAATATTTTCTTGAACGCTAAAAGATAAAATACTGTAAACAGAATTTTCATTGGTTCTATTTTCAGCTAATATTCCGAATCTCTCAGTTTGCTTTCAAACACTCTGAATTACGCAAATAGTGTCACTGAAGAAAATATGAATTCAGATAATTTATAATTAGATATAAGCCTTCACTATCCCACCAGAAATGAAGCTTTGTGTATGCTTGTCCTGCCCTGTCCTGCCATGCTCTGACCTGCCCTGCCCTGCCCTGTGGATCGTACTTGAACTGAGCATCCGTAGAATCACAACAACAAAATCTATGACAGTCTTTCATAAAGTTCTCAAAGGCCTATTTGCGCTTCAAAGGGGATATAGAAACACCTTTAAACGTAACTTTGCGCAAGTTCTAAACTTGCTAAACTAAACTTATTATTATTATTATTATTATTGTTGTTGTTGTTGTTGTTATTGTTCGTGACAATTTATATAGCGCCGTAATATAGAAAAGGTCAGAGTCAAGGGCGCTTTACAAGGATCGTGGAAACGAGTTGTTGAAAATTATTGTTGTGCGAAAATGTTAATTGGAGTAGTATTTTGCATCTTGCGTTTACTGTGCCTTGATTTCTCTGCGTTGATTCTTCATATGCGTGTTTGTTTGTGTGTTAGCGTCCGACTGCCGACGAACTCCTTCGCCATCGCTTTATCACTCATGCGAAAAAGACGAGCAATTTGACGGACGTAGTCGAGAGATACAAACGATGGAAGAGGAAGAATCCGGAGAAGGATGATTCCGACAGCGACGAAGATTCGCTGTCAGTACACTTCACTATTTACAGAATGATTTACAGTAGTGTAAAGTCTGAACTCCACGTCACATGAAATCAAATTGGATACGTAGAAATATTAGATACGTGCATGTAGCAAAATACAAAATTTCACTCCGTTTTTTAAGAAAATGAACGCTTTGCCAGTTTCGTCTATAGCAGATTATTGGATCAGTTGCTGGTAGTGGCTCACATCTTGCTTCAATTGCGTAGATAGATCGCCAGTGGCGGCTCCACCGGGGGGACCAGGGGGGCCGAGCCTCCTATTGAGAGCCTGGCCCCCCCAGTGGCCCCCCAGTTGGGACCTATACTTAATGCTACATACATTAAACAACAAATGATTGGCCCCCCATGATTAGAAGTTGCCACCCCAACGGCTCCCCCCACTTGCCAAATCCTAGAGCCGCCACTGTAGATCGCTGCGTGGCCTGATTGACAAAATATATTTGAAGAGCGCTAAAGTTATGTAATGAAATGTAATCTTGTCTCTAGGTACTTTACATCGACGTGCAAGAATTCTGTATAGTTAAGTTCGTGAATTCTGATATATACCGTTTTCGATCGATAACTATTGGTTTACTTCTGCTCGTCCCATTGTTAAGATGTGATCCAACGCATTAAGTAAGTAAAATCGCGTGATTTTATAGCGTTTTCGAATTTGTGGTAACGCTTGGTGCTTTGGAAGTCACCGTTACAGTTGGAAACAGATAAGGTTGCACGCTGTTAACGTCGATATACAATTAAACATATTTGTATTAAACATTTAAAAATTGTAATTAAAAACTTAAAGAGTTTAAGACGCTGAAATAATAGACGGTCGTAGGAAGTAATATCATCACGTAATCATGAACACGATGATCTATAATTGTGATCTATTTGTTTTAACTACGATTTAGGGATGGATTGAACACATTGCAATCGTATCGCTGGTATTTTCCCCCCACAGTCAGGAACAATGTAGGACATCAGTGGCCAACTCCGCCAAAGACTGGACGTCCCAGTCAGAAGACTAACACTCCTAGACAGCCAATGAACCCTGTATGATTTCCTTTACGATAATGTATCTATTGTAACGTTTTCAGCAACTCGGGAGAGCGTCCGCTCTGCCTTAGACGTACTTTTTAACCCGGGTTTGATATTAGGAAATGAAGATTCCTGTCCCATAACATGCCTGATCAACAGTTCTTTAGAATTTGTGCTTACATAAGTACTCAGAGCTTTTAGATAGATTCTCAAGACAGCCATGTATGTGCTGCACAGAATGTATCTTAACTGTCATAATCTATACAAGCGTTAGAACTGAATAGTTATATATATATATATATAATCTGTTCTTATTTTGCTAACAATTGTGCATATATAAAGGACTAAGTATTAACGTACCAGATGTGTGGCCCTGGCATTGTTCCGCTTTCCATAACAGATCCATATTAACACTGAAAGTCACATTATAGGTAGTGTACAGGGCTATTACAGCCACCTAAAGGTTTTCATTATTGTTTTTAAATTCCTCGTGGACTCTAAACCAGTCTATAAATGGGTCTGCTATTGCATCACATGCATTTCGTTTTTAGTATGCCTGATAATTCCTCGCATAAAATCAATATACTGGCCAGAAATGGGCAATTACAACATTGAGTGACTATGATTAGTCCTCTTGTGATAGGGACCTAAAGCTGTTCTAGAAAATATAACCTGATATTGACATTAGGTTGTAATTGCAGTCGAGGTACTCGATTGTCTTTGATCTCTAACCCCTTAACCCCTTTAACCTTTAACCTTTAACCCTTGATCTTTAAGGATAAACGTGCCATTTAAATATTATATTGATATCTGATTTGTTTTAGGTACAGGAACGTCAGAATGAACGCGATCGGCCTACTTCCACAGCAGCACGCTCGTCAATTATAATGCTTTCCGCAGCGGAAGTTGGTCTTTCTGATTTGATTTTATAATTAATTCTTTTCAAAAGAAAAGGGATCGCCTGATAAAGTGATCAAACCTCATTTGTGGTTTTGGTACACTTAGCTCAATGCATATCCATTCAGAACCTTTTATATCATTATTTCACTCTGCCAGAAGAAATGAACTAACCAACCATATCCAGAACCAATCTGAAATATTAATAATTCTTCGTTTCTCGGACAATGACTTGGAACAGTCCGCTGTACATATCTTCTTCTTCTTCTTCTTCTTCTTCTTCTTCTTCTTCTTCTTCTTCTTCTTCTTCTTTTTGTTCTTCTTTTTGTTCTTGTTCTTGTTCTTCTTGTTCTTCTGGTTCTTCTTCTTATTCTTCTTGTTCTTCTTGTTGTTCTTGTTCTTGTTCTTCTTCTTCTTCTTCTTCTTCTTCTTCTTCTTCTTCTTCAGGTGTCGTGTATTTCTACGCTGACGACTATGGATTTCCATTTCTCTCTGTTGTGTGTTGCTTGTATGAGTTCTAATTCTGTAGTTGCTTCCATTACATCAGTCAGTAAACTGCTGATATACGTCATTCTTTGTCTTCCTCTTGATCTTTTGCCTACGACTTTTCCAGTAGTTACCAGGTTTTCTATACCTTTCTTCCTCGTTATATGTCCAAAAATTGAAGTTGTCTTTTACGTATTGTTGTGCATATCAGACAACAACAAAATACATCCAGATTCTAGACAGCTACGTATATATGAGAAAAAGTGCGAAATATATGGCGAAAATAGCGAAAAGTGTGTGTTTAAGATTGCCGCATATACATGCGGAAATCGCAATGCGGAAAAAACGGAAAAGTGTACCCGGCGCAATAAAATTTGTTAATTATGCATCGCACATGCCATCGCAATTTCACACTAAACCGGTATGACTATGTGCTCTGTTGATCATCTTTAAATATGCGGACAATTCTTTGTAGATGAGGATACAGTACAGTTCAAGTGGAAGACCGGCGGGCATCGTTGATGAGTTCTGCAGCAGTTTGAATCACATCGAAGGCAAATCTACGGGAATTCTCGATGACTTCACGAAGGAAATCGTTCGAAGCTTTCTCTCAGCTTCAAATAAGTCAGCAAACTCAAGGAATCACCAGAAACATTAGAAACATAATAACGTCAGTTGGAGTTTCGGTTTGTTGGCTTTCACTCGCTATGTGCTAGGACCAGAGATGTCCATGGGTTGGGTTAACCCATGGGTTGGGTTGAATTGGGTTGGTTTGGTCAGACTTTTCCATATAATGGTGGGTTGGGTTGGGTCAGAAAACTTAAGAAACTGTAATGTATTACAGTGGGTTGGGTTGGGTCAAGTAAGCCTATTATTGACATGGGTTGAGTTGGGTTGGGTTGGGTTGGGTTGGAGATTTGATGGGTTGGTTTGGATTGGGTTCTAAAAATGGATCCATGGACATCTCTGGCTATGACACTTAATGTCACTATTGGCTTGAGTGGTAATGCAGCGACGAGCGTAATTAATGTAATGCGACAGAAAATTTATATAGTGCCTCTACTGAAGAATCACTCAGAAGTGCTAATTAATTGGTCCATCTGAGGTGTCTTACGCCATTAGTGTAGAATAGTTTGCCTCTGCTTTCTGCAGACCTATGCTTACCTACGCAGCAGGGGCGTAGCGACGGGGGGGTATATCGGTATATATACCCCCAAAATCAGTCTGCCTTAAAGTTTTTTATGTGATTTACATGTGGTTATATGTGGCTTATATGGTTTATGTGGGTTACAGTTCAGATTTATACCCACCCAAAATATTTATACCCTCCCATATCAAATTCCTGGCTACGCCCCTGCTACGCAGCTTAATGCTGCTACTAATTTATCCACGCACAAGCGAAGAACGGCTTGGTTGGCCGTCTGCACGACGATTCGTCGATCCCAGGGCAGTCACCAATCCACGTACCAACCGCGCTCAGCGCTGCATAACTTCAGTGCTCTAATGGGAACCGCTGATGATTAATACTCAGTGTATGGTTGGGTTCTTAATGTTGCTTAGCAAAAATTTGTTATCAATTAAATGGCTAAAGTGTTAGGCCTACTAGACTCTTACGATTTCTGCGCCATCGGTTGATGCTCCTGTGCATTATGAAGTGGCGCTATAGAAGTTTGCAATTAGATTTCTGTTGATTTTTCAGATTTCGCGTTTCCTGATTGGTTCGTCGTTTTCGTCGTTCCTTGAATCGAAACAAGGATTCTTTCCAGGAAATGCATCAGTCATATTAAGAAAGTTTTGACCTTCCAAATGAATCTAATGAGCACTGATGCTGTTGTCCGTATCTCTGCACTGGACGCAGAAAAGGCGATTGTGTAAGAAACTTATTGCGTGTTGGCAATACGTGCCCAATGCGCGGAAAAACATTTCTGTGATTCCTTACGAACATCTGTAAATTATTGTATTAAATTAAATTAGTAGTAACGGAATTTGTCGAAGATTAACTCTTTTAACTCTCAGCTCAAAAATCAATTCCTCCCATGAACATCATCAGTCTTTGTCGCAGATGTGCACATTAATTTCCAATTGCCTAATGATTAGATATTTTTAGTTATGTAATAGAAGTCCCATACAGTTGAAATATTAGCTCATGCTTATTCAGATATTGATCGGAGACTGCGAAACCTTGAATACAAAACTTCATTAAAGGCATTAACTGCAGGATGGTCTCGCCGTTATTCTTGTTTGCATTTTGAAACATTTAAATAGAACTTGCAATTGAATTTACGTAGAAATTCCATCAAAACACAAAGCTCAGTAAGTTTCCTTTCCGGATATTTGAAGTGCAATTGATTTCGAAACAAACGGATAACGGGCCTTCATTATCATTATCGTTGCATAAGGAGACCACTTATTAGTACCAAAATCATTTCTAGATTAATGCAAATTAGTCTTCTTAATAGCTGTACTACAATATGCTGATTACACTTCCAATTATTCTTCTAGCATATGCCAGTATGATTAATGCAACTTAGGGTTCACCGACATTTGCGCGACCGACATTTGCGCGCCGACATTAGCGCGTATTTCGAGCGAAGCACGAATTGCGCTATAAATTAAAAGTCATCCGTGCTTTAGTAACTATAGTCTTAATCATAACCCGAAATCTAACCCAAAACTAACCCTAACCCTAACCCCAATTATATTAACTAATATCGCGCAAATGTCGGCGCCCAAGTGTCGGCGCGCAAATGTCGGTGGCGCATTTGACGGGTCACCCAAATTAGTCTCCTAAACTACTTATTACAATATGCTGATTACACTTCCAATTAAGATGAGATGATGGCCGAATGCTGCGTGCCAAGTGTCATCGATGTACATGTTTGCAGTTTTCGAACGAAAAATCAAGCAGCTATAATTTCGATATATTGACCTGAAATTAAGCAGAAAATTCACAGTTAGTCATAACCGATAACCCAACACAGCATCGACATTACTTGGATCATTTATTTATCAGATTAGTTTTCTTGTAGAAGCCAATTTCTAGTAAAAGCCACTTCCATACAGCGTTTTTCCATCGTCAAAACGCCTCACATTGAAAGCGCTTTATAACTGAATGAGTAATACGAACCTTGACTGTGTGTTTGTGAAAGGATAGCGTAAGTATGCTCATCATTTTGCAAGTCCACTCTCACGCGTTCATAGACGACGCCAGCATCTGACTGAGGACTTCCTGCATTAACTTCATGCAATGCAATCTGAAGATAAATATCAAAAGAAAGTTGCACAGAGCATCGTAGCGTCGTTCATATATACAAATCAAAAGGGTTCACGTTGAAAAGATTCTTTATATTAGAACGAATCTACTTCTAAAGCAACGCAATTATAGGCATGATCCTAGTTTCCCTCATTACTATGAGATGCAATTTGACGTCAAGAGAGTTCGATTGTGTATTAAGACTCTCAAAGAAAAACGAGGCATACTCTGAAATGGAGGGAGATGCAATTATTAACAGCCAATTTTAGCTTTAGGTGCGTTAATAACGCATGCTCACAAATTTCTTCATTTTTGAACATGCGTTATTAATCCACCTAAAGCGCAAGTAATAACAAACCTGAGATAGTGGTTGCGGTTGGCGGTTGAGTTTGACTCTTTTCACAAGGTAAGCAATCAGAGCAGCGATTAAGACAGTTGGCGCCATTCCAAGAAGCACCCACATAGAGATTACAATTGGCGATGGAAAGTTTACTATCTCTTCTTCAGTTTTGTTGATGGAAATTGTTTCTACTTCAATTTCAACGACTTGGCTCTTACCGAATTTATTTATCGACCAGACGTTCACCGTATATTTGGTTTCCGATTGAATGCTATTATCAAATTGATATCTGTAAGTACGGTTGTAAGCCAAATATTCGTAGGAAGTGTTCGAAGACTCCACAATGTTTCCGTTTTCAATTTTAGTCAATTGCCAGCAGACTGTCTGTCGTCTATCATTTGAATTTGACCACATTACGGTCCACTCGACAACGATTGTGTTATCGGTCACATTTTGAATCCTGACATTCGACGGAGCATCAGGAGGACCTGAAATTTAAAGGCAGCGAAGAAATCACTTGATTCTAGCTTGCCATTGAAACATTAAAAATGTATTTGTATTTTTAATGCTGTAAAATATGGCTAATTGATTCTCTCTAAAAAATTAATATAATCCTACACTATTTTTAATTGTTTTCTTGCACTCTTAATTATAGTTTTATTGCCATCAACCCAGGCGTTTTTTTCACTTTTCATCATTACGCCTAAAGCCATGTTATGCTGGAACCTCAGTTAAGTGGCCTTATATGGTCCTCGACTGATGAAGTGATGATACACAAAGTGCCAATCTGCTGTTTAGCGTCCAATATGCAGCAGTCGCTGACGTCGCCAGATATTGTATATCGATCATGATCATTGCTAAACTATTAATAACCAAATTTTCACAGATGTTGCTGCGTACGTACAGTACACTAGGCCTATAAGAACCAGAGAGACAACGGTGACTTTCCAATTCCAATAAATTGAGTCAAACGCCAGAAGATTGACTACTTATTATCAAAATGAATTCGACTACATATGGTTCCACTCGCCAACAATAGAGTTGGGAGTCACGTTTCTAATTCCGACATACGATGGAGCTTGGTAGGGGTGAATTTTCAAAAATGGTGGTTTAGGGTCTCTTTAAATTTATAGCCCATAGGCTGCAGCCTGGTAAGCATAATCGTTAATCTGGCTTTTATTAGGGCTAAGAGGAGACCTCACGGATTTACTGACCTTCTGGAAGAACCTGAAAAGTGTCTGTCGCTGAACCCAAATCGTTGGTCATATTGAAAGAATAGTTTCCGTAATATTCAATTGAGGTGAAGTTGAAGCTAAGTGAAAAACGGCTGAAACAACGGAACCGGGAGTGCTTATCCAACTCAATATCCGAATCCGGTGGAAGGTCTTTTACAACTCCGTAGAAATTGACAAACGACCAGCTGCCTATCGGTGAATATGGAGGATAGGCATAGCACTCGAAACGCAATGACACCGCTTTATCAATTGCTGCGTTGAATTTCTTAGTCCCCGGAAATATTGGGCTGATATAAGGTTTGTCTGAAATAACAATTCAAAGGTTTCAACCAAATGAGAAACGTTGTCTTGGATTGACTGTTAGAGTTAAATTACGCACAACTGTAAATATCGCAGCACCAAGACAAATGTTCACAAATAAATTATATCACAATTAAATTATATCATCATTGCCTTGTTCAGAAAATGCACACAACTAATGTCGGGCGATATTGATGCTTAATGGTAAGCGAAAATGCTTCAGATTTGACAATTTCCGCATTGAATTGTCCATTTGCACTAGGAATATAGTTTATATATTGATCATCATCATCATCATCATCATCATCATCATCATCATCATCATCATCATCACCATCATCATCATCGTTATCCAGCCCCATGCATATGAAATTGAAAATGTATTTAGAATTTTCAAAAAATGAAGGTTACAGCAGCATTTCTACATTAGCAATTGCACCAGAATTACGTTAGAATTAAGTTACATACTGTAGATGGCGTGAATATGTGAATATTGTAGTGACTAAGCAGATACTGTAGAGAAAGTTAAACTACTGCTGCTAATATTTCTCCGAATACATGGGTCTTATAGGTCAAGTTAATGTTCCTCAACTTATGTGTGCTCTTGAGATTTTACCGCGCTTGAAAGTATGTGTGTAATTGTGAATTATTTATAATTTTTCTCTCTTCATGCTTTTCATTCGTGATTCACTAGACCCATATTGCAAGACTGGCTGAGGGCTACAGCAACGAAGATCAGCGCTGCCCTATTAGCCCGTAAGGCTCGGGAAGGACTTTGACTTTTTAGACCTCATTTTATAATTACATTATATGATTATATAAGATAGTTTATTCAACTTTGCTCACGTCTTATTTGGAGACAATATCCGAAATCATTGATATATCTGTAATAAGGCATGTCAGTTTTTCCATCTTCACTTGCTGCACAAGCAAAATGCTTATCATAATATCGAACTGAGTCGATAACGAGAGTTCTTCCGTCGTCTTTAAAGCTGTATCCGGGTCTTATGTTCCCATCAGTATCCACCATAGGTCCACTGGAGTTGGCGCAGGAACTCCATAATCGGCGATAAGGCCCGACGTCCTGCACTATCCATAAATAATACAATTTCGATCGATTAGCCACTGGCGACGTTATGTTGCATGTGAGTTCAACTGTGTCCCCTTCTGTGGGTTCGGCTGAGTGAGAGGAAAGAATTACCAATCCATTCAGATAGCCTACAAAAATTCATTGTTGCGTCAATATCTGGGAAGGACAAAATTATCGTAATCATTTCAACAGACTAAAATACCCAGACGATTTCTTCGATAACATGAAGACTAACTGCTAATATATCATGCTTTGCCAAAGGCAGAAACGCTTTATTGTTCATAAATGACATCAGATACTAAATGCAGACAGTTGTAGAAAAAATCACCAGCATCAGTTTCGATGGCGACATTAGTTTTCAATGTAAATGAAACATTGAAAGGTAGATAGACTGAACTGAAAATGCATTAAGAAAAGGAAACGTCAAATGTGTTGCAGATGAAAATGAAACCAAACTATTCTTGTGATGAAATTTGAAAAGAAAAGAACCTGAATTGGACGGAGTTAAGAAACAACTGAAAAATTGGTTTAAAATTTCGTCAGTTTGATAATAAACTTTAAAATGTTCAAGATTGCTGCGTGCCAAGATATCACAAGGAAAAATACTCTGTGTAAGAGGAAATGAGGCGGACCAGAGACAATGGAGACAGTTGGACTGCGGAAGAAACAACCAACAGCAAGTATATTACAGGATCAGGCTCTTCAAACTTATGGAGAAATTCTACGAAGAAATACCAGGATGGAAGAAAGAAAACACGAAACCTAAAGATCATGCAGGATAGATTTCTTTCAAGTACAGAAACTGCAACTGGTTAAGCTATCAAAGTATGTTGAAAGCATTTGCTGCATAGAGAGGGAAATGACATGACTAGCACATTGATCAAAGTTTCAGCGGAGGATAGTTTCAGAAACATTCGATAAGATTAGCAATGTCAGAAATTGAGGAAACGAGAACAGTTTCGGAAAGCAGATGATCACGCAAATAAGAAGATTGCCAAAGACAAGAAGAAAGCAAAAGCAGTGGAACAGATGAGGAAATAAATGCAACTAGGAGTATGTAAACTAGCAGTTGGCATGATGTAGGAGGATACGGAAGAAATAATACAATGGATACAGCGAATGATATAAGCAATAATGTAAAGCGAGTAAATAACAGAGGAATGAAAAACGGTGGTCATGATAATCTCACCCAACTGAACGTAGAGTGGACACTACGCATCAACGCAGGAAGAATGAAACCATACTACTCAGAGTGCCAGAAAAATATTAGGCTTAATAAGAATTATTCTATTTTTATTATTAGGGGCCGTCCATAATGACGTCACGCGATTTTTGCAGTTTATACCCTCTCTCCCTCGACCCAAGTCATCACCAAAAGTCAGACCCCTAAAAAAATGACGTCACAGCGCGTTAACCCCCTCCATGTTTTTAATGTCAAAATTAATGTCTAAATTCAGTTATTTCTTGAATGAAGCATGCATTGCAATGAATTCGTTTGAAAATACTCATTATAATTATTATAGTTCAAGCGAAATTCAGACACTTTTTCAAATTCTTTTTAAAAAATGAATTATACATGTAAAATACGTTCATCTTAGCGGTGACATAGCATTGTGGTATTAATAAATATATTTAGTATTATGTGACGTCACATTTCTGGAAACCCTTTGCCCCGTCGTCACACATCGTCACAAATGTTTGAACCCCCTCCCTTTTAGTGCGTGACGTCATTTATGGACAGTCCCTTATTATTATTATTATTATTATTATTATTATTATTATTATTTTATTTTTATTTTATTTTTTTAATTTAGGCCAAATATTAGCTATTCTAAATCTAAAGCGTAAGAAGCACTCGGAGAACTTAGACAGGAATCACAAAAGAGATATTGAAACATCCTAACATGAAAAGCAGAAATAAGACAAACGCTAGGCATATTGCATATTATGTTACTTAGAACAAACGATTAAGTACTGCGGCGATGACAGAATATAGACCTCGAGTTCCGTCATGAAACTGTTCAGTGTCTCATAACTAAGCAAAATAATATGATCAAGCGTCGCATGAGTTTAATTTCTCATTAGCAATCGAATTCACGTCGTCTTATGTTGTTGGCCTATAGCCTATAGCGCAAATGTTTGCACCTAAAGACGTTATATTCTATAGGCTTATACAAAAGCACTTGAGTTAAAACGCTTTGTATTATAGGCAAAATAGTGCATTCACGTTACTTCAACAACTGAGCGACCGGGACCTATTCTATACGTGAACCTATGAGCCTAACTTCTGTATGGAAAAATACTGAGAAAGCATTTTGGAACATTTGACTAGGCATAAAATTAAAATTGTGAAAGATAGTCAGCAAGGATTTACAAAGGGGCGTTCATGCCTGACCAACCTGTTGGACTTTCTGGAGGAGGTTTTTGATAAGCTAGATGAGGTCACGAGAGTAGACATAATATATTTAGATTTTGCCAAAGCTTTTGATAAAGTGCCCCATATAAGGCTGGCTGACAAACTGAAGGCCTGTGGAATAAGGGGGAATATTCTCACATGGATTCAAAATTGGTCGAATGGAAGAAGACAGAAGGTTGGCATTAGAGGAGGCCATTCGGAATGATCAAGAGTTATTAGTGGAGTGCCTCAGGGCTCAGTGCTGGGACCATTGCTTTTTCTAATATATATATATATATATATATATATATATGATATCGATGAATGATTGCTATCCAAAATTTCAAAGTTTGCCGATGATACAAAGATATGTAGAAATATTGACTCGGAGAATGATGCTCAAATTTAAAGGAAGATCCAAGGAAATTGTTTCAGTGGTCTGTGGACTGTCAGATGCTTTTCAATATTGATAAATGTTCTGTAATGCATGTTGGGAAATCTAATAATGATAATGAATATTATTTAGGGGGAAGGTTTTAACCACAACAGAAAACGAATGAGACTTGGAGATAATCATCCATAGAAGTATGAATCCATCTCACCAGTGCATGGAGGCAGCAAAAAAGGAAACCAAATGTTGAGAATGATGAAAAGGACAATAGTGATTCGAGACAAAGATATAATCATAACACTTTAGAAGTCGTTAGTAAGGCCTCATCTAGAATACTGTGTTCAAGCATGGAATCCATTCTTGAAAAAAGATATAGAGCTTTTAGAAAAAGTGCAAAGACGAGCAACGAAGATGGTCAATGGATGCCATAATTTAAGTTACGAAAAAAGACTTCAATATTGTGGACTGACAACATTACAAAGGAGAAGAGAGAGAGGGGGATTTGATAGAAACATACAAAATAATGATTGAGAAAGTAGATGTGCCATACGATCGATTTTTTACATTGGCACACTATAACAGCACAAGAGGCCACAAATTCAAATTGTTTAGGTAAAGCGCTGGTCCAAGAAAGAAAACATTTTTTAGTGCAAGGGTTGTGAACAAATGGAACAGTTTGGACGAGGTGGGAGTGACAGTTGAAACAGTAAACGGATTCAAAGGCTATCTCGGAATTCAAAGGCTATCTCTGAAAACTAGGTTATTGAATGCGGAGAGTTGCTTCAGTGGTTTTCACACATGCTTGCTTAGCTTCCTAAACCACTTAAAATCACATTATTATTATTATTATTATTATTATTATTATTATTATCATCATCATCATCATCATCATCATCATCATCATCATCATCATCATTATACATCTTCTGGCTGATGACACTGTAGTGACTGTACGCGATTTAGCGTAGAAGTAAGTAATTATGTTTAAGGCTGCTGTGTTGTTGCTGACCTCTATCTGTATAAGTGCTTCCAAGCGACATTGGAGGATAAACACTCTACACTAAAACTCCGTTACAGATTTACGACAAACAGGACAAGAAAAATTTCTTAGGATATTTCATTTAAACACATTTGTCCAGTAGGAGCTATTTTTTATCAACATTTTTTCATATATTCAAAATAAGATTAATGACTGACTTGAAAACGCTGATCTGGCGACGAAGAGAAACAGAAACGGAAATATCATCTTCATTCTGAACATTTTCGTTTGAACCTAAATAAATAGAAACTACAATCATGCATCTAGGGACGTAGCAGCCATATGGACAGGGTGGCAAAATGCCAAGAGCCCCAGACCTGCTAAGGGCCCGCGACCCGATTACAAAAAAAGGTTGTTAACTTTTTCGCGATGTAGTTTCACATGAAAAGCTCGAGACGAGCAGAAAAGGGTCGTCAAAATTTTTTCAAACTCGTCTGGAAAGGGCCACCTTCCCGGTTTTTGCCACGGGCCCCCGATCATGTTGCTACGCCAATGCATGCATCCAACTATCTGTTTTTACTCGCATGTTCCAAATAACAATTAAACTTCAAATATTCGCTGAAAGCCTTTGTCTATTTGATATTGCTATGTGGAAATGGTTTGAGTGCTAACTAATCATAGCCCATGTTATCCTGTAACACAGAGGTGGGCAACCTACGGCCCGCGGGCCGCATGCGGCCCGCCGGCCCTTCAGACTTTTCGCATTTTTTAAATTTGAGAAATTTAAAAATTCACCGAATTAAATTTTTACATTTACATCACATAAATTACCTTTACTCTGTATTTTGTCCGCTGTGGATGTAATCTTGTTGAGGTCAGGGCCGTCGAGAGGGGCTGCTGGGGGCATTGCACAGGGGCCCGGCGGCCTGCAGGGGCCCGGTGATGATGATGTATTAATTGTATTAATAACGGGCCCGGTTATGATGATGCATTAACAGTATTAACAATAGCGTGAACCCTGAAAAAGACTGACAAGGGAAAAAGGTCATCTTCTCGTCACGAGCACAGGGGCCCAGAGAACGTCAGGTGGCCCGGACCGATCATGTCAAGTAATCAAGCAATCTCCTTTTTAAAAGGATATAAGGATCGAGAAGCAAAAAAGGTCATCAACACTTTTTGACACTTGCTTGTTACGTGCAACGGTGTGGATCCGGAAATTTCTGGTCTGAAAAAGACCGACAAGCAAAAAAGGATCAACTTTTACACAGACTTGTCAGGTCAGGGGCCCGTGACTATTACTTTTTCATTGACAAAATTTGTTTTAAAAAACACATGCGGCCCTTCAAACAATTTTAATTTCCAAGCGGCCCTTTGATAGTTAAGACAAGTACAGCACTTCTTCCTAAGAACACAGTGATTGCAATTGTTCAACCTTTTCTCAGTAAAAGTCTGCGAATGGCTCATTCATTCATTCATTCATTCATTCATTCATTCGTTCGTTCGTTCGTTCATTCATTCATTCATTCATTCATTCATTCATGGACAATTTCTATATCCCTGTAACATGGATGATGCCTACAACAAAAGCGCTTTGGCACCTCAACAACTAAACCTCAACCTAAACAGATGCGTCTTTAAGCTCTTGATGGAGTGCTCAGTAGTGTCAGCCATGGTGACGTCATCGGGAAGAGAGTTCCACAAGATAGGATTACTCCTGATGCGATATATCCCGAGTTTCCCGATGAAGAGACCAGCAGTTGCCTCCCATCATGCTTACATCCCACTGGCCTTGGTATCGTTTTTTTTCATTTCTTTAATATCACGGTGAAACAGTTCACCTTGCTCTTCACTTACTGATCCAAGATATTCTGTGGGAAAATTCAGATGAGAATGTAAAAAGTGTAGCTTCAGACTCATATTACACCCAAGTCCTTCAAATTTCTTTAACATGTTGTCAACTATATTTTTATAATCCAGGTCTTTCTCATTTCCGAGAAACTTCAAAACTACCTGCTTAAATGCAGTCCAAGCATCCTTTTCTGTCACTTTCATCATTGTTTCAAAGGTATGGTCCTGCAGACGTTTTCGTATGTCAGGACCAACACAGACACCTTCTTTAAACTTTGCTTCTGATAAGTGAGCGATTTTTTGCATAGATATTGAAAGCAAGTTTACAAATTGCTTCATGGGCCAAATTTTAAAGCATGTGTAGTGGTGGAAGCAGCACCTTTTTCGGGTCTACCAAACTCATGCGCACAATGTTTTCGCTTCTGGTTCAAGATTTTTCTCACTTATCATATACCAACAAAAAGATGCTCCAGGAGCAAGTAAGTTCTTTTCTTTCAACCTTGATCCAAGAAGTTAACCTTTCTCTCTGGTTATAATTAATAAGCCTCTTACTAGATCATCCCATTCATTTTGGTCAAAAAGCTGAGGTTTGCTGCTTTCTTATTCGCAGTCAGATCCGGTGTCGATCTTTTTACACTCAGAATCACTACTACGCTGTAGTTGTGCAAAGAGCTTGCAATGAATCTGGTGGGATAGGAACAGGATTACCTTCGCCATGAGGTACATGACGCAAGGCAAAGTGCAGATTGGGATATGACATTTTTTCTTGGTCTTAGAATTGTACCCACTGACATCGACACTGCAAAAGTAACAGTGGGGTTTTTCTCGCGACAGAACGACTCGGCGACATCGACTCGGCGACATCGACTCGGCGACGTCGACTCGGCGACGAACGACTCGGCGACGAACGGCTCGTCGCCGTATCGACTCGGCGACCAACAATTCGGCGAGAGAGTCTATAAAACTTAAGGGGATGCGAAATGTTTGAAGTAGAGTTCAAAGGAGAGCTACTGAAAGGCGCTGGGGCGGAGAGGGGGTTAGCAGATTTTTGAAGTCGGCTACTGCAGGTCAACGGTCGTTGCCCAATTAAAATGGGGAGGGTATTGGGAGGAGGTGGCTAATGTAACCGGGGTATGTTTCGTATCTGTCGCCTAGCTTCGTATCTGTTCGTCGCCCAGTTGATCGGGCGCCGAATCGTTCGTCGCCGAATCGACGTCGATGAGTTGTTTGTAGCCGAGTCGACGTCGACGAGTTGTTCGTCACCGAGCAGTTCGTCGCCGAGTTGTTGCGTACCCTGTTTAGATACAAGATACAAGATAGAAGCAGCAGATATGAGAGTCTTAAGACTCATTAAAAGAAAAGGCTCACACTAAGAGACAGGAAGAAAAATGTCATGATCAGAGACGAACTAGGTATAAAGAGTATCATACAGTATATAGAGGAGAGCCAACTGAGATGGTATGGTCACGTCAAGAGAATGGGAAAGGAGAGGATGCCATTACAAATGCTGTTATGGCACACACCGACTACCAGACCAAGAGGACGGCCAAGGAAACGATGGATGGACAACATCAGTGAAGCGCTGGAGTCCAGAGGAACTGAACTGAAGCAAGTGGAAGAAACGAAGATCTACATGGATAAGACGCGTGGAAAGGCTACTTAGCAGACAGACCACAAGTCTAACTGCATCGAGGTACAAGGTACAAGGTACAAGGTACCCAGTGGTTGAAATCGGTACCACCTTCTTTCCTTGTAAATATATGCAAAACTTATGCATGACTCATGAGTTATTTGAGTAAGACAGAGAGGCAGCAAGGCTGTGATTACCTACATTGTGTCCAAACGGGAACCAATATAGCAGTTGTTCAGAAATCTATGCACAGTCTTGAAGACAAAGCTACAGAAACGCAAAAGTCAACGAAGAATTGGATGACAGGCTGACAGTTCTTACTTTTGTACTAGTTACTAGATTATAAACGCAATAACAAACGTAGGCCTATTAGCTTTTATGTTTAATTAACGCGTCCAATTCCTAGCCTGGTTTTCGCTGTGAGGCTCCGATCCTGCACTTTGGTATTTCAGAGAAAAACTGAACTGGTTGCATGAGGGATATATTACAACCGAAGTTCATGTATTTTGACACAGGTGTTGTGAACATTTTCTCTTCTTCAGGTGCTCTGTTCAAAGACAGGTTCCATAAACTAGCGTCGCAACTCCTCTCTTTCTTAAGTTTTTATCTTCAGAGTTGAATACTTGTTTTGTGAGCATATTCACAATTAAACAGGGTGGTAGCGGTTTTATTGGCCCGCCCGGTATCATTTACCTAAAACTTAGTAAATCTAACCATACCTGACGTTCAATTTAAAACTAATAATTGCAAATTGCAATCAATATACTTACTTAGATGCTGCAAATGGCGTCTTCAATTCTGACAAAATCTTCAAAAGCACTATTGAATTGAAGTTGACGATGTATCTGACGTCAGCGTTGAAACTTTCTAGCAGGTTGAGGAAGGCCTCACTACAAATGAAAAGTAGACAAATGGCAAAAGTGTTATCGAGCTGACTCAATGAAGTCCTGGTATAACACAAAAATCACGCTCATCGCCTTAACACGAAACTATCTATAAATAGGTCTAATGACTCTAATTAAAAACCACTGACTGCAAAACCTAATCATGTGCAAAATATTGAGCTCAGGTTACAAGCAAATGAACAACAAGTACCAGTTTACATGTATTTTGTTGATTTCAAAAAGCATTCGACTCAGTAAAGCATGAGGAACTGTGAATATGTATGATAGAGATGGGATTTCCACCACATCTAATAGAGCCGCTGACCAGTCGATATTCTAGCCACCTAGACATTTGGGAGTTTAAAATGTTGGGAGGCCGAAGCATCGGGGGAGGTCATACTACTTGCCAAAATGTCAACATTTGGGGGATTTCAAACTTGCGGGATTCCCCAGAGAATGCCTCGAATAAACACTGACTGTTGACCAAACTGTATAACAAACAGAAAGCAAAAGTTAAGGTGACTGGAACGATGTCAAATTGGCTGAAGTTTAAAAAAAGGGAGCTAGACAGGGCTGTGTTATATAGCTGTACCTGTTTAATATCATGGCAGAAAAGGTAATGAGAGAAGCACTGGACGGTTTCATGGCTTGCCATCAAAATAGGAGGGAGAATGATAACAAATTTAAGATACGCAGATGACATCATACTTATCGGAGGTTCAACTGCAGAATTGCAAGATCTTGTATCTAGGGTGGACTTAATAGGCAGAAAATATAATATGATAATTAATCAATATTGCTAGGACAAAGGTAATGACACTAAAAGACAAGAACTGCGCCATCAAAATTCACAATATAATAATTGGAACAGGTGACCATCTTCCCGTACCTAGGGTCCGTCATATCAGACGACACTTCGAGTAAAGCTGAAATAAAAACCAGATTGAATAAAGGACAAACGGCAGGAGCATCACTAAACAAGACCTGGAAAAGTCACAGCATTCCAGTGAGCACCAAAGTTTGGTAACTGAGATCACTGGTGTGGCCGGTCGCTACATACGGCTGCGAAAGCTGAACAGTAATGAAAGAAGATGAACAGCGCATACAGGCACTTAAAATGAAATGCCTAAGACAAATAATATTAATGAGTTTCTTGGACAGCAAAGAAAACGAATGAATGGGTATTGGAAAAATCAGGGGTGTAAAGAAGCCTATTGGAAACAGTAAAGAAAAGAAAACTGAAGTAATGGGGACATATTGTGCGAATAAAACAGGACTTATCTAGAGAAAGAAATAAGTAAGTAAGTAAAATCTCGTTAACTTATATAGCGCTTTCAAAAGAAGCACCGAAGTAGCTCCTTATTCCTATGCGCTTAATCTCAAAATGAAGTAGCTATAGCCAAAGGTGGGTCATTCGTGCCGGGTCATTTAATCAAAAGGGCGAGTGGGTAGGACGTGGCAGCTATGGAGGAAATGATTTTTTGAAGAGAAATGATTTTAGTTTAGAAAGAAAAGCATGAGGAGATGTTGCAAGAAGGGGAGAAAATTGTGATTCAGAGTTTGTTATTAGGCTTTGATGTAGACAGCGGAGGGACATTGGAAATGAGTTCAAAAGTTCTGGTGCAGCGTATGAAATAATACAAGGCACACTGCTAGGATCACGAAAAAGAGGTAGACCAAGAAAAAAAATCAAAGAATGGACAGGACCAGTGGCGTAGCCAGGATACCCGGAAGGAGGATTGGTTTTGATCATAACCAACTTCGAAAATGTTGACAAGCAAAAAAGGTCATCATAAATCTACTTTTCTACATTTTTTCCTTTCCGGATGTGCTGACGAGCAAACAAGTCTTTACCTTGCAACTTTACATTCCATAGTTCTTAGCTCATAGAAATTATTTTGGGTCTGCAGCCGAAAACCATGTCCGAAAATAAAAAATGTATGGAAAGACATATAAAAAAATTTTCGTCGGCAGCCAAGAAGAGCTTTAACCCCCAAACATTCCCCTTGGCTACGCCACGGGACAGGACTCACTATAGAGCAGGCGACAAGAGCAGCAGAAGACCGTAACAATTGGAAGAAGGCAGTCCACAATGCAGCCAATCTTCGGAGCGAAGACGGTTAAAGACAAGACAAACTCGCTTTGCATTGGCGCAATCACGGGGAAGCACGGGACACCTAATGGCACGGCGACAATTTATTTCTGCTCGTCAAGAAGTTCTTAATGGGAAAATGTTGAAGTTCCTTTCCTATTCCGGAAGCCTGGTTATTACCCTGTCAGAGTTAACAATAGAACGGTTTCACTAGGAGCGGATTAAGATCGCCCGAGGCCCTAAGCTGAACTGCTATAGAGGCCCTTTTGCTATCCGAAGCAATTTTCTGGAATTCACCTTCTCATTTACCCTCAGTTAAGTAAACCGATAATGCGATAAACGGCAAACAACTTACTGTAAACTTAGCACTGCTGTGAAAGGCTAACAGCCAATCAGTGACACACGCATTGGATATGTATCTTCTGTGTACGGACTGGCTGACAGCCTGTTGCACTCGTTGCTGGCTTAGCCTGTGAGCTGCAGTGTTGGGCAAATCACAAATCAAATCACATAGCCTATAGGCCTACTCAAAACCAAAATCAATTGGGGTTCTCTATTCAATCAATCAGTGGAATTTCAACTCAAAACGTTTTTCCCAAATCAAATCAAACCACTATTTATCAAATCGCAAATTAAATCGAATCTATCAAAATACACCATTAACACTACATGAACTTTTAACACATTGTTTACATTATATTAGTTACAAAGCACTGTAGGACTCAGTAGTCACTAGTCACTCAGTAATGGGTTTAATAATTTCAGTTTCACTTTGACGCATGGCTTGTGCACAGAGAGTGGTGATGCTAGTCTTGCCACTGCCTGCAGTTTCATATTGTCATAGTTCTAGATCACATTTTTGCTTTCTCAGCAACAAAGATTCAACAATTGTTGTTGGGGGCTGTCCATTAATTATGTCAACAATTTATAGGCAATTTTTGACCCCTCCCCCTTTGTCAACAACTGTCAACTTTCAGTTACCCCCCAAAAATTATGTCAAAAACTTTTGACCCCTCCTCAAGGTCAATGACAGGTCCCAATAACGGATCGGAGAGCGGATCGTCTTTAAACGGTGCCGACTGACGTTCCGTGTCCTACACGATCCCTCGTGTCCCAGTTATCTATCCAAGCTTATTCGGAAACCGTCAGCGTCTGACCGTCGCCTTCAACTACGTTCAAAGCAGTCGCCCGGTACTGTACATTCCACCGCCGTCGAAGACTGTGAAATTCGGTGAGCGTTCTGTCACTCGCGGTAACCCTCTTCTTTGGAATTCGTTGCCAGACACAGTGACATCCGCTACTTCCTTGGAACGGTTCTCAGTTGCGCTGAAGACATATTTATTCAACATTTCATTTCCATTTATGTAAAGTGCTCTTGCTTTTGGCATCTAGCTCTGTTATAGCGCTATAGAAATTGTCGAGGTAATAAATTAATAATAATAATAACAAGGTTATTATTTCTTGCGGTGATGACCATTTTTCTTTTTTTGCTCATCGAGTGTCAAAATGTAGTGGTGATGACCTTTTCTGCCATGGTTTGTTCCATTGTAATAAGTAGTATTCCATGAAATTTCTTATTTTTTAATATTTGTAGAAAGTGAAATTGTTGACGTCAACTTCTTTTGCACCCCTCCCCTGTCAATAACTGTCAAACTTTTTCAAACCCCCTTAAATTGTTGACGTAATTAATGGACAGCCCCTTGATAAACTATAACGTCTTGCTGATATAATTGCTCAGGTGATGGAAAAACAGCCCCTCCACACTTCTTGAAGCAGCCCGTATGCTAAGCAGTCGATTGTAATGGCTATGAATATGAACGACTTCAAAATGGGCCTCAGTACTGTAGGTTACTAGATTTGAATGAGTGCGACAGTGGTTCTCACACAGGGCAGACCCTATTGAACCACTTTAAACCTTGTTATTATTATTATTATTATTATTATTATTATTATTATTATTATTATTATTATTATTATTATACTTGTGTCTGACTGTCTGTTGATGAAATAGAAACCACCATGGGGGTCTAATAGTGTTACCACTGCCACAAAACCATTGAGTCTAATTGCTCGAGTAGTACATATACAGTAGATATTCAGAGTTAAACATAAACTCGACTGTACAATGATGATTTGGGTTCAAATCAAAACTAACACAAATCAAAACTAACCCAAATCAAATCACTGAATTTTTAAATCAAATCTTTGGCTCTCAGATCAAATCAACCCCGGTGATTTCAATCGCGATTTGATTTTGCCCAACTCTGGTGGCTGTGGCCTGTAGACAGGCCGACGTGTAGGCATTATTATTATAATTGCTTATTATATTATATTATTATATTATAGTATTATAATAGGTTCACCTGGTTCACCAGTGGCGATTCCAAGAACTCTTGGTGGAGGAGATGCAATGAATTTCTAGGAAGATCCCGCCAATTGTCAAAGGAATTTTTGTAAACGGTTTAGAAGAAATCTTTAGATTTGATTTATAAGATATAACGTTCAGAATTGACAATGACTAAAAGCCATTTTAGTCTGGTTGTACACAGTCATAGTGCAAAATCGAGTTTTCTATTGCTGGAAGAGAATTTGTCGTGGACATTGTATCGAGGCTAATCCGTTTAGACGATCATCTTCCATTGAGGACGCATTTTTGGTGGGCCGGTGGGGGGATGAATCACAGTCCTCCCACACGTGTAACCGCCTCTTACGCTCGCACACACGCACACATTCAATGCGACGATGCGGTATTTAGCATTTGTTACTGCCTTACTGGCTAGTCTGGTTTGACTTAGATGTCTGTTTAACTTTTACAAAGATATTAGGAGGTCCGGACCAGCAGAGGTCCTAAGCTTACGTTGCTTTTATGTGTAATCTGCCACTGGGGTATCTTCACGACAACAGTGGCGTAGCGAGATGGGGTCAGGGGGCATATGCCGCGGGCGCCGAGGTGGGGGCGCCCAAATCGAGTATTTTGGTAAGTGAAATGCATAATAAAGAAGAAGAAACATGTGCGACGACCTTTTTTTGCTCGTCAGTACTATTTTATGTATGATATTTTGGTAAGTGATATTTTGGTAAGTGAAATGCATAATAAAGAAGAAGAAACATGTGCGACGACCTTTTTTTTGGTCGTCAGTACTATTTTATGAGGGAGCGCCGACGATGTGACGACCTTCTTTGCTCGTCAGCAGTGTTGGGGGCGCCAACGGTACACTTTGCCCCCGGGCATCGGATACCCTCGCTAGGCCACTGCACGACAATTAATCCCGCGACACAAAAGTTCGATAATGCATTTTGGAAAATCTAATCACGGTACTGAATATTGTTAGACATACAAGGTTCAAAACAGGACAGGACTGTTGAATTTGACACGATGACAATTTATTTTGCTCGTCAAGAGGAAAATGTCAAAGTGCCCTTCTATTCCCGAATCCTGGCTACTCCCCTGTCGGGGTGAACAATAGAACGGTTTCGCTGAATCTAATGTTCAAGACGTAAGTGAATTTCAACATAGACACTCTCACTATATCATATGCTCAAATATTTCAGCTTATTTCTCTTTATTGTTATTTTTCCATCCCCGCGTTTCTGTACCACTCTATTCTAGTACTATTCATTTCTTTTTCTTGGTGTCCATTGCATTCCTAAGCTTCGTCTCAGCCACTTCATTTCAAATATCTTGACGCATCTTGCCCATCTAGAATATTTTAGTGTTTCAGACCAGAGTTTTACGACTGACCATAATGCTATTGCTTTTCATAATCCTATTTAAGTGCTGGTGTTTATGGCATGACTCTTCAATATTCTCTGCAGGAAGGCATAGATACATAATCCTGCTGCTTGTTTAAATATATATATATATATATATATATATATATATATATATATATATATATATATATATATATATATAGAACTAATTACATTTAATTCATGTGATGTTTCTTCCATAGTTTGTCTCTCTGTTTCCACTTTGTTCTCTGAAGTTTATCTGCGCATTTTCGGATGGATTTCAAAGTGCATTCCATTTATATTACTGAATATTCGGTTAAATTCAAACATCCATTCTGTACAATTTGATGTCGCAAACGGAGTAACCAGGCTCCAGAATATGGAGGGAATACAGTCATTTCTAAATACCAGCTAGAAGGAGGAGCTTTGGAGGAATTTGGATAGTTCGCCAACAGGGTCCTGCCAAAAAAATAGGTCAGGATTCATCAGAGAGAAATCTCAAACTCAAATTGCTTTGTGGGCTGCATGAGGATTTGAACAGTAACCTGAGTGCCATAGCACCCGAAAGTTTTTACATGTATAATCACTAGTATGACTTCCAACAACTAAGTAAAAATGTGCTACATTTAAAATGGCGCGAACGTTAAAAAGCAGCTAGAGAAATATACGCAATTAATAATTAAATGGTCTATCTATTCGGAAATCGCAAATACCTTGAATTTTTAAATCCCAAAGTGTGCCGCGGACCGAATAAAATGTCCTCGCGGGCCGTATGAGACCCGATGGTCGCGTGTTTGAGACCGCTGCATAAAATTCCAATTAAATTGTCTACTCAAATTAAAATATTTAAATTAAAATATTTAGGCTTGAATTATATTGAATTGAATTTCCAGACTAGGCCCCTATATCACAGCATACCGGCAATCCTCTGCCCTTCCTGCCAAATTTTTCTCATCGACTTTGCAAGAATCGTACATCTCTAAGCCAGAATAGCATGCTCTACAATTTAATGATTTTTACTCATAATAACTAATAGACCTTTCGAATCGTCAAAATTGTTCACACGTAAATACAGCTCCGTAAACGTTTATTTTGAAAGATGTGAATGCAGATTAATTTTTCAACAAATAATATATTTAATATTGAGGGAAGTTCTACTTAATGTTTGATTCCAATTTTAAAATCAATGTATCAATTGACTGAAATTGTTGGTGATATGGATGTATATGTTTCGAACTCTTGAAACTTCATTTTAGGCAATCCGTTTGTGGAGTGTCATGCAATTTCTGCAGAAAGGTGATGCCGTCCTATGAAAACAAAACAGAAACATTATGCAGTAAGTATTACACGTTTACAGGTAGTGGTTCATCTGTTAGGCAATTCAGATTTCACCTGTTAGACAGTATTAAAGCTGAGCTGCGCCTGCTTTAAGACGAATGCTCCATAGTCTAGAAAGCATCTTCTCATATATTACAGCAACACAGAGCCTGCTATTAATTTCGTCTGCGTAGTACAGTAGGCTATAAGACCACCTGGAAGAAATCCCTTTATATCAACGTCAATGTACTGAATATTATTGTTAGAAGGTTTTAGATAAAGGAATAATGCTATCGTCCATGACAAAAGAGATCATAAATATAAAACAGTCTAAATCGCATTTTCTGTAACACTAAATTCAGTGACAGTTGAAGAAACATGACGGGGCATAATAGGGGGAATGAATTAAGCAAAAGAATATCAAGAAGCTTGTCTTAGATTTACTGTGCAAAACGGCATTGGTATGCGCATATTGTTGACATCTATTACATTAAAATCGTTATCTGTATGTCTGTTGCCTTCGAGCGTTCTGATTGGTTGGCTGTGTGAGCGTTCTGATTGGTTGCGTTCGAGCGTTCTGATTGTTTGGCTGTGTGAGCGTTCTGATTGGTTGGCTGTGTGAGCGTTCTGATTGGTTACCTTCAAGCGTTCTGATTGGTTGGCTGAGTGAGCGTTCTGATTGGTCGTTCTGGAATTGGAATTGGATTGGTCGTTGTGTGAGCGTTCTGATTGGTTACCTTCAAGCGTTCTGATTGGTTGGCTGAGTGAGCGTTCTGATTGGTCGTTCTGGAATTGGAATTGGATTGGTCGTTGCCTCGAGCGAAGCGAAGCGACGCGAAGCGACGCGAAGCGACGCGAAGCGACGCGAAGCGACGCGAAGCGACGCGAAGCGACGCGAAGCTCGCCTCATGCGAGCGAAGCTCGCGCGAGCGAAGCGAGCCTTCGAGTTCTAGTCTTATTATATAATTCTCGATGTCCGGTCTGTCTGTCGGTCACGATACATGGCAGATTTTGCAAGACGCTGTTGCCATAACAACGAAATTGTTTAATCAAAACTGTATAAAAACGCAGCGTTTAACGAAGCTTAAACAGCTTAAACCCCCGTTCCCCTCCCTCTCCCCATCCCTCTCCCAATCGCACCGGCCTCAACCCATCCCCTTTCCGGCCCCAACCCATACCCGCCCGCCCTACCCCACAGGCCCCAAATCCCCTTTCCCCTTCCTCTCCCCTATCCCTCTCCCAATCCCTTCCCTCCCCATACCTCTCCCAATCGCACCGGCCCCAACCCATCCTCCCACCCTACCCCACAGACTCCAAACCCCCGTTCCCATAACCTCTCCCCATCCCTTTCCCAACCCCCTTCCCTCTCCCAATCGCCCCGGCCTAACACATCCCAGCCCCGGCCCCGGCCCCAGCCCATCCCGCCCAGGCCCCAAACCATACTCGCCCCGCGCTACCCCACAGGCCCCAAACCCCCGTTCCCCTTTCCTCTCCCATCCCTCTTCCAACCCCCTCCCCTCTCCCCATCCCTGTCCCAATCGCTGCGGCCTCCGTTATTATATATATATATTTACTTCTTCCTAACCTCAATACCTATTTTTTTTAAACTTAACCCCTCAAGTGCAGATTAAATTTTCAGAAGCCGTCACCGTGCTGGGGATTTAATTTTTGGAAAAGCGTTCTTCAGAAATGATTGCTGTAACGTTTTAAATTTGCTATATCTCAGGCCATAAAGGACATAAAGGAGCTAAAAAGATGAGGTTTGCACCATTGCTTAGATTTTTTATTCCTCTTTCTAACCGTCCGTGCAAAACAAAAACATCTGGGGTAGAGTCCACTTTACGGCCTAATATATCACCCTCTCCCCCCACAACTTTTTTAAAGCCCCCTAGCAAAATATTTTCAGCGGTAACCCCACTTTGGTCAGCCTCAAAGTTGTAAAAGGATGTCAGAGGAACAAAATAAACCAAAAGTTTGAAAATCGGTTGACATTTGGTAAAGATCTATCAATTCTAACTCGATGACCCCAATGTTTGAACATAAGTATTATGAGCGAATTTCGCGTAAGTTTTGAATTCTGAGAAAGTTTCCTGTTTTTTGAATTTGCTATATCTCAGGCTATATAAGAGCCAAGAAGATGAGGTTTGCACCATTGTTTAGCTTTTTTATTCCTCTTTCTAACCGTCCATGCAAAACAAAAAAGTCCAGCGTTCACGAAGTTTGAGACAATCAAGTGAGAATGAGTAGCAGGCTGTTGCTCGGCGTGAAAAAGCAGCACAGCAAACAAGAGAATCAAGCACTGCATGTCGTTCGACACTGCCATATCATTACACTTACGTCGACTATCAAGTTTTAGAAAATTCATGCGAATGGGCGTTAACTTGGTTGAAGGAAAAGGCGGCGAGTTACGGACAATTAATTGCGCAAAATGCTATTGCATTTGCGCAAAATCGGGTGGTAAAACAGCCAATCTCCCCCGTCATTTTTGACGGGTAAACACCTAGTTAATAAATAATTATTTTGATTTTAACAGAATTCGACAATCTAATTGGAGATATTTATTTGGAGAAACTAATTATTGGTTTTGAAACTTTACGCCAGATCCCTAAAAGAAATTTGATTCAATATTGCAACAAGACTCACAAGAAACGGTGTCCACCTCGTTCCGTTCATGAATCCGATTTCTAAAGTATTATTATTTTTTTACATTCACCGTCAGAGCAGTAATATCCGGAACGACACTTCGGGTTGCACGCCACTAAATAAACAAATTCAGTAATGATCCAAAAATGATAATAGTGACATTGTAATGCATAAAAGTGGCCGGAGGCATTAAGAAATTGTGTGGCCAACTCTCGTCCGGTTCGAGGTCTGGAAAAGTTCTTCGAAAAGCAATGGCGTTGAATCGCTGCAGAGTGACAGACAATCGTTGGAAGAGGAAACTTCCTTCTCTCGTGTCTCCGGATTGCTGAGCAAGACGACGACCAAGCTCGTTGAAAAAACAAAGGGCGTCTTGACTTATAGGGCAGAGCGTCTTAAGTGCAATTGGCAGGAATGTGTGCATGGGGGTCAGGCTTTGATATTTTGCTGTTTTTCTGACAGCAGCGGCTTCGGCGGCGGCTCCTGCTGCTAGAGAAGTGGATGGCAAATAGGTGGCGGCGACTGTGTCCGCCACGGTTGCATCCCATACCAGGCTGCGTCCGGCTTGCCACGGGATCAGGGTCATACCGTCTGGTCTTCTTCCGTCGGATCTGCAAAGACCAGGCGGTTCCTTGATTGAAGGGACGCCCGCTCTAACCAAAGCCCGCTGCACCAGATCGTTCAACGTGGCATGACGAGTGGTGCGTCCTAGGCCTAGGGAACAGGATAGTCCATGCGAGCCGTCTTCCAGCACCTGGGCACCACAAGGGCAGAGGTGCTTCTCGGATACGTTGGCGCCCAGGCGAAGGCCGATGACGACTCTGATTGCTTCGCCATCCATCCGCAAGCCACAGAAGAAGATGGGCAGCGCGTGAAGCCAATCGCTGGCGTGTTATGCCACGCCAGCGATATATATATATATATATATATATATATATATATATATATATATATATATTTCCTTCTTGGCTTCAACTGCGAGCACCCGAGATCTTCAGTCGTCCATTCTCTTGAAGGAAAGTCTGCCTCCACGTGAGACCGTGGTCACCGTCCGATGGAGGGAAAGAGCCAAATTGGTAATCCAGCATCGGACCCTCTCCACAAGCAGTCCACATGGGATCGTCCACTGATCCTCAGAAAGTTTAATCACCTGCTCCAATCCGACCAACGGCAGTACCATCAGGCACGTCTAAGGCCGTTTCATCGGAGCACGCCGGGGACTGGCTTTGTGAACTGCCCATCGCTTCCTGTGGACTGCGCATGGACGACGAGGCAGTTAGAACTGTCGTCGGCCTCCGCCACGGTGCCATAGAGATGGACATGGGTTGGGTTAACCCATGGGTTGGGTTGGATTTGGTTGGGTCATAAATTTAGGCAGTTGTGGTAAGTGGGTTGGGTTGCAAAACGCTGATTTGCACGTGGCACAGCGCGCACACACCATACACTGGTTATAGAAAATGGTTATAGTTTTTCCGCATTTTCATCTGTCAAAATTATTGCTGCAGAACTGTCGCTGGCAACACTGGCTTATGACGGCTAGTAGTAAAGCGATTGGGGGGGGGGGGGGTGTTATATTCAGGATTGTCTTGAGCCCCTTGTTCTATTCATCCAAACACAGTTGTTCCAATATAATAAAGCATTAAAGTCATATCTCCTTTGATGCATAAAACCGCCTGTTAATCCGCGGCCGCGAGATATTTTCATAAGACCAGTTGGAGTAATAATTCAAGGCTTTGTAATCGAGAATCGAAATTGATGAATGAAGGTTATTATAGTCACTTTCTTTGAACCATCCACTGTAAATCCATCTTAATCCCCTTATTGCCTCCAACAACATTTATGAGCTACTGCATGCGAACTTGCTATGCAAATGCTACAGCATAATGGCTCTGGGGTTTCTTATTCGTTAATCTTTCAACATTTAAAGTTGAATTTTAGAGAGTTTAAGTACAAATCGAAACTCGGACGTCATCCTTCATTTTCACGTCACTGATAATAATATTTATTATAATGGCGGAAAATATACAGCGACACTTGAGAGGTAATTTTCAAAAATGATTTCCTAGAAATAAAGACCATTGAATAGATAGATAGATGGATAGATGGATAGATAGATAGACTGAACAGTTAGTTTTGTGAATAATCGTTCAATGAACATTTTTTGCAGTAATTGACAAATTGTTGCTTATCAATAAATTTGTTGAATTTGTTCACTTGAAGTTTGGTTTGGTTAGGTTGCGTGAATACTTGCAATTGCCTTAATGGGTTGGGTTGGGTTGGGTTGGAGATTTGATGGGTCGGGTTGGGTTCTAAAAAATGGACCCATGTCCATCTCTGCGGTGCCAACAACTGCGAACGGCACATCTGCCCATGTGTGGAACAGGTCTTAGAAGTTGGATCGCATGGGCTTTCTTGTTCACTCGGCCCAGGTCGTGTTCCACGTCACACAATGATCATTGACGTTGTCCACTGGGCGCTACTTCGAGTGGGAATTCCATCTGTCAAAGAACCACCCGATCTCTCGCGATCTGACGGTAAAAGACCGGACGGCCTCACCCTGATCCCGTGGCACGCCGACCGTAGTCTGATTTGGGACGTATCCGTGGCAGACGCAATCGCTGCCACCCATCTACCCACTGCGTCTTTGTCGGCAGGCGAGGCTGCTGAGGCAGCAGCAGTTAGCAAACATAGCAAATACTCAGATATGACAACAGATTACATTTTCTAGCCATTGGCCTTTGAGTCCTTCGGCCCCATAAGTCTCGACGCTCAGCTTTTCATCAGACAAGAAGGTCGTCTCATTTCAGAGTCTTTGGGAGACAAAAGGGATGGAAGCCTTCTATTTCAGCGTTTGTCCGTGGCCATGCATACAACGATTCAGCTCAATATCGTTTCGAGGAACATGTTCCGTGACCGACAAATGTTCTGTAATGCATTTTGGAAATTCTAATCACGACACTAAATATGCCTTGAAAAGGGGGAGTACTAACCAAAACAGCTAAATAGCGAAAATAGTAGACGTAGTGCTTTCCTTGAAGCGCTTGTGAACCACTGTCCTAAACCTCTTGGATTCACGCTATAACTAGTCTGTCCAATACTTCAGCAGAAGCAGAAGGATGATTGCAGTGGGAATATTCGAATAGCGTATTACGAAACTATTCACTATTATAGTTCAGCGTTCAACCATCTATTGGATAGAGTAGCTCAGAGTGGATCGTCAAAATTTCTACACATCTTGGCGCCCTCTTTCATACATAGCAATGTGTTGGCTGATTATTCAGTGTTTAATATATTTCGATGCTATTCAAATTAATTTGCATAAATTTTAAAACGTCTTTCCATGCGTAACGCCAGTAATCGCAACGACCACCGAAGAAAAAGATTCATCATAAAATATGGAAAGCGATTAATCATAAACTGCGATTTATCATCGATTGTGCTCAAATTTCACGACGGATCTCAGCCCGAATGGGGGTACCCGGACCACCTTTCTCCATCGCTTCCTCCACGCTAATGATAAATCTTCTCAAGCCACTGCTTTTAAAAGTACCCGAAACTTACTGTACTCACATTCCACTGCGTTCAACTGAAGCATAAGAATGACCACGATGAATATCACCGCCAAGAGTTGTAAGAGTCCTTTCGCCATTGTAGAATACCGTTCGACCAACTGATGCACATACTTGCTCAGCGCAGTAGTCAATGATTCCACCAACTTCAACGATCTCTCTCTTACGCGGACATTTGTCGCGGCTGATTTCAGGTTATTAAGTATTCAGATGCAATTCGAGACATTTTACATAAATTTCAAACGACATTTCATAAGAAAACGCTTCTAATCGCAACAATTGCTTAAGAGGAAGAAACGCCTGATATCTCATAAAATACGGAAATAGATTGATCATTTGTTGCCTTTAAGCAGTTTTCGTGTATTGCTATTACCGCTTTTAAAGAGCAAAGTAAGTAAAATCTCGTTAAATTCTCTAGCGCTTTCAAAAGTAGCACCGAAGTAGCGCTTTATTCCTAAGAGCTTAATCTTAGTATGAAGTAGCTATAGCCAAAGGTGGGGTCATTCATGCGGGGTCATTTAATCCAAAGGGTCAGTTATAGTTGGGACGTTACAGCTATGGAGGAAATGATTTTTTTGAACAGAAATGACTTTAGTATAGAGAGAAACTTGAGGAGATGTTGCAAGAGGGGAGGAAACTGTGGCTCAGAATTTGTTATTTATCCATGGTGTTGAAAGCGGAAGAATGCTGGTATTGAGTTCCAAAGTTCTGGTGCATCATAGGGGCCGTCCATAAATGACGTTACGCGATTTTGACAGTTTTTGACTCCCCCCTCGTCACAAGTCGTCACAAAAAGTGAGACCTTTAAAAAACGACGTCACAACGCGTTATCCCCCATCTTTGAATGTCAAAATTAATGTTTCAATTTACTTGTTTCCTGAATGAAGCGGGTATTGCAATGAATTCGTTTGAAAATACTCATTATAATTATTTTATTTAAAGCGAGGTTCAGACACGTTTTCAAATTCATTTTAAAAAATGAATTATAAGTGTAAAATACGTTCAACTTTGCGGTTACATAGCTTAGCGGTATTAATAATATTTAGTATTATGTGATGTCACATTTCTGGAAATTACCCTTCCTCCGTCGTCACACATAATCACACATGTTTGAATCTCCCCTCTCCTAAGTGCGTGACGTCATTTATGGACGGTCCCATATGAAAAAGCACGATTGCAAATTTTGAGAGATGATTGATTCAGAAGACGAAGAAGAGTTACATGAGAGGAAGATTGAGTGGATCGAAAATGTTGTGGGATTATCAGATTTCGTAGATAGACTGATTTTGATGCATGAAGTGAGTTACAAGTCATCCATGTTATTTTATATTTAATACGTTCTGCTATTTGCAGCCAGTCTAGAGATTTGAGCATTGCTGTAATGTGACAGAATTTAGGTGATTTTGTAACTGTACGAGCTAAGGCATTTTGAATCGATTGGAGTTTACATATGAAAGCTTTTGGGAGATTGTGAAACAGTGAATTGCAGTAATTTAGCCTAGAGTGAACTGTTGAAGTGGCATTCGTGGAAGAAGTTTTTAATATCAAGGTAGGGACGATGGCGGCGCATATCTCGAATGTGAGCATAACAGGTTTTTGCTAGTCTGGATCTGTGCCTTTTGCAGTCCCCATAGTGTGTAGAGAGCCAAGTAACCACACAAATGACTGTTACTTCTGCTCGGTTCCTCCTCTTTCCGGAGGGTTAAAGAAACAAACGAAATCGAGATTCGCCTTCTGGTACCGGCCCTACAAACGTCCGGTACCATGAGTACCACTTAGCCTCTGGCACCCAGTTCTTGGTACCGACCTTCTGACGTCCGGTACCGTTGGTACCATTCAACTTCTGGTACCCAGCCTTTGTTACCGACCTCACTCGGTACCACTCACTGCTCTCTTGGTATCACGTCCTAACTCTCGACACCAAGCCTTTCTCTTCCCCCGTACCGGCGTACCCTTGCTTGGTACCAATCTTCCCTAACCGTAGGCACCGCTGGTACCACCTCCTTCCTCCTTCTTTCAGCTGAGTCTCTGGTACCGCTTCTCTTCCCAGCTGGTACCGCTTGGTACACTTGGTACCTCTACTCTATCGATACCGCTATCCTGCCTCTCAACCTGCTTCGGTACCGCTCTTTTAGCCGGTACCACTCTGTTTCCACTGCTGGTACCACTGTTGGTACCGCCTCGCCTTAACTCTTCATTTGGTACTATTTCCTAAACCTCAGCTGCTGGTACCGTTAGGTACCGCCTGTACCTCTACTTTTCTTCCGTTGGTACCATCTAGTACCGTTCATTCTTTCCACCGTCGGCACCGCTGGTGCCGGTATCCTCCTTCTCTTTCTCCGTCGGTACCGCCTGGTACCGGTATCTACAAGGGAACTCACCGTCTACTCCCTTCCCGAACACGCGCTTCCCTCAGCTATCCACCCTGAGCATTGATTCCGTCCTCGTTTTATAGAACTCGTGGCCACTAAAACGGCGGTGTCTAAAACCAAAATCGTTCCTACATAATATCTCACTGTCGACTGGCGCCACCTAACGAATGATCTTATCCCACGCTCAATATACATTTTTAGTAAATACCCGACTATTGATTATATAATTATTATAATAAGGTATCTTATTTAGTTAATAAAACTATTAATCGTTTTATTAACTTATTTGTGATTTCCCTACACTATCTGTCATAATCAACATACAAAAAGTAACAAAATGACAGCTAAATAGTTATGAAATGTTTTTTATAAAATTATTTTATACTAGGTGTTTACCCGTCAAAAATGACGGGGGAGATTGGCTGGTTTACCACCCAATTTTGTGCAAATGCAATCAGGGGCGGCGCTGGGTTTTGTAATTTGTTGACTGGGTGGGTCTAATGCAATCTACACAGCCAGGACCCGCCGGCTCAGACTACCCCTCACCCCCCCAATCAACATTTTTCTGCGTCTTTGAACGATTTGCTTGGGTGCCCCTGCCCGAGGCTGGGTGGGTCCGGACCCGCGGACACCCCCCCCAGCGCCGACCCTGAATGCAATAGGATTTTGCGCAATTAATTTCTTTAAATCGCCGCCTTTTCCTTCAACCGAGTTAACGCCCATTCGCAGGAATTTGCTGAAACTTGATAGTCAAGGTAAGAGTACTGATTTGGCAGTGTCGAACGACATGCAGTGCTTGATTCTCTTGTTTGCTGTGCTGCTTTTCACGCCGAGCAACAGCCTGCTCCTCATTCTCACTTGATTGTCGAAAAGCTCGTGAACGCTGGACTTTTTTTGTTTTGCACGGACGGTTAGAAAGAGGAATAAAAAGCTAAACAATGGTGCAAATCTCATCTTCTTAGCTCTTATATAGCCTGAGATATAGCAAATTCAAAAAAATTGAAACTTTCTCAGAATTCAAAACTTTCACGAAATTCACCGATAATACTTATGTTCAAACATCAGGGTCATCAGGTTAGAACGGATAGATCTTTACCAAATGTCAACCGATTTTCAAAATTTTTGTTTATTTTGTTCCTCTGACATCCCTTTACAATTTTGCCGCTGACCAAAGTGGGGTTACCGCAGAAAATATTTTGCTAGCGGGCTTTAAAACAAATTTCAGGGAGAGGTGATATTTTAGGCCGTAAAGTGGACTCTACCCCATATTTTTTGTTTTGCACGGACGGTTAGAAAGAGAAATAAACAATCTAAACAATGGTGCAAACCTCATCTTTTTTAGCTCCTATATAGCCTGAGATATAGCAAATTTAAAACGTTACAGCAATCATTTCTGAAGAACGTTTTTCCAAAAATTAAATCCCCAGTACGGTGACAGCGTCTGAAAATTTAATCCACTCTTGAGGGTAACATTTAAAAAAATAGGGTTTGAGGTTAGGAAAGAGTAAATATATAATAACGGGGGCAGGGCATTGGGAGAGGAAGGGAGATTTGGGAGGAGGAAAGTGGGTTGTACGGGTTTTCGGAGCAGCGTTGTGTAGGTTTGGAAACGGGGTTTGGGGCCGGTGGGGTAGGGCGGAGCGCTGATGGGTTGGGGCCTGGGCGATTGGGAGAGGGATGGGTAGTTGGAAGGGGATAAGGAGAGGGAGGGGGAAGGGGGCTTAGGGCCGGGGCGGGAATGGGTTGGGGCTGGAATGGGTTGGGCCCGAGGCGATTGGAAGAGGATGGGAGAGGGAAAAGGGATGGGGAGAGGGAAGGGAAACGGGGGTTTGGGGCCGGGGCCGGAATGTGTTGGGGCCGGGGTGATTGGGAGAGGGATGAGGAGAGGAAAGAGATGGGGAGAGGAAAGGGGAACGGGGTTTTGGGGCCTGGGCCCGAATGGGTTAGGGCCGGGGCGATTGGGAGAGGGATGGGAGAGGAAAAGGGTTGGGGAGACGGAAGAAGAACAGGGGTTTGGGGGCGATTGGGAGAGGGATGGAGAGGGGGAAAAGGGTTGGGGAGACGGAAGGGAACGGGGGTTTGGGCAGGGGGCGATTGGGAGGGGATGGGGAGAGGGAAGGAGATGGGATAGGGAAGGGAAAAGGGGGTTTGGGGCCGGGGCAGGAATGGGTTGGGCCTGGGCGATTAGGAGAGGTATGGGGTGAGGGAAGGGGACGGGGTTTAAGCTGCAATTAAGACGCTTCGTTAAACGCTCCGGTTTGATTAAACAATATTTGGTTGTCAATGACAACAGCGTCATGCAATACCCGCCGTGTTGCCGTCGGACAGACGGACGGACATCGAGAATTATATAATAAGATGGCCAGCGATTTTACTATCTTGATTGCATGATTTCAGTATGATGAAATTATGTTCCTATTCCAGCAACATATATAAGCAGCATGAGTCGATTAATTAATTACAATTCGAACATTATTACTCAGTAGATCAAGCTTCGTAGACATTCTATAAAACACAAAGCTCACTAAGTTTCCTTTGAATATATTTGGAGAGGTGCGATTGAGTTTGGAGCAAGCGGAAATGGGTTTTCAATATTATTTTCGATGTTAAAGGAGACTACTTATTAGTATCAAAGCCATTTCTAGATTAATACAAATTAGTCTTCTTAACAACTGTATTACAATATGCTGATAATCTGATTACATTTCCCATCCTTCTTCTAGCCCTTGCTAGTATGATTAATGAAAATTAGTCTTTTAAACAACTGTATTACTGTAGAATATCCTGATTACACTTCAATTCATCTTAGAGCGTTTGCCAGTAAGCATGATTAATGCAAATTAGTCTCCTAAACTACTGTATGACAATATGCTGATTACACTTCCAATTAAGATGAGATAATGGCCGAATGCTGAGTGTCAAGTGTCATCGATGTAGGAACCAAAAATCCATCAGTTGATATTTTCGTAAAAATTAAAATGACCTGAAATTAGACAGAAATTCACAGTTAGTCATAACCGATAACCCAGCACAGCATCGACATTACTTGGATCATTTATTTATCAGATTAGTTTTTTTGTAGAAGCCATTTTCTTGTAAAAGCCACCTTCCATACAGCGTTTTTCTATCGTCAATACATCTCACATTGAAAGCGCTTCATCGCTGAATGAGTAATACGAACCTTGTTTACTTGTTTGTGAAAGGCTAGCGTAAGTATGCTCATTATTTTGCAAGTCCACTCTCACGCGTTCATAGACGACGCCAGCATCTGACTGAGGGCTTCCTGCATTAACTTCATGCATTGCAATCTGAAGATAAATATCAGAAGAAAGTATCACATAGTATCATAGCGTCGTTCATATATACAAATCAAAAGGGTTCACGTTGAAAAGATTCTTTATATTAGAACAAATCTATTTCTAAAGCAACGCAATTATAAATAGGATCCTGAGTTTTTATCCATTACTATTGGATGCAATTTGACGAGAGTTCGATTGTATATTATCACTCTCAAAGAAAAACGAGGCATATTTTAAAATGGGGGGATGCAATTATCAACAACCAGCGCCTTTATGGCAAATCGGCACCTATCCGTGTACAAGCAAATTTTGGAAATTTCTGCAATTGTGAACAAGCGTTATTAACCCACCTAAAGCGCAAGTAATAACAAACCTGAGATAGTGGTTGCGGTTGACGGTTCCGTTTGACTCTTTTCACCAGGTAAACAATCAGAACAGCGATTAAGGCAGTTGGCGTCATACCAAGAAGCACCCACATAGAGATTACAATTGGCGATGGGAAGTTGACTTTCGCTTCTTCAGTTTTGTTGATGGAAATTGTTTTAGTTGCAAGAATCAAATTTCGACTTTTTAGTGTTTCTACTTCCATTTCAACGACTTGGCCTTTACCGAATTTATTTATCGACCAGACGCTCACCGTGTACTTGGTTTCCGGTTGAATGTTCTTATCAAACCAATATCTGTCAGTGAAGTTGTAACCATAGTAGTAGGAAGTGTTCGAAGACTCCACTATGGTTCCGTTTTCAACTTGAGTCAATTGCCAGCAGACTGTCTGTCGTCTATCAACTGAATTTGGCCACATTACGGTCCACTCGACAACGAATGTGTTGTCGGTCACATTTTGAATGCTGACATTCGACGGAGCATCAGGAGGACCTGAAATTTAAAAGCAACGAAGAAATCACTTGATTCTAGCTTGCCATTGAAACATTAAAATATATTTGCCTTCTTAATGCTGTAAAATATTGCTAGTTGATTCTCTCTAAAAAAACTTTAATATAATCTTGCAATATTTCTTATTGGTTTCTTTCACTCTTAATTACAGTTTTATTGCCATCAACACACGCGTATTTTCACTTTTCATTATTAGGCCTAAAGCCAGGTTATGTTAGAACCTCAGTTAAGTGACCTTATATGGCTTATATGGTCCTCGACTGATGAAGTGATGATACACAAAGTGTCAATCTGATGTTTAGCGTAGAGCAAGACCGAAGCTGCAATTTGCAGTATCAGCCGAAGCTGGGGCCGAATTTGCGGTCCTACATTCGGCCGAAGCCGAAGCTAAGCCGAAGCTGTCTGTGATAGATTCGGCCGAAGCCGAAGCTATTGACACGCAGTCCTGAAAGTTAGCTAAGCAGCTACGAAGAGTCATATTGGAGATGCAAACAAATTACGTGACTGATATGAAATATTAGCAGAAGTTAATTTTCTCACTTGTTAACTGAGAGTGACTTTTTACATAGGTTAGGCCTATAAAAACACATGAATAATATAAAGTGTAAATGACCTCAGACTCGATTTTACTAAAGAAAATCCAAATAGCATTTGTAAGCGCCATTTCCAACGTCGAGTGTCACTTCGAAACGAAGAATGAAACTTAAATGTAATGCAACCGTTCAACATGACAGCTATTAATTAATCGAATTAGGGGTTCTATTCAGGGGCTTAACAAGCTCCGGGTTCTATTCACCCAAACGCAGACGTTGTTATATATAGGTCTATGCAGTGCCAGTAACAATGCGATAAAGTCTGTAGTCATAACTCCTTTGATAAATAAAGCCGTCATTATCAGTTCGCAAACCCGGCTGTGGCCGTTGCGAGCACCCCACCGATTTCGATCATGTTCAGTTTCCTATGCCTATGCAAATGTTAATCCGAAGTCACAAGATATTTGCATACGACCTTTGAAACTAAACGATTCAAAGCATTGGAATCGGCGATCGAAATTGATCAATTAAGGTTATCATATTATTACTAATTATTATTCAAACCATCCGCTCCATCACATCCCCCCTTAATCCTCTTATGACCTCCAATTGCATTAATGATCCATGTTAAGTTAATTAAGTTAATTAAATCAAAAGCAAATGCTACAATTGCTCTATTGAACATTATTCGTTAGGCTTCTCAGTCACTCAACATTTGAAATTGACTTCGAGAGAGTGTACGTAAACAACATAAGCAAGACTTTATAACAACGAGAACCTTTTACAGTCGTAATTTATATGACGCCAAATGTTCGGCTTATGGCCGATACTCATACTTAGTTAAGGCCGAAGCCGAAGCCGAACCCGAGCATTACGAAAGCGATTAGGCCGAAGCCGAATGTTGGCCGAATATGAATGACTCCTTAGATTCGGCGCCGAAGCCGAAGCCGAACTTCGGTCTCGCTCTAGTTTAGCGTTCAATATGCAGCAGTCGCTGACGTCGCCAGATATTGTATATTGTCCATGATCATTCATCATCATCTTCTCCTTGTTCCTTCATGAACTGAAGTTAAGGTGACAGCATGAATTTCTTTCCTCCAACCATGTCGATCCTCTGTCTTCTTGACTGCTGCTGACATTTTCATTCCTGTCCACTCTTCCACGTCATCCGCCCATCTTCTCCCTGGTCGCCCTCTTCGTCTAGTTCCCAACATCATTCCTTGTTGGATTGTCTTCTCCAATGTTGACCTAGTGTCGCTGTTCCGCTGTACGTGTCCGAAGTATTGCAGCTTCCTTCTTTTGCACATGTTGAGAAAACGTCTTTCTGCGCCTGACATTTTCAAAACCTCTTCATTGGTTTTCCTATCTCTCCAGCTTATGCTTTGCATGGTACGTAATGAGTACATTTCAAAAGCTTCTATGCTTCTCTGTATTTTTCTTTTAAGAGTCCAACTTTCACACCCATATGATGCTGTACTCCATGCAACACTCTCGATTATCTTCTTCTTTATTCTCATGCTGATATTATTGTCTTTCCAAATGTTCTACATTTTTCTGACGGCAACCCTTCCTTTTGTCAATCTGGCCTTTATTTCTTCCTCTAGGGAGCAGTCTTTTGATATAATCGTGCCAAGATATGTAAACTTTCCCACTTGTTCCATTACCTTCTGATCTACTCTGATGGAAACTTTGTCTCCGTTAGTTGTCATTACTTTTGATTTATTTACATTTATTTGAAGCCCATATTTCGCACTCGCTTGTTCCACTCTGCTTACTAGTTCTTGAAGTTCCTGTGCGCTCGATGCCAGCAAAACCACATCGTCTGCATACCTTAGATTATTGATGGTTAGTCCACCAACTTTGCATCCCCCTTTGAACCCTTCCAAAGCCACACGCATTATCATTTCTGCTATTATATTAAACAGACGTGGGGATATTGTACAACCTTGTCTCACGCCCTTTTTTATTTTGAACCATTCTGTGACTGTTCCCATTATTCGTATGGTACCTTTTTGGTTTTTGTACAAATTTGTTCATGATCATTGCTAAACTATTAATTAATAACCAAATTTCCACAGACATTGCTGCGTACGTACAGTACACTAGGCCTATAAGAAGTAGACAGACAACGGTGACTTTCCAATTCCAATAAATTGAGTCAAACGCCAGAAGATTGTCTGCTTAATATATATCAAAATGAATTCGACTATATATGGTTTCACTCGCCAAAGACAGAGTTGTGAGTCGTTTCTAATTCCGACATACTATCACCGCGCTGGTTTCGAACTTCTTCTTGTGGCGAACCGGGCCTCGAGGTTTCTACGCCTCCTAAACTCAAGATGGCTCAGCCCGGTTCGACGCACACGGGGTTTAGACTCAACTTAGGCACGTGGTCGTTCGTCCTAGCGTTTTGACTAGAATTCAGGCTGCCTTACTACCACCTGTACCTCGCGCACTGCACCTGTACTTCCCTTCGATGCTACACACTCAAATCCTCTCTTATATCGTCCCTTTATCTATTCTTCAACTCTCCGTGCACCTTGCCTCTCACCGTGCACCTTACTCCTCTCCGTGCACTTTACTTCTCGCACCGCCCTACGGCTCAGTGCCTAGCACTCACCTTACAACTCAGTGCCTCGCACCCACCTATCGCACCGCCCTATAGCTCAGTGCGTTGCACCGCACCGCCTTACTATCGGTGCCTTGCACCGCACCTCTCGCAATGCACCTTCACACTGCACCTCTCGCAATGCACCTTCGCACTACACCTCCGGTGCTTCTTCCAAAGGTGCACTTAATCTCAATCTCTTTGGACCACCCTGGCCAATAGGCTCTTCTTCTCACCTGAAACCGCGTTCGCCTTATTCCCAGGTGTCCACCTATCATGCCAGTGTGAGCTTTTTTCAAGAAGTCATCTCTCAAGTTCCTAGAAATTAACAACTGACGTTGTTCTTCCACGTTCACTCGATATAAAAGATCGTTCTCTAATGTTAACTGATCCTTCTGGTGCCACAACGCTTTTGTCTTCTCATCTTCTGACAATATCTGCAGAAGATCTGGCGCTCCGTTTTGTACCCAATCTCGCAATTTTACAATAAACGGATCTCGCTTCTGTTCTTCTGCCAGCACTGTATCGTTTAATTCTACCTGCACCGTGGCCACTACTTGGGTGCCTGTTTTCTCGGATCGCCGTGACAAGGCATCTGCGTTTGCGTGGCTCGCACCCGGTTGGTGTTCTATCTCAAACTTATATGCAGACAAGCACTCTTGCCACCTGGCCTGTTGACCTATCGGTTCTGGAGTTCTATTGAGCCACTAAAGTGCTGCGTGATCTGTACGCAACAAAAATGGGTTCCCCAGCAGATACGCTCGATAGTACTTCACGAAGTACACGACTGCCAGCAACTCTCTCCGGGTCACACAGTAATTCTTTTCTGCGTTGGACAGTAATCGACTGCCAAACGACAGCACTCTTTCTACTCCATTCTGTCTTTGTGATAGGACTGCTCCTATAGCTGTATCAGAAGCGTCTGTATCCAGTATATATTCTTCCTCATCTAACGGTAATCCTAACACTGGTGCAGTCGTCAACCTCTGTTTGAGTTCCTCAAAAGCTTCTTGCTGTGGTTCGTCCCAATGGAATCTCACGTTCTTCTTCGTCAGTTCTGACAATGGTGCTGCTATCTTTGGAAAACCCGGTACAAACTTCCTGTAGTACGAACACAGACCCATGAACGCTCGTAGTTTTTCAAACACTTGGGCCTGGGCCAATTCTGGACCATAGTCACTTTCTCTGGATCCGTAGCGACCCCATTGCCTGATACAACATGTCCCAGGAAATGTACCTCCTCACGCATTAGCTTGCACTTCTCGGGTTTTAACTTCAAATGTGCTTCTCTTAATCGTTCTAGCACTTGTCGTAACCTTTCGACGTGCTGTTCCGGTGTCTCCGAGAACACTATCACGTCGTCCAAATATACTAAGCACTTAAAGAAGTTGAGTCCTGTCAGGACTATGTCCATGGTGCGTTGGAAAGTCGCTGTGGCTCCGCACAATCCCATTGGCATTACTTTCCATCTAAATGCACCTCGTCTAGTCACAAAAGTCGTCTTATCTGCATCGGTGGCACTCATCTCAATTTTATGGTATCCGCTCCGTAAATCGAGCGTACTAAACCACCTTGCACCTGCCAACGTGTCCAATCAATCTACTATTCTGGGTAAAGGATAAGCGTCTCCCCTTGTTACAGAATTTAGTGCTCTATAATCCAAACAAAACCTCATGGTGTCATCTTTCTTCCGCACCAGCACTACGTTTGATGCCCAGTCACTTTGAGCTGGCTCTATCAACCCATCCTGTAACATCTTGTCCACTTGTTCATCTATAACTTCCCGATGTAAACGAGGTTGAGACCTTAGCGATTGTCGAATTGGGTTTGCCGTGCCTGTATCGATCTTGTGTTGGGTAACCTTGCAGTGTCCTAAATCATTCTCGTACAGCGACAACACATCTATATATTCAAGCAACAACAACCACAATTCGACCTTGTTCTTATCTGGTATCTCGGCTTCAGATTCGTTCAACATTCTTTTCACAGCTTCCATCGCTTTTGACATTGGCGTGTCTTCCACTGTAGTCGACTTTTGGCTCTCTAGTACTTCCACATGGTGTACGGTGCCCAAACTATCATTCTGGTACAGCACCGCGGGTGCATCATTCAGGTTCATCACCCTCACGGTAGCTACGTTCGCACTTCCTAATACGACTCTTGCTGCGTGCACCCCGGACTTAAACTCTCGGTACTCCTCAGTCATCCAAGCTGACGATGACCTATCTTGCCTTGCACCTTGTACTACTCTTATCGGCACATCCATTTCTGACTTAGGAGGATCACTATCTTCTCAGCTACTTGCACTCGTCTGCACTGAAGTGTACTAGTCTGAGTTATCGATGGTATTCTTCTTCTCCCGATATATACCGCAGCATTAGCGAAATTAATCCAGCAGTGGTTCTCCATGAGTAAATCCATTCCCACGAGTATTTCCGTTACTTGCTCGCATACAATGAAGTTAACGTCCCTACGACACTTCCGAGCAAATCTCACAGGTATTGTCACCTGTCCGACCACCGTTATCTCACTTCCATTTGCTGCTCGTAACACCTGAGGTGCTGGATCTAGCTTCAATCCTTCTGCTAAACTCTCTGGTAACAAGCTTACTTCTGAACCCGTGTCAATAAGGCACTCCTGCTCTTGATCGTTAATTATACTTTTGATATACACTGATCTTTTCTTGCGCTTCCCTCCGGTCATTTTTACTATGCTTCGGTTCTCAATTATCCTCCTGGGTGCTGTGCTCTCAGTCCTTCTGCATTCTTTTGCTAGATGTCCAACGCCCTGGCACTTATAACACTGCACCTTACCCTTCCTTTGATTGCCATAATCTATCGTTTTTGGCACCGTGACTGCCGCATCTCTAGACGCTTGCACTTGTTCTCTCGTCTGTCTGGGCACTGCACCTTCTGCCCTCAACAACTGTCGTTCCATATTAGCTTGCCATTTCTCCATACTAAGCTTCTGTTCCGACATGAAGTCTCTCACCTGCTTCATCAATTCCTCAGTCGCACTCTCCTCATTCGTGGCTCTAACCTGTCGCTGATTATCCGGCTGTCTTCTCGTACTTGCGGGCACTTCTTCCGCTGCTCTCTTATAGCTTTCTAATCTTAATGCGACCCGATAAGTCTCATCCAACGACCGTGGCTCTCTTTCCCTGACTTTAAGCGAAAGCTCCTTATCCCACATAGCTTCCAGAAAAGCGTCTCTCGCCACTATCTCAGTCGTGTCTTTTATCGGTCCTGGAAAAGCTAAAGCTACGAGCTTCCGTATATCGTGCAGCAACTCCGACAAGCTCTCTTTATACCCTTGCTTCCGGCACCGCAACTGCGTACGGAAAGTCCCTTGCTGCGCCTCCAATCCGTACCTTTGCCTTAATCTACTTATCAATTCCTTGTATGTCACGTCTTCTCTGGCACCAAAATTCCATAACAGTTGTGCTAGACTCTTTTCCAAAGCACACTGTAAAATAGCTCCTTTATCCACGTCTGTCCACTCATTTTACCTGGCATAGACCTCGAACTGACGTATGAACGTCTCCAACGGTATCGTACCGTCAAACTTATTTGGCTTCATTGGCGTACGCTTTACAGCTTCACGCCATGATCCTAGTTCTTCCACCTTCACTAATTCAAACCTCGGTGTACCTGCACTCCTTTCCGGTGTTTGAGGCAGTAGTCTACTCGTCCGTGTTGGACACGCACCGGTGCTCACTAACCCTGGTTCGAAGTTAACATCTTCCATCTTCACCTTCACTGATTCTATTTGGTCCCGACTCAATGGAACCCTTCTTTCTTGAGACAACGACTCAAGCATTACTTTACTGCGGCCTCTTTCGGGTGCCTGTCCTCGCCCGAATCCACGGAAACTATCCACGTACGCGTTGTAATGGTCGATAGCCCGCCTACGGTGTTTATCGTCGGTCCTTACTCTGGGTGCCAGTTCTTCATCTATCATTGTTTCTAACAGTGAATTATATTCAATGATTCCTGTAGTCTCATCGTCCATGTCCATGAGACATTTCAAATCAAATGGCTCAGGCTCCATAGCCTCGGCCATCCTCTAATACCTTTCTTAAGACTGGGTGCTTTAATCAAGGTGCTTGACACCCCGGTGCAAGCACTCAACACGACCTTGGGTGCTCCTCTGGTCTATTCTACTTTCAAACCTCGACCTTACTCTACTTGGTGTGATTTTACCTTTCAGAGCCTTTCCTTACTGCACTCAGTGCGCTTTACCCTTGTGAAGCCAACCTTTGCTCTGCTTAGTGCGCTTTGCCCTTATGCAGCCTACCCCACTTCTGGTACCAACTATGTGGCGAACCGGGCCTCGAGGTTCCTACGCCTCCTAAACTCAAGATGGCTCAGCCCGGTTCGACGCACACGGGGTTAATACTCAACTTAGGCACGTGGTCGTTCGTCCTAGCTTTTTGGCTAGAATTCAGGCTCCCTTACTACCACCTGTACCTCGCGCACTGCACCTGTACTTCCCTTCGATGCTACACACTCAATTCCTCTCTTATATCGTCCCTTTATCTATTCTTCAACTCTCCGTGCACCTTGCCTCTCTCCGTGCACCTTACCTCTCACCGTGCACCTTACTCCTCTCCGTGCACTTTACTTCTCGCACCGCCCTACGGCTCAGTGCCTAGCACTCACCTATCGCACCACCTTACAACTCAGTGCCTCGCACCTACCTAACGCACCGCCCTATAGCTCAGTGCCTTGCACCGCACCGCCTTACCTTCGGTGCCTTGCACCGCACCTCTCGCAATGCACCTTCACACTGCACCTCTCGCAATGCACCTTCACACTGCACCTCTCGCAATGCACCTTCACACTGCACCTCTCGCAATGCACCTTCACACTGCACCTCTCGCAATGCACCTTCGCACTGCACCTCTCGCAATGCACCTTCACACTGCACCTCTCGCAATGCGCCTTCACACTGCACCTCTCGCAATGCACCTGTCGCACCGCACCTACGGTGTTTCTTCCAAAGGTGCACTTAATCTCAAGGGTGCTTCCTTAACCTCAGGGTGCACTCTTCCTAAGGGTGCATAGGGTGCACTATCCTTTCCTGCACTTACATTGACCTTTCCTTTCATACACACGCTGCCCTCAGCTATCGGTCCTGATCTATGGCAGAACCGGCTATTTATACGATTCCTGCCGGCCAAGGGGAAGGGGTTACTACTCACTGACTTGCATGCGCTTCCCTTTCTTTAATGGCTCGCTGCATGCATCTAATGCTTTCTCTCTCACTACATGTGGTCATTCTATTATTATGTTGGGCCTATCGGGCCTCAGCTCATTATCATTAATTACCTCCTAAATCTTACCTATGGCTATTTATAAATTCGTCACATTCTTCTGCTTCTTCTGCGAGAGGATGCAACTTAACCTTCGAGTGAACTGCCACTATTAACCCCAATCCACATGCACTTCTCGAAACCCGACACAATGATCACTAGGGAACAACCCGCTTAATAGCGCTTATCGGCTAACCGCGTTATAGCTAAAATTAGAATCGGGAATCAGGTCAGGCGCACTGTGCATGCGTATTGCAAATGTGGACAGTAAACGGTTGAATGCGCGCGGTATTTTAGAAAATACTAAATTCATGCCGTTAACAATGCTCTGCACTCGAGCCAACGTTTTAATCCCACAACTGATTTGCCTTTGCAGATCACTACAGCGAAATTTTGCTCCTGGAAAGTCAGATTCTAACAGCTTTATCTCAAAAAACACGTTGCTTGACGCCATGTAACCCTCAAATTCACTTGCTGCTCGCTGTCCAAATTTGCATAAACCTGCGCGCGCAGCCATGACCTAATTATTATTGTCGATAAGCGCTATTGAATCACAACAGAACCAAAGATTTCCTGTTCGAATCCAATAGACATTTATTAAAACGCAACTTAATTAATCATATCTCATCATAATGGTTCAGGTTAGTAAGGTTCATGATTGTTCCTGGTTAATGGTTTTTGTTCTTTCGTCTTAATTACAACTTTTGTCAACTAAAGGGTGTACAGTAGGGTGGAGTGAAAAAACTTTTTCTCAGTGATGTAAATGTAATAGTTTGGAAAAGTTGTGTTATGGTATAGAGAGAAACTGTGCCAAAAATCACTTAACTGGATTAATGTTTAGAGCCTCCCCAAGCGTCCTCAAGTTTCAGTAATATCGCTAATTGGTAATTGTGTATGCTGCTGCGTTGGGATATATCCTCTATTCCCACTGTCTCACACAAGGTTGCTGAAGTTAATAACGCCTTACCAGTAGAAGTACATGAACCTGTTAAAGCCCTTCAAGGTAAGGATAGACCAACCATCCTATCAAAATAAACCCGAGGATTTTCGATTGGACTGCAGAAACAAACTTGTTTGATATACCTGCATGCAGATTTCAACTAGTGTGCCTGTGTGATGGAAAACAAGGTTTCTGTAAAGGATCGTGAATTTCTGTTGGGTCAGCGAGGTGCTAGACGAATGGCCGTGGTAGGAATTGACATCACGGAATGAGGGAATATTCTTAAGAGGTTGGCAAGAAGACGCTCAGAACTCTCCAAGGTATCTGCGTCACAACCATCCACAAGTGGGCAAGCATACACAATTACCAATTAGCGATTTTACTGAAACTTGAGGACGCTTGGGGAGGCTCTAAACATTAATCCAGTTAAGTTAAGTTCCTGTTGAAGTCATCAGTATAGGTCTAATGAAGATACATATACTTTAGACAGTGATTCCCTTGATGATAACAACTATGATCCGCCAGAGATTTCACGTCGAGAAATTGAGAGTAAAGTAAAAAGAAAAAGAAGACCTCTTCACAAATGCGAACTTCTCTGCCTAATATATCTTTAATAGCTGCGTGACATGTATTCTGTATCAGAAAGGCAGGTAGCTGCCCTATCTTCGGCATGTCTTCAAGATATTGTACGCGTTTATGAAGACAATAAAACCTTCATTTAGACAGAAGCAAAATTAGAATTGAAGGGAAAGGAAAAGAACGGAACTGAATGAAGAGGAGGACAGCAATGTTATCGAATGTGTTTCTTTTGATGGAAGGAAGGATACAACACTAGTGTCTAAGAAGAAAGATGGGATACATCGTATGAAAACTGTAATTGAGGAGTGTGTGGCAATTGTTCAGGAGTCAGGGTCTAAGTATGTTGGTCACGTTTCACCGAGAAAGGATCTGCGATTTGAATCAAAACGTGTATTGTGTACATGCTAAAAGAGAAAGGAGCTGACTTACAGAAACTGCTTGCTACTGGTTGCGATGGTACTGTAACTAATACTGGGAAATCAGGAGATGTTATGAGGTTGTTAGAAGAAGTAGTGTGACCTTTGCAGTGGGTCAACTACCGGTACAGGACCTAAAGGGTTTCTGGTCCACTTGGTCAGCAGCTACAAACTTGTCAGAACTTTTCCATTGTAGGTTTCGATTTAATTGAAGGAGAGATACCCATTGTAACATGCGAAGACTTAAGTTCAGATAAGGCTTATCTGCCGGACGTTTGGAAGGCTATAACACTTGGTGACTATTCGCAGAGTTTGGCATCACGCGACCCAAGGAAACTCGCACATTCAAGATGGCTTGCAACAGCTAACCGAGGGACGGAAAACCCAACTGAAAATTTGAAAAACTAGCAACTTATAATACAAAAGTATATACTCCAGTCTGGTTTGATATCAAAATGAAGCCATCCTGCTGAACGGAGGGCACCAACTTTGGACGACAATTTCATTATCACGATACCTTCCTGTAGAACTTAAATTAGTAGCTGATCCGGCAATCCAAAGAAACGGCTACTTTGGACATGAAGAGAATCTACTGCTGGCAATGTTATCAGATGCAGATGCACAGCAACACATCAGAGAAGGTATACTGCTATGAAGAATACTGAAAGCTAGACGTACTTCAAATATTACTCGAATTCCAAAATTCAAAATTCCAGTGTTCAATGTTGATGCTGCCAGTTAGGCCTACATTGACTTAATTAACTGGCACAAGAAACAACTATCAGCTCCTCCTCTACTTTCTAACCTCTCAGGCCAAGACATTTCTTCCTTGATAAAGAGCGCAGATCAGCAGTTGAACTTTCAGAGATTTCAGTGCCATTCTCAGGCAACTGAAAGATGTGTGAAGCTAGTAACTGAGGCCAGTGCTGCAGTATGTGGTCCAATTGCAAGAGAAGGACACATAAAGCATGCCTCTCTCAGGCTAATGCCATATTCTAGCACAAAATCAGACTTCAGACAGAATCAGACAGAAACCTGTGGTTTCACAGTAAAGCGCATATTGTGTAATATAGCCGGCATGTACTATGCTTTGCATATTGTGAGACATAACGAAGCTTGCCGCAGCACTACATGGTCTATAAGTATGCAAGATGCAATAGAAATTGATTGTAATTCTTTTTACCTCTTTACAAAAGCAGTTTTGGATAATTGTATTGTTTGTATTATCAAAATAAAACAGTTGTATGTAAATGAATAAGGCCTATATGCCAAAATGCATTAATTGCACAAAATGCCCAAACTTCATTGTCTCTGGGGAGGCTCTTAATGTTAATTTAAAAATTCAAAATTTTCACAGAACAAATCACTGATACCTTGCACAACTTTCCCGCACTATTAGAATTTTGAATTCGAAAATTTTTAAAATTTCGTACTTTTCACTCCACCCTAGTGTACAGTTAGCAGTGTTGAAAAGTATTTAAATACTTTCAGTATTTAAATACTATTTAAATACTTTGTCCAGTATTTAAGAAAGTATTTAAATACTCATCCAAAATTAAGTATTTAAATAGTATTTAAATACCATAGAGTATTTAAGAAATTTAAATACTTTGGATTTATTGCAATTTTCACATAATTATAACGTTTCTTATAGACTGTTCATTTTTACATTTTCTTTACTGATGGTCTTAGACAGTTGAACAGTTAAGTAGGTCTACATTGACATTGTTAGAAATAATTTTAACTAACATTTCTTTACACAAAAATATGGTTGTGGCGAATCGTGTCAAATACATTATCAAGTATTTAAAAAAGTATTTAAACCTTATTTGCCAGTATTTAAATACTTACCCTGGTATTTGGGTATTTAAATACTATTTAAATACTACCTGAGAACCAAGTATTTATGAAAGTATTTAAATACTTTCAGTGAATTATTTATTACAACACTGTCAGTTAGAACTTGACTGTACATCTATTTATGAATATTAAAACAACTTCCCAGTTCGATATGAAGTTTGACCATGAATAGAGTTCAGGAGAGAAGCGAAGCGGACGACCGACATCAGTGCTGCTGCACGTTACGGAGACATGGATTCGCCCTCGTTCCTTCGACGTAGCGGAACCGACCCTCTGCAGTGACGCCCTCGTAGACTGGTTGACGCAGCGACACCTTCGTAGTGACGCCCTCGACGACTGGAAGGCAACGTCGTCCTTGTAGTCTGGAACGTAGCAACGCCCTCGAAGTGACGGCCACGTTGCCCCAGCACGGCTGCGCCTTCGTTCTTGCGACGGCTTGGCGACGCCCTTACTCGACATTCTCCCGAGCAACGATACTGACTGAAGATCGATCCGAGAAGCCTTCTGTTGACGACCCGATGTTGTCGTTTGTTGCGTTGCTCGGTTGTCTTCAGCTCCGGTTGAGGCTCGATCGAGTTGAGTCTGACTTCCCATGTAATTCGTTCTGTTTATATAGTCTTTGCCTAGAACATTCTAGAATCTCTAGTCATTCATGCATCATGCATGACGTTGCGCACGTCACTAACTGCAACAATGACCCACTAAAGTACGATCAAAAGTTTCCATTCGAACCCCTTCATAACAGTTCACACACACAACATACATGAACACGCATACATACATTATAAACTGTGTAATAATACAATGGAGCTTGGTAAGAGTGAATGTTCAAAAATGGTGGTTTAGGGTCTCTTTAATTTATAAGCCAAAGGCTACATAGGCCTGGTAAGCATAATGGTTAATCTGGCTTTGATTGGGCTAAAAAGAGACTTCACGGATTTACTGACCTTCTGGAAGAACCTGAAAAGTGATTGTTGCTGAACCCAAGTCGTTGGTCATGTTGAAAGAATAGTTTCCGTAATATTCAGTTGAGGCGAAGTTGAAATGAATTGCACATACGCGATTAAAACAATTGTTGTCATAAAACCAAATATTTGAATCCGGTGGAAGGTCTTTTGAAGCTCCGTTGAAATTGACAAACGACCAGCTGCCTATCGGTGAATATGGAGGATAGGCCTCGCAATAGAAATTCAATGACACCGCTTTATTAATTGCTGCGTTGAATTTCTTACTCTCCGGAGATGTTGGGATGATATATGGTTTATCTGAAATAACAATTCAAAGGTTTCAACCAAATGAGAAACGTGTCATGAATGGGTTGACTGTTAGTCCTGATCTCTTTTTGCCATCGATGTGCAGACCATTAGATTTAAATTACGCACAACTGTAAATATCGCAGTACCAAGACAAATGCTCACAAATAATAAATTATATCATCATTGCTTAGTTCAGAAAATGCACACAACTAATGTCGGGCGATATTTATGCATAATGGTAAGCGAAAATGCTACAGATACAGTGATGGGTAATTGCCTTTTTATTTAATTAATTAGAATTAAATTTAGTTAAAATTTTACAATTGGAATTAGAATTAGCAAAATTACACAACTAATTAATTAGAATTAGATACCTTCTAATTTAATTAGAATTAGCAATTAGAAGTGCAATACTAAAAATTGCGATGCATTTTAATGTAACGACAAAAACTAATTTCTTCCTCTGTAATCATATTATTAATTATTATTCATATTATAATTATATTAATCAAAATTATATCAGAATTGCAATTTGCATATAAAAGTGACTCAAACAAAGTATCATCTAATTTGATTTCTCCTATCATTAAGAATAAATCCAGCTGCACTAAATGATCTTTCAATAGCAGCAGGTGTGGCCGGTACAATACTGTATGATGCAGCAAATGCAGCTGGTATGAACAGGGAAAGTTCAATTTATGGTCCTCCCAAAAAGAAATACAATTAGTGTTCATATTGGTTGGAGTATCCAAGTAACTTTGGAGCGATTCAGTTTCTGTTGATTTCAGCAAAGTTTTTTTCCATATATCAAAGCAGATCGTTGTGGGACTTAATTTTAAGTATGACTGATTTGTCATAGTCCATAGCTGGTGTAAAAGATGTATTGTTTATCTGCTTTGAGACTGAATTTACTTGAAGTTTAATTTGTCCTTGAAAAAGTATCCTTCCTCAGCATTCTCTATCCACTTGAGTTTGGGTCGTGGGTCCAAAGCACTTGACACAAGCAAGTGTGCTAATTAGACAACTAATTGTTCTTTTCAATTACAATTAGCAAGCTATTCATTAGAATTAGAATTAGAATTAGCAAAATTTTGGAAGTAATTGATTAGAATTAGAATTAGACAGATAGCTAATTCATTAGCTAATTAATTCAGTGGCGTTCCTAGGCTTGGTGTCACCCGGTGCGGAAATGTGGTGACAAGCAAAAAAGGCTATTTTCCTTCTGAAATATAGTGACAAGCAAAAAAAGGTTATCTTCCTTCTGAAATGTGGTGACAAATAAAAAAGGTTATCTAAACAAAATAATAAATTTCTTAGTTTGGGTGTCACCCCGCTGGGTGGTGTCACCCGGTGCGGTCCACACCCTCCGCACCCCTTAGGAACGCCACTGAATTAATTAGAATTAGACATTCAATTACCCATCACTGTACAGATTTGACTATTGCCGCATTGAATTGTCCATTTGCACTAGAAAAAGTTTATATATTGATCATCATTATCATCATCATCATCTTTATCCAGCCCCATGCCAATGAAATTCAAAAGATATTTGCAATTTTCAAAAAATGAAGGTTAAACCAGCATTCCTACATTAGCAATTGCACCAGAATTACGTTAGAATTAGGTTACATACTGCAGGGGGCGTGAATATTGTAGTGACTAAGCAAATACTGTAGAGTGCTTAAACTACTGCTGCTTAAATTGCCTCGAATACATGGGTCATATGGGTCAAATTAATGTTCCTCAACTTATGTGTGCTCTTGAGTTTCAACCGCACTGAAAGTGTGTGTGCAATTGTGAATTATTTATAATTTTTCTCACTTCATGCTTTTCATTTACGATGCACTATTCCTATTTTGAAAGACTGGCTGAGAGCTACAGCAACAGAGATCAGCGCCGCCCTATGAGACCGTACGGCTCGGAAAGGATTTTGACTTTTGACTTGTTGGACCTCGTTTCATAATTACATTATATGCTTATATAAGCCTGTTTATCCAACTTTTCTCACGTCTTATTTGGAGACAATATTCGAAATCACTGATAGATCTGTAATCAGGTAGGCCTATGTAAGTTTTTCCATCTTCATTTCCTGCACAAGCAAAATGCTTATCATTATATCGAACTGAGTCGATAACAAGAGTTCTTCCGTCGTCTTTAAAGCTGTATCCAGGTCTTATGTTCCCATCGTCATCCACCGCAGGGCCACTGGAGTTGGAGTACGATATCCATAATCGGTGATAAGGCCATAATGGGTGATAATGATAGAGGTCCACGATCATCCATACATAATACAATTTCGATCGATTAGCCAGTGGCGACGTTATGCTGCATGTGAGTTCAACTGTGTCCCCTTCTGTGGGTTCGGCTGAGTGAGAGGAAAGAATTACAGACCCATTCAGGATGCCTACAAAAATTCATTGTTGCGTCAATATCTGCGAAAGACAAAATTATCGTAAACATTTCAACAGACTAAAATACCCAGACAATGTATGCGATAACGTGACAATTAACTGCTAATCTATCACGCTTTGCATAAGGCAGAAACGCTGTTATGTTCATGAATTACATCAGATACTAAATGCAGACAGTTGTAGAAAAATCACCAGCATCAGTTTCGATGGCGACATTAGTTTTCAATGTAAATGAAACGTTGATAGACTGAACTGAGAATGTATTAAGAAAAGGAAACGTCAAATGTGATGCAGGCGAAAATGAAACCAAACTCATCTTGTGATGAAATTTGAAAAGAGAAGAACTTGAATTGGACGGAGTTAAGAAACTACTGCAAAATAAGTTTAAAATGTCTGTCAGTCTGATAATAAACTTAAACATGTTTACGTTTGCTACAGTATGTGCCAAGATATCACAAAGAAAAATGTGAGGACATGAGGAGAACCAGAGACAATGGAGACAGTTGGACTGCGGAAGAAACAACCAACAGCATTTTATTACAGGATCAGGTTCTTCAAACTTAGGGAGAAATGCTACAAAGATATACCAGGATGGAAGACAGAAAACACGAAACGTAAAATCATGCAGGATAGATTTCTTTCAAGTACAGAAGCTGCAATTGGTAAAATTATCAAAGTATGTTAAAAGCATTTACTGCATAGAGAGGGAGATGACGTGACTAGCACAGTGATCAAAGTTTCAGCGGAGATAAGTTTCAGAAACGTTCGATGACATTAGCAATGTCAGAAATTGAGGGAGCGAGAACAGTTGTGGAAAGCAGATGATCACGCAAACAAGAAGACTGCCAAAGACAAGAAAGAAGCAAACGCAGTGGAACAGATGGGGAAATAAATGCATCTAGGAGTATGTAAACTAGCAGCTGGCATGATGTAGGAGGATACGGAAGAAATAATACAATTGATACAGCCAGGGCTGGATTAAGGTTCGAGTGGGCCTGGGGCTGAATATTTTAAGGGGTCCTATTTTGGCATTTTTAAGGGAATCTATTTTTAATGGGCCCATTTTTTTATTTTAAAGGGCCTATTTGAGCTATTTTAGCAAGTATTTAGGGCCTATTTTTGCAATGTTGTAAATTGCAAAACTTTTCGCAATTTTATTTTAAAATTTTGGTTTGAAATTAAATTTTCATTCTATAATTGTAAAATTTGTATTGAAATTTAAAAATTAAAAGCTTATTTTGACATTTTGACAATTTTAGCTATTTTTGCCCGGGAACTTAGAAACGGAGGTCAACTTCAACTTTTACCAATGGCGTAGCAAGGCAAAGTGCCGCGCGGGCGAGAAAAAAGTGCCGCCTCCAAAATTTCAAAATTTCCTGGAAAAAACCTTACAAATCAAGTCTTAAAAAAGTCTGACAAGCAAAAAAACAACGTTATCAAGTCTCTTAAGTCTGACAAGCAAAATTTTTTTAAAGTTATCGAGTCTCTAAGAAAATCTGACAAGCAAAAACCCCCTAATAATTATAAATTTGTTTTAGGAAATCTCGAAAATGCCGTCAGGCGGCAAGTGCCGCCTGGGACGCTTCGCCCCCTCTTCCCCCTCGCTACGCCACTGACTTTTATACCGGCTTTTGTTGTTATTTACCTGTAACTTGTTTTCGAAATGTTACATACAGTATAACTCTATAATGCCGTTTTTATTTACATATTTATAATCGGTTTATATATAACATTATTGCCACGCATAGAAATTTAAAAATCGTAGTTTGGTTCGAAATAAATTTGGGTTTCGAATAAATTTTAATAATTACATGATAAATCACACAATGTTTTCTTCTCGGCTATTAAATAACTCACTCGCCTTGTGATAAAAGTGAAAATCTTTTAAAAATAATTTTTCGCATAAATAAAAGGTTCACATATCTTCACACACATGCCGCTGGTCCACTGGGGTGTAAGACATTCTCCCCTGGACATAATCCTCTCGGACATTATCTCCCCGGTAACCCTCTGAAATGACACTGCCGGACACAATCCTTCCTCTATGGGCTTTGACGAAAAGCAGTATATTGCTCCCGTACGGGGTCATATAATCGTTATCGACACCAAAAACCAGACACGAAACACTAACCCTAAACGATACTGACGCATAATTAGGATCTATGATATTGATTTACATTGTTCATTACTTCTTTGCCGGGAAGGGAATATGTCCGGGGGATAATGTCCGGAAGATAATGTCCGGGGGATTATGTCCAGGGGAGAATGTCCGCGCCCCGGTCCACTGTGACTGCTGTCTGATCAGTGGTCTGGTTATCGACATAGATCTGGTTGTGATCTGGTGTTCGACAGAGAATATTCTAGAATTTCAGCCGTTAAAATGGTGGGCCTATTTTTCATGGTGGTCCTGGAGCTTCAGCCCCCTCAGCCCCCGCCTTAATGTGGCCCTGGATTAGAGATACCAGATCAGTTGGAAAGAATTTAAGGACACATTTAAAAACATTGGCTTATCACACTTTTCAGGACTTTAAGGAAGCGCAAAAACTTGTGATGACTTTTTTGCTTGTTGTCGGACTTTAGAACATTAAAGATGCAAAATAGCAGAAAATAATTATGACCTTTTTTGCTTATCGGACTTTTTAGGACGTCAGAGATGCAAGAAAAAATCACAAAAAAACAAATGATGACCTATTTGAGCAATCAATATCAATCAATTACAAAATCCTTTTAATCTAACGTAATGTCTAAAATCGGTGTTCACTATTTTAAATTAAATTTAAGGACATTTTGTGTCCTTATTAAGGACAAACGCCCTTAATTAAGGACGGGACCACGGAATTTAAGGACTGTCCTTATCATTTAAGGACGTATGGTAACCCTACCCTAGATACAGCGAATAGTCCCAGCAATAATGTAAAGCGAGTAAATAACAGAGGAATGAAGAACGGTAGTCATGATAATCTCACCCAACTGAACGTAGAGTGGACACTACGCAATCAACGCAAGAAGAATGAAACCACAGTACTCAGAGTGCCAGAAAAATATTGGGCTTAATGAGAATTATTCTATTTTTATTATTAAAAGACCGTCCATAAATGACGTCACGCGATTTTGGCAGTTTTTACCCCTCTCCCTCGACCCACGTCGTCACAAAATTCAGACCCCTAAAAAATGACGCCACAACGTGTTACCCCCCATCTGTTTAATGTCAAAATTAATGTCTCAATTCAGTTATTTCTCGAATGAAGTGGGTATTGCAATCAATTTGTTTGAAAATACTCATTATAATTATTATAGTTGAAGCGAAATGCAGACACCAGCATCTTACATGAAAAGCAGAGATAAGACAAACGCTAGTCATCGCATATTTTGCTACTTTAGAACAAACTATTTAACTAATCTTATTATTATTATTGCAATTCCCTGCTTTTCGGCATCACAAATTCAAATATGCAGAAACTCCAGAGAGTACAAAATTCCTTAGTTAGAGTAATATCCAAAACTCCAAGATTTGAACATATTACTCCAGCTAGACAGTCCCTACATTGGCTTCCTATCAAATACCGAATTAATTATAAAATTTGTCTTTTGGTATTTAAAACCATATTATATAATGAACCCTATTACCTTAAGATGCGACTAATCCCTCGACCTACTATTCAGTCAACTAGGTATTCGGCAGGACTTTCATTTGTTGTTCCTTATTCTCGCACTGTCATTGGCACTAGTTGTTTCTCAGTGTGTGGCCCTAAGCTTTGGAATTCATTACCAATATCACTTCGCAAAACTAAAAATTTATCATCTTTTAGATCTGGTCTTAAAACTTACCTGTTTGACTTGGCTTATCCCCCTTAGATTGCTCCCCCGCTGTTCTGACTGATCTTCCGGATTGACCTGGCTCTAATTCTATTTGGATTTGGTGCGCCATCGGCTGATGCCCTGGGCATTATGATAGTGGCGCCATAGAAGTTTATTGATTGATTGATTGATTGAAACTATTAAGTACTGCGACGATGACAGAAGATAGACCTCGAGTTTCGTCATGCAACTGTTCAGTGTCTCATAATTAAGCAAAATAATATGAGCAAACGTCACATGAGTTTAATTTCTCATTAGCAACCAAATTTATGTCGTCTTATGCTGTTAGTCAACATTGGAGAGGACAATCCAACAAGGAATGATGCCGGGAAGTTGACGAAGAAGGCGACAAAGGGGACGATGGGCGGATGACGTGGAAGAGTGGACAGGAATGAAAATGTCAGCAGCAGTTGAGAAGACAGGGGATCGACATGGTTGGAGGAAAGAAATTCATGCTGTCACCTTAACTTCAGTTCATGAAGGAACAAGGAGAAGATCATAATATGCCGTGAGCCTAAATAGCGCAAATGTTTACACCTACAGACGTTATATTCTATAGTCTTCAACATAATCGCTCGAGTTAAAACGCTTTGTATTATAGGCAAAATAGTCACTCACGTTACGTTACCTTAAGCAACTGAGCGACTGGAACCTATCCTATACATCTGCTGGCTGACGACATCATACGCGATTTAGCGAAGAAGCAAGTAATTATGTTAAAGGCTGCTTAGTTGTTGCTGACCTCTATCTGTATAAGTGCTTCCAAACGACATTGGAGGATAAACACTCTACAGTAAAACTCCGTTACAGATTTACGACAACCAGGACAAGAAAAGTTTCATAAGCTTTTTCATTTAAACACATTTATCCCCTAGTAGCTATTTTTTATTTCCATTTTTTCATATATTCAAAATATGTTTAATGACTGACTTGACAACGCTGATCTGGCGACGAAGAGAAGCAGAAACGGAAATATCATCATTCTGAACATTTTCGTTTGAACCTAAATAAATAGAAACTACAATCATGCATCCAACTATCTGTTTTACTCGTATATTCCAAATAACAATTAAACTTCAAATATTCGCTGAAAGCCTTTGTCTATTTCATATTGTTATGTGGAAATGGTATGAGTGCTAACTAATCATAGCCCATGTTATCCTATAACAGGAAGTTAAATAGGAATTTCGCGAATTAACTAACTTTATTAGGCCTATTTTTATATATAAGGGTTATGGCTAAAGTTTGTATAGTAATTGATGCCCTGCATTATGAATCGATGAAAGTTTGCCAAAAGTAATTTAAAAGCTGTTTCATTCCATTCGGTTTTCAAAAAGGTCACTCAACTCAAAATTAATATCTAAAAGGTAGAGGCCTATGTTGTTTATTTTATACTAGGTGTTTACCCGTCAAAAATGACGGGGGACATTGGCTGTTTTACCACCCGATTTTGCGCAAATGCAATAGCATTTTATGACGGTGGAGATTGGCTGTTTTACCACCCGATTTTGCGCTAATGCAATAGCATTTTGCGCAATTAGTTGTCCTTCACTCGCCGCCTTTTCCTTCAACCGAGTTAACGCCCATTCGCAGGAATTTTCTGAACCTTGATAGTCAAGGAAGGTGTACTGATTTGGCAGTGTCGAACGACATGCAGTGCTTGATTCTCTTGTTTGCTGTGCTGCTTTTCACGCCGAGCAGCAGCCTGCTCCTCATTCTCACTTGATTGCCAGAAAGCTCATGAACGCTGGACTTTTTTGCTTTTCACGAACGGTTAGAAAGAGGAATAAAAAAGCTAAACAATGGTGCAAACCTCATCTTCTTAGCTCTTATTCAGCCTGAGATATAGCAAATTCAAAAAAATTTGGAAACTTTCTCAGAATTCAAAACTTTCCCGAAATTCACCGATAATACTTATGTTCAAACATTGGGGTCATCGGGTTAGAATTGAGAGATCTTTACAAAATGTCAACCGATTTACAAAATTTTTGGTTTATTTTGTTCCTCTGACATCCCTTTAGAACTTTGCCGCTGACCAAAGTGGGGTTACCGCTGAAAATATTTTGCTAGGGGGCTATAAAAATATTTTAGGGGAGAGGGTGATATTTTAGGCCGTAAAGTGGACTCTACCCCAACTTTTTTTGTCTTGCACGGACGGTTAGAAAGAGGAATAAACGATCTAAACAATGGTGCAAACTTCATCTTTTAAGCTCCTACATAGCCTGAGATATAGCAAAGTTAAAACGTTACAGCAATCATTTGTGAAGAACGCTTTTCCAAAAATTAAATCCCCAGTACGGTGACGCGTCTGAAAATTTAATCCCCAATTTAGGGGTTAAATTTAAAAAAATAGGGTTTGAGGTTAGGAAGGAGTAAATATATATATAATAACGGGGGGCAGGGCATTGGGAGAGGGAAGGGAGATTTAGAAGGTGGAAAGTGGGTTGTACGGGTTTTCGGAGCAGCGTTGTGTAGGTTTAGGAACGGGGTTAGTGGCCGTAGGTTTGGGAACGGGGTTTGGGGCCGGTGGGGGTAGGGCGGAGCGGTGTTGGTTTGGGGCCGGGCCGATTGGGAAAGGGATGGTGAAAGGAAATGGGGTTGAGAAAGGGATGGTGAGAGGGAATGGAAACGGGGTTTGGGGCCTGTGGGGTAGGCAGGGGCAGGTATGGATTGGGCCTGGGGCGATTGGGAGAGGTTTGGAGAGAGGGAAGGGGTTGGGAGGGGAATGGGAACGGGGTTTGGGGCCTGTGGGGTAGGGTGGGACGGGTATGGGTTGGGGCCTGGATGGGGATGTGTTGGGACCAGGGCGATTGGGAGAGGGATGGGGAGAGAGAAGGGGGATTGGGAGAGGGCTGGGGAGAGGGAAGGGAAAGGGGGCTTGGGGCGGGAAAGGGTTGGGGCCTTTGGGAGAGGGATGGGGTGAAGGAAGGGGATCGGGGGTCTAAGCTGCAACTAAGACGCTTCGTTAAACGCTCCGTTGATTTTAATACATTTTTGAATAAACAATATTTGGTTGTCAATGACAACGGCGTCTTGCAATACCCGCCGTGTTGCGGACGGACAGACGCGACAGACATCGAGAATTATATAATAAGATAGTGTGCTTAGCATTAGTATAATCATTGACACAATCGTGGATGAAAAAGCGGAGAAGCTTAATCCATTTACCTTCTACAGTCCTCATGGAAGCCTCTCAGAAAGTGGGTTGGAGTTCGAGCAGCGGTTCTCAACCTTTATAAAAATTGTACCTCCCAGCAAAATTTGAACTTCGCGCGTACCCGCCAGGTCAGTGGCGCTCAGAGGGAGGCGATAAGGCGGATACCCGGGCATTGACCAGGTGGTGGCATCCAAATGAGAGGTCAAGTATGGGTATTTGCTATATTACACTGTAATTGCAAATTCTAAGAAATAAAAAAATGTATAGGCCTAATGTTTTTATTTCACCTGGCAACGTTTTTCTGCTCGTAAATGTATTTTTTCACTTAAAAACCGGAAGCAAGGATTTTTGCACATACAGTATATTGAAAGCAAGTTTACAAATTGCTTCACAGGGCTAAATTTTACAGTATGTGTAGTGGTGGAAGCAGTACCTTTATCGGGTCTACCAAACTTATGCGCACATTGATTTTGCTTCTTGGTTTAAGATTTTTCTCACTTATCCTATACCAACAAAAAGATGCTCCAGGAGCAAGTAAGTTCCTTTCCTTTCGACCTGAATCCAAGAAGTTCACCTTTCTCTCTGGTTAGAAATAAGTCTCTTCCTAGATCATCCAAGACTTCTGCAGTTACCTCACATGATTTTTTATACATCATTACCTGCTATAATGTACTACCCTATGTCTGTTAAATACTTTAAATATCTTAGGTTGGCCAACTTACGGGATTTATTCCCTTAGGCCAACCCTCTTCTCAATTATAATTCTTTATATACTATGCATTATCTATATTTTATTACCGCAATTTAGATTAAGACAATTTGATCTGTTTATAACTTTTTTACTTATATCATTAGGCCTATATTGAAATGCATATTGGTTCTGTTAATAATAATAATAATAATTTTTTAGCTAATAGTTAAGTTCATATTATTATTATTATCTTAATGTCATTGAACTTACTTTTTGATGTTGTTGAGAAAATAAATGCACTTTCTACCTTCTAAAATTCATTTTGGTCAAAAAACTGAGGTTTGCTGCTTTCTTATTCGCAGTCAGATCCGGTTTCGAGCTTTTCACACTCAGAATCGCTACTATTTGTGCAAAGAGCTTGCAGTAATCTGGGGGTTTACGCCTATGCGTTCAATCAAACGTAGAAGCGATATTTTTTCCACGAATTTATGAAAATGTATTAAATAAAGAGGCAAGTGTAAATATAAAATGTACGCGTAAGTAAGTGCTATAAAACATGAAATAAGTTCTTTTTATAAACAGTGAAAAATCGTAACCCCAGCTGTCCCCTATGAATACACGTATATTATTGTTAGAATGTTTCAAATTTGATGCGCCGACTTGACCACCGGACGTTTGACCACCGGACGATTGACATAGGACGATTGACCACCGGACAGTTAACCACACAAATTCATTCAATTTTTAATACAAACATAATAGCAGAGAGACACAATGTTATATATGATATGTTACATATACATAGTATGTTATATATGAACGCAAAACACATTAAAAAAAATTACAGCCAAACACATTAGGAAAATAAACGCAAATCAATTTGCCCGTTATGTGTAATTACGGTCGCCTCTCTCCTAAACGGTTTCTAGAAACAACTGCGCTTTCTATTTTGTATTTGTTATGTCGTAAAAGTCCGCTAAGAATTACAGTGTATACGAGAATTACAGTGTAGACCTCTATGTGGTCAACCGTCCTAAGACTAGCCGTCCTTTGGTCAACCGTTTGCCGTGATCAAACGTCAGGTGGTCAAACATTCTTGAACCTTACTTTAAATTGTATATGCACATTGTACCCAGTGGTTGAAGTGGAAACTAAGCGTCATAGCCCTAATATATATTCAGAGTGGGCCAATGAAATCGGTACCATACTCTTACATGGTACTGTAACTGTTTTCACAACTTCTGGGTCAAAATGCATGAGTGATTTGAGTGAGACAGAGAGGCAGCAAGGCAGTGATTACATACATTGTGCCCAAACGGGAACCAATATAGCAGTTGTTCAGAAATTAATATACAGTCTCGAAGACAAAGTTACAGAAATGCTAAAGTCAATGAGGAATTGGATGACAGGCTGACATATCCTATTTTTGTACTAGTTACTAAATTATAAACGCAGTTATAAACGTATTAGTTTTTATTTTTAACCAAAGCGTCCAACTCCTAACATGGTTTTCGCTATGTGGTGCCGATACACTTTGGAATTTTAGAGAAAAACTGAAATGATTGCATGAGGGATATGTTACCGCCGAAGTGTACCAAAGTTCCGCCGTGATCAAACGTCCAAATCTACAGACTTTTTCTAACCCGTTTACATATAATTCATTTGACAATTGGCGGGATCTTCCTAGAAAGTCATTGCATCTCCCCCACCAAGAATTTTTGGAACCGCCACTGGTGAATGTATTTTGATCCAAAGCATAGATGTAATAAACGTTTTTTACGTTTTTTATTTTCCCAACATTTTCTTCGTTTTTAAACTTTTTTAAAATTTTTGCCAACGTTTTTTATTATAAAAAACCTTGACAAAATAAAAACACAGATTTTCTTAAACCAGCTACAAAAATTAGCCTCCTGTTGGCGCTACATTTATTGACACGTTTCCTTTTCAAAAGCGCTGCATTGTCTACATTGCATTCGTTACATTGCTTCTGAAGCACTAGACGGGTCATTGTTCGTCTTGTTTCCCCCTCAGGGCAAGGAGGAACAATTATTGGACACCTGGATAATAGGCTCAGATGGTCCTTCTCATGCACCTTAAATTGCTGTTTTCATTTGGACGTGTCCCCTGCTTAAAATGCCTACTAGATACTGGACTATGACTGGACGCGTGAAGCTATAGCCCGGCATTTAGGCCTACTTATTACACCATAGAGTGAGCATTATTGAGAAATAGGGCCTAAAAATAAAATTATTGTTTTTATGCCGTCCTTGTTGTGCGAGTGTTTAATTACATGTTTATAAATATAGTTGCACTGCGTTTGTAGTCAGCGTATTATTGCTGTCTATATCATTTCACATTGTGCGCCATCTATGATTAATCTTTGAACCCCCGTGAGTGGTCATGGCACAGAAAAACGTCGGTAACGTTTTTTATTCAACGTTTTTAAACGTTTTTTTATTTCTGCAACGTTTTTACGTTTTTAACGTTTTTTTATTATTTTTCCAACGTTTTATGATCCAAAGGACCAGAGTACCATGTATTTTGACCCAGATGTTGTGAAAATTCTTCTCTTCTTCAGGTGCTCTGTCTGAAGACAGGTTCCATAAACCAGCGTCGCCACTCCTCTCTGTATTGAGCTTTTATCTTCAGTTTTATTATTAATATTATTATTATTATTATTATTAAACTTATCATTAATATTAAGCGAATTGAAGCAAAAATAGAGGCTTTAAATCATCTGGGAGAGGATCAATTTGAATTCCCGAGAGGAAGAGGCACGAGAGATGTCATCGGTGTGAATGAGGGTCATACAGTAGGTGAAAGAAACATTGAATGTGGAAAAGATGTGTATATATGTTTTGTTGATTACGAAAAGGCATTCGATCGAATACAATGGCCTAAACTACTTAAAGCATTGAAAAGACTAGGAATTGATTGGAGGGACAGAAGTCTGATTAGAAATTTATACATGGAACAAACAATACAAATACGGATTGGGAATGATAACTCGAAGACCGGAGAAATCGGAAGGAGATCGCGACAAGGCTGTCCACTATCACCGCTGCTATTCAACATCTACATTGAGGAGCTAATAAGAGAGGCACTAGAGGAAGAAAGAGAGGGAATAAACATTGGAGGGAAACTGATACAAGCAACGTTTTGCAGACGATCAAGCGATGCTAACAGGGAGTAAAAGAGAACTACAAAGAATAATATACAAACTAAATACAACATCAAAAGAATATGACATGAAAATAAACACTCTAAAACCAAAAATCATGGTAATAATATACAGCAAAAATCCACCTAGATTGACTACAACGGTTAATGGAACAGAAATGGAACAGGTTACACAATTCTGCTACCTTGGGAGCCTACAGTAATAACAGAAGATTCCAGATGCCAGAAGGAGATAAAGAGAAGAATAGCGATGGGAAAACAAGCCTTTTTGGACAGAGGAGAACTGATAAGAGGATGGCTAAATAGAGAATTAAAGAAGAGACTGATAAAAACGTTGATATAGAGTGTCACTTTATATGCCTAAGAAAACTGGACTCTCCAGAAAAAGGACATACAAAAGCTGGAAGCATTCGAAATGTGGATATGGGGAAGATTGGAAACATCAAGTGGACGGACAAGAAAACAAACGATGAAGTACTACAGCTGGTGGACGAACAAAGATCAATCATCAGCACCATCAAAAAAGACAGAGAAACTGGATTGGACACATATTAGAGAAGAATCATTACTCAGAACAGTAGTTGAGGGAAGAATATCAGGAAGAAAGACATAAGGAAGACCAAGGAGGATGCTGTTGGACTGGATGATGAAAATAGAAACACAGCGTCACAAGACCTATGCAGAAATCAAAGAAGAAGCAAGACGCAGAGATGAATGGAAACAATGGAGCCATGAACCTGTCCCAGGACAGAGAACATGATGATGATTATTAAACGTAGAGATTTATGTGGCAACTAATACTGTGACTGCGTGGACACATTGCAAATTATAAATTACAATAGCTCGTTCGAAATAGCCAAGTTTTGAGTGTCTTCTTGAAGGTGTCTGGCGCTAAGGAGAGTTGAACTGAAGAAGGCAGGCGGTTCCATGCCCTTGCAGCAGTCACGGGAAAGGCACGATTGCCTACAGTGCGAAGGCGCATCAACGGAACGACCAGAGAAGCGGTTCCAGCAGATCTCAGGCGACGCCGACCTGCCTGATCTGCCACTCGTACTAATTCTGTCGCTAGGTACGCGGAGATATCCTCACGGACTGGATTACCATCACTCAATGAATTGATAAGTAAGCGCCGCCTTGCAATTTTTGGACATGCAGCCCGCCTCGAAGAGACAGTTCCTGTTCATCAAGCCCTCCGCTGCCACGTCGACCTATCCATCGGTCGTCCACCTGACCGATCATGGAAGCGCTGTCCTGGTCGTCCCAGGAAAAGATGGATCGACCACATCCGTTCCCAGACCAGCGAGATTCCATCTACTCTCTGGAGTCGTGCCATCCGGCGGGGTCATGGTCAAGGGGTGACGCAACGGCCCCCGCCGGCTACGCGCTTCTGATGATGATGTACTCTGGCCCTATACCGTTCAGGCAGCGATAAGCCAGCGTTGCCAACTTAATCTCAATCCGCTCAGGTATTGATAGCCAGTGTAAGTCTCGTAGAAGCGGTGTTACGTGTTCACGAGAAGGGACCTGGAAATCAGCCGCGCCGCTGCGTTCAATACGACCTGGAGACGGTCCAGCAGGTGTTGCGGTGATCCGGCGAGTGTCGCGTTCCCGTAGTCTAATTTGGTCAGTACTAATGATGAAACCAGTGACTTGAGAGCGGTGACTGGCACTGATCTTCGGACATTTCTGATCAGCCGGAGTGCGTTGAAGCAGCTGGCAATTGTCTTCGAGACGTGGGTCCTCATCAATAATATACTATCGCCGTGGATCCCGAGAGTCCGGACGGATAACACTGGTTGCACCTCAAGTCCATCGATGCTGATACAGGTCGTCGATGTCAAGTGTTTCTGACGCTCAGAGGTGATCTTCGGTCTTGGCAGCATTGAGTTGCAGCTGATGTGACTTCAGCCAACTGGTCACCTCGACCAGGCACCTAGTAACACGCTACTGGAGCAGATGAACTGCTGCAGGAGATGAACTGCTGCAGTAGGGCTGCTCCCATATACTTGCGTGTCGTCGGCGTAGAGGTGTGCTTGGAGCCCGAACCGTTGAACAATGCTGATCAGGTCGGCGACGTAGAGCGCGAGGAGAATTTTGTGGACATATTGACAATGAAACAGGGTTTATATATACAAGCGGTTCTATAGGCCCGCCCGATATAATTTACCTAGAATTTAGTAAATCTAATCCTTTCGGACGTTCAATTTAAACTTAGTAATTACAAATTGCAATCAATATACTCACTTAGATGCTGCAAATGGCGTCTTCAATTCTGACAAAATCTTCAAAAGGACTATTGAATTGATGTTGAGAAAGTATGAGACGTCAGCGATGAAACTTTCTAGGAGATCAAGGAAGGCCTCACTATGAAATAAAAAGTGAAACAATGGCGAAAATGTTATGTACCGAGCTGTCTCAATGAGATCCTGGTAAGACACCATTATCACGCTCATCACCTTAATACGAAACTATTATAAATACTAGCTGTTAACGATGGTTACGAATTGTCAAATGACAAATGACAATTAATGCAGTCAAGTTATAAACGGTTTCAGCTTCAAATGACAAATAATGCAGTCGAGTTATAAACATTATTCTTAACAATCAGACGGCAATGCTAATCAACTTTCTATGTTGCACTTGCATGGCAATGACAAGCAATTCCTTCCTTTTCCCTTGAGAAACTGAAAAAGCACAACAAATAGTCATAATAGGCATATTTATTTAGAATGCCAACAAAGCAGAATGTTACTTTTCTTCAGTCATTGATTTATACGAGTCACATGAAATGATTTATACGAGTCACATGAAATGATTTATACGAGTCACATGAAATGATTTATACGAGTCACATGAAATGATTTATACGAGTCACATGAAATGATTTATACGAGTCACATGAAATCAGATTTGCTATCAATCCTAGGCAATTCCAGTTGCGAAACTTTGCATTGTAATATCATGCCATGTCTCGCTTTGTGGCCGTAAACTGTTGAACTGGCTGCAGTTATATCTTTGATTGCTTTTTCTACAGCTTGTGCATGGCACGGTATATGAGGCAGTATACTTGATTTGTCAGAAGTAAGCTGCTCATAAGCTGGATATCTGGACTTTTATCACGACCTTCTTGTACTGCTAAGCATGACTTTAGGAAATACAGCTGATCCCAATTTAGGTCTCTTTCTAATAGTTTCATCAATATCCAAAACCTTTCCTGAAATGGGTAAGAAGTTAGTTATAGGCAGGTCTTTTGGATCACATTAAAGAACAGATGCAATTACACCTGAAGACGACGAAGGACCTGTAGTAGTTCCGCCATCTAGTGTTGCAAAGTACTTTCTAAAAGGAAGTTCATTAAAATGCAGCATGCACACAAGCCACTCTAAGGGCCTTCCTAAACTCTTTTCCAACCTTCAGATGATTCCATTAATTTTTTCAGTATTATTATTTGTACCATCGCATGCTAAAGCTGAAAGGCTTTCTGTTGAATCTGTATTATTTATAACATACAGAATCTCATTAGCAGCATCTTCTGATTTATTACTGCTAGGTACAACATGATGTATACAGTTATCTCCTGGAAAATGGTCTACATTAGTATGCGCACCAGTAGTTTGCGCACCTGGGAGTATGCGCACTAGGAATTTGCGCACCAGGGGCGTACCAGGGTTAGGATTAGAGTTAGGGTTAAAGTTAACCTCAACCTAACTCTAACCCTCACCCTCACCCTAAACCTAACCCTAAACCTAACCCTAACCCTTACCCTAACCCTGGTGCGCAAATTCCTAGTGCGCAAACTCCCAGGTGCGCAAACTACTGGTGCGCATACTATGCTACACCTGGAAAAGATACAATGACATAGTGTTCTTCCTTTATAGTCCTTCGTGACCCTGAAGCATTTACCCACGTAACATCCTGCTTTCCATCAAAACCGGTTCTAGGACTATTGACCACAGGACGATTGATCAAAGGACGATTGACCATAGGACGATTGACCACTGGACGATTGACCACAGCGGACTTTTGACCACTGGACGATTGACCACAGCGGACTTTTGACCACTGGACGATTGACCACAGCCGTGAGTATCAGGCTTAGCACGCTGTCTGCTGCATGCATGCATGCACGCATACAAAAAAAGGAACCAAATGCTGAGAATGATGAAAAGGACAATAGTGAGTCGATATATATATATATATCATATATAAATGTATATAAATGTATATATACATATATACATATATACACATATATATACATATATATACATACATGTATATACATATATATATACATATATATACATATATATACATACATATATATACATATATATACATATATATACATATATACATATATATACATATATATACACAAATGATATTGTATATATATACATATATATATATATATTTATATATATATACATAGACAATAGCATTTGGTTTCCTTTTTTGTATGCGTGCATGCATGCATGCAGCAGACAGCGTGCTAAGCCTGATACTCACGGCTGTGGTCAATCGTCCAGTGGTCAAAAGTCCGCTGTGGTCAATCGTCCAGTGGTCAAAAGTCCGCTGTGGTCAATCGTCCAGTGGTCAATCGTCCTATGGTCAATCGTCCTATGGTCAATCGTTCTGTGGTCAATAGTCCGCGTACCATCAAAACCAATACAGTGTAGTTTCTGCTTCTCATCATCATGCTCAACATTAACATTTTCCCAAAAAAACCTTTGGCGTCGCAACTTAGCCACTGTTGCTGGAGACAACATGTTAAGGTCTGTAATAACTGCATTAGCAATAAGGCATGCATCGTGGTCACTTATTTTGCAGGGATCAACTGATTTCCAGCCTTTTCCAGCCTTGAGGTTCCAACAGTATGCTTTAGAAACATGGACAGCAGTCAACAAGTCAACAGCTGACAGCAGCTGACAGCAGCTGACTGTTGACAGCAAGTCAACAAGTCTAAAAACTCCTCGTTTTGCTTGTCACTTTTTACGAAACGGTGTTGCGACTCTCAAAAACTAGTGACGAACTTTTTTTGCTTGTCGCCGTTTCCCCCGCTGTTTATGATGTCATCCGCGCCCAGGCCCCCCTTTAACTCGTCGGGCTCCTATGCATATGACATGTCGACCTCCTGTTTCTTACTCCTGTTAATAAATCATCTTCGTCATCGGCCCGGGGCCTCTCTCGGGTCCCTCTCGGTGGCCCTGCTGCTGGTCCGAACACAGAGTGTTCTACAACACTCACTTCTACAAATCGACGCCAAGTTGGCTCATAAAGAAATAAAAAATGATTTTTATAATTCAATGAAACCTAAAATATAACAATAAAAATGTCTATAGGTCTTAATGAAAGCAAATAAATATATAATTAAAACATAAGAACATCACATGTTGCATTATAATATATAACAATATATAATATAAAAAACTGTAAATATTTAAACCAAAGTTGGGACCTCGTAACGACATCAAAATTTACTTTCTCTTGCATTTTAGCAATACATTGATATTAGAGCAACTTTTTAATCATGTTAGAACAAAAACAAAATTTTTGACCCACCCTAATAAACAGTCTTTCTAATTAATTAGAATTTTCGAATTAGCACATATTCTAATTAATTAGCTAATTAAGCTTAATTAACTAATTAAAAATCCAACACTGTCAAACATCACTGCAAAACCTAACCATTTGTAAAATATTAAGCTTGGGGCATTGGCGTAACCAAGGTGGAAGCACGGGGCACCTAATGACACGACAACTTTGTTTTTTTTGCTCGTCAAGAAGTTTTTATGGAAAAATGCCGAAGTGCCCCTCCTGTTCCAGAAGCCTGGTTACGCCCCTTTCAGGGTGAACAATAGAACGGTTTCGCTCAGGAGCTCTGATGCGTTGTGACCTATGAACAGACCGACGTGTAGTGCGTTCATCAGTGGCGGCTCCAAGAACTCTTGTTGGGGATATGCAATGAATTTTTCGGAAGATCCCGCCAATTTTGTCAAAGGAATTATTTGTAAACGGTTTCGAAGAAATCTATAGATTAGATTTATAAAATATAATGTTCAGAATTGATAATGAATAAAAGCCATTTTAGTCTGGTTGTACAAAGTTGAGTTTTCTATTGTTGGATGCGTATTTGTCGATGACATTGTCTATAGATATGTCCATATCTTTGTGGATATACATCAAGGCTTTACCCATTTAGACGGATCATCTTCCATTTAAGACGCATTTATGGTGGGCCGGTGGGGGGAATGCATCCCCCAGTCATTCCAACGTGGAGCCGCTTCTTACGCTCGCACACACATTCAATACGACGATGCGGGTTTCAGTTTTTGTTACTGCCTTACTGACTAGCCTGGTTTGACTTAGATGTCTGTTTAACGTTTACAAACGTATTTGTTTTGGAACCTCGTAGTATCGGACCAGCAGAAGCCCTAAGCTACAGCGTACGTTGCTTTTATGGATAATCTGCCACTAGTTTCGTTGAATCTAATGCTCAAGACGCATGTGAATTTCAACATAGTCACTCACTATATCATTTGACCAAAATATGTCCGCTTATTTAAATTTATTGTTATATTTCCATCGCAGCGCTTCTGTTCCAGACTATTCTAGTACTATTTGTTTCGTTTCCTTGGTATCCATTGCATTCATAAGCTTTACCTCAACCCTTTCATATAAAATATTTTGCCGCATCTCTAGTCTTCCATCTTGAATACTTTAATGTTTCAGACCAGAATTTTACGACAGACCATACTATCGCTTTTATAATCCTATTTAAGTGCTATTGTTTATGGAAAGACTCTTCAATATTCTCTGCATGTAGTCAGAGATACATAATCCTGCTGCTTGTCTGAGTGCTTTTAAATATACATTGAACTAATTACATTTCATTCATGTGATGTTCGCCCATAGTTTGTCTTTCTGTTTGCACTTTGTTCTCTGAAATTCCTCTTCTCATTTGCGGATGGATTTCAAAGCGCAATCGATTTATATTACTGAATAGCCGATTGGTTCAATTTTAAACATATCAATTATTTACAGTTTATTTCCCAACTGTAGGCTCTACTGGGACGCGGCCTCCCCTCGGAGACCAAGTCCAAGCCCCCAAGGGAGGCCGTATACCCCAATGAGTGGCGCATCCCCCACGTGTGGGGCCGCAGGTCCTATACTGCGGACGCAGCCTCCCGTAGGAGACCAAGCCCCAGCCCCCCGCGGGGGCTGTAAGCTTCACTGGGGCACATCCCTATGTGAGGCCGTAGGCCTTACTGGAAACGCAGCCTCCCGTGGAAGACCTAGCCCCAGCTCCCAGTGGGGACTTTATCCTCCACTGACGCACAGCCTTCCGGGAAGAAAAAGTCCCAGCCGTCCGTGGGAAACAAAGCCCCTTTGGGTTAGTAAGCCCAAAAGGAGCCGTATGACCAAAAGGTAACACTGGAGGACGCATCCCCCTTGGAAGATCAAAACCCAATGGAATCGAAGGTCCAAACCGTAGTCGTAGGTTCCGTTACAGCGTGCAGTCCCCTCTGGGGGCAAGACCGCCCAGTGAGCACATAGGACAATTTTCAAATGCTAGTCTATGCATCCACTTTACATTTTCAGATTTTAAAAAATGTTATTTGTAATAATATGAACTTTTGCAATAAATCGGGGAAGGAGAAAACCACTCGCCCCCGTCACTTTTGACGGGTTAACAGCTAGTATATATATATATATATATATATATATATATATATATATATATATATATATATATATATCAATGACATTGTTAGAAAATTACTATCCAGAATTTCCAAGTTTGCGGATGAAACAAAGATGCGTTGAAAAATTGACTCGCTGATAATGTTAAAATTTTTCAGAAGAATCTGACAAATAGTTTCAATGGTGACAAGCATATTAATATAGACAAAAATTCAGCAATGCATTTGGGAAAATCAAATCACGGCACAGCATACTGTTAGGCATACAAGGTTCAAAACAGGACACGACTGTTCTATTTGTTAAAAGTCTGCTTCTTCAGGATAATGTTATGTTATGTTAATTACACAATTTATATAGCGCTGTAGCATAATTAAAAATACCAAAGTCAAAAGCGCTTTGACAACGCTGACATGTCAATGAAGATAAGAAGGTGGCGACAGGGACGCCGAGAGAAATTCCGAGCCCCGGAACAGAAAAATTTGCGCGCCCTTAATAAAAATTTATCAAGTCTCCGAAAAACATGACAAGCAAAAAACCGTTATCGTCACCGGATCTGGGCCCCTGAAAACTCCATGGGCCCCGGTACAATGTACCGGCTGCACCCCCCTCTCCTCAGGCCTGGGTGGCGATGTTAAAAGATCCACTAGAATGGTAAAAAGAACTTTGCAGCCGTAAAGAAATCCGGTCTTGAGTCTTGAGAAGCGGTCCTTCCTAGAAATTGTTCAGCAACATTGACCCATCAACAAGTAAACGGAAGTAGGTGTTGAGATACCGCAGGTTGAAAGTAAGAATTCTCCGTACGGTAGCATCCGACCTTGAAATCCGAAGAAGCGGTCTTCCGCAAGAGAATAATTCATTCCCGAGATCGACAAGACCGACGAAGATGGAGGTTCCAACGATGTCCAGAGCGGCCGTCAATCGCTGTTCCATTGAATTTCCTGCAGCAACCGGTTAAAACGGATGACCTTGGAAGATTCTCAACGGGCGAGCGATCGACTAGACACTCCAGAGTCCAGAACGACGTGGAAAAGTACAGGATGGCAAGATAGTCCTCAGAAATCCGGCGAGCGAACGCAGTTCTCACGAAGATGGAAGCGACGTCGAGAACGGCAGTAAATCGCCTCCACGCCAAGTGGCAACTTGCGCTACATCAATGACCGCCATTGCGACGACCCGATAGACGGCGACGACCGACTGGAACGGCCAGAACGACGGGAAAAGATGAGGACTGTTAGAAACTCTTCGGAAAACCGACGGACGAATCTCTAATCCTTGCACCCGACCATGAAATCAGGCGCAGAAAGTCGAAGAATGCCGACAATCGACAACGAAACGAAAGCGCGCACAACGCACGCGGGCGGCAATGACGGCGCCACCTAGCGAGTCATCGAACCAGATAGTTAATTCAGCGGATAAATGTGAAAGATCTCTCTTGTGCCGAGGGCGCAAAAGTTTCTTTACATTTCGAAGCATCTTCTTATGCTAAACCCAAAAGGAAAGGCAAAGGTTATCATTGCTTTGGGTGCAATGAATACAATCATGTGATTTCTCGATTTACAAAGAAACAGAAATAGCCAACAGAAACGACAAGGAAAGCCGAAAGTCAAACAGCACTAAATATGCCTGGAAAATGGGAGTCCCAACAACCACAGATAAATAACGAACATAATAGGTATGGCTCACCACTTGAAACGCTTGGAAACCACTGGTTTAGACCGCTTGAAGTCACATTATCACGAGTCTGTCCAACTGACAATAATATTCTTAATACAATAAAAAGCATGAAAAAGATGGAGCGAGTGACAAAGACGCGACCTGTCGAATCCGCTGAATTAACTCTCTGGCAGTTTCTGCTCAAAACGGTGTCACATTTATCTATTTTGACATTTTTATATCTTCTCCGACGGATTTATTTTAAAATTGGTCCACAGTAATGATAGTAATTCGAATATTTATTTTATCGGATCCATCAGCAGAAGCAGTGAGAATATTCGAATGTCGAGTTCACTTACTATTAGGTCTATAGCCTAGATCACTGTTCAACCAACTAATGGATAGAGCAGCTCAGCGTGGATCGTCAAGAAAATTCCACAAATCTTGGCGTCGTATTTTAAACATAGCAATGTCTCGGCGGATGGTTCGGTTTTTAATTTTTTTCGATACTATTCAGATTAATTTGCACAAATTTCAAAATGGCCTTTTTTAAGAAAATGCGTGTAATCGCAACGGCCACTGAAGGAAAAGATTCAGCATAAACATGGAAAGTGAATAATCCTATAATATGATTTATCACCGATTGTGCTCAGATTTAACGATTGATCCTAGCCGGAATTGGGTACCCGGGTTCTCTTGCTCCCTCGTGGTCGCGCTAATTATAAATCCTTTTAAGCCACTGCTTTTATAAGTACCCGAAACTTACTGGATTCACCTTCCACTGCGTTCAACTGAAGCAAAAGAATGACCACAACGAATATCACCGCCAAGAGATACAAGAGTCCTTTCGCCATTGTAGACCAACTGATGAACAGACTTGCTCAAAGTAGTAGTCAATGATTCCACCAACTTCAACCATCTCTCATACACGGAAATTTGTCGCGGCCGACATCAGGTTTTTAAATATATTCGGGTGAAAATCAAGATATTTAACATCAATTTCAAAAGACATTACTTAAGAAAACGCTTGCGATCGTAACAATTGCTGAAGAAGAACAAGAACAAGAACAAAAACAAGAACAAGAAGAGGAAGAAGAAACGCATGATATCTCATAAAATACGGAAAGCGATTGATCATTTGTTGCCACCAAGTAGCTTTTGTGTATTGTTATTATAATTTTTAAAGAGCAAACGGCTGCTGTAATTTGAATTGTAAAGAACTGATTAGCACTTGAATTAAAACTACGTTTGGAGATATTCAGCATACCAAACCTTTCATTCTCATATTATAAAATCATTTAAAATATATAAGCGCACCATTGTTAACGGCAATTTATTTTGTGATTTAGGCCAAAAGTTACTCGTATTTCGTTACAAAAAGACGAGGAACAAATGGATATAACACGAAGAGCAGAAAAAAAACTGAAAGAATAACAATCCATTAATCAAAGATAACAGCAAAGACTGAAGATTCCAAATTGTCAGAAATATGATGAAACGTCAGAAACATGCCTTGCCATGACATTCTGAACAGATTTAAGTCCAGACGAGAATAACTATTTTGGTCGACCAAACAGGTTGAAGTCAATCGTGCAACCAGAATTATTCTTGTCTGACCATTGTTTGTACATGCACATGAAGAGCTTAATATTAAGTTTGATATCATGTCGCTTCTACACGTGATGGAGACAAATGGTTGATCCCATCGGAATAAGGATATTGAGATTAGTAATAGACACGATGGTTTGAGAAAGTTTTTGAAAAATATTTTGTTGTCAATCAATCAATCAATCAATCAATCAGTCAATCAAGCTGAAAAGATCAGTAAGATCAGATCAACGTAATCGATTACATTTAAGTACATCAATTCTTCAGAATTTGATAACACAGCTAAAACAGCAGGGTTCTAGAATAAGGAAGGGGTATTCTGAGGTAAAATCATTTCTAGATTCCAACTAGACTAAAGGACTATGGAGAAGTGCCGTCAGCTCCCCCAACAGAGTCATATACTCAAAAAATTTGTAAGAACCATTAGATTAAAATATTGAGATTTGGAGCAACTTTCACACTCTCCAAGTTACAGCAAATAGGCAATCACCTATCCTCCCACAACACATTTTCTCATCGGTTTTGCACGGATTAACAAACTTCATAAATCTCTCATTGCTTGAAGGGTGTTTCTCCTCTGCATTCGCTCACGCAGTTGTTCGCCCACTACTTAAAAAGCCATCTCTCTCTCTCCTGACGATTTTGTTTAACTATAGGCCTATATCTAATCTTAATTTTTATCGAAAATCCTTGAAAGGATAGTTGTTAAGCAAATGCATGCTCATTTGTGTTCTAGTCCACATTACCTCCCTTTACAGTCTGCTTAGCGAAAATATCACTCTACCGAAACGGCTCTGTTGGCAGTCTATGATTATATTGTTCGGGCAATTGATGCTGGAAAAGTTACTGCTCTTTTACTTTTTGACCTATCTGCGCCTTTGATACTGTTGATCATTCTATTCTTCTTCATCGTCTTGAACATTGGTTTGGAATCTCTGACATTGCTTTACATTGGTTTACTCCATATTTACATCCTCACACTCAATCAGTGATAATAAATGAGAATCTCTCAACTCCCACTGATCTGTCTTGTGGTGTCCCTCAAGACTCGGTTTTTGGACCTCTGTTATTTACTCTCTATACAACCCCCTTGGGTTCACTTCTTGATGAACATCAAGTGGCGTATCATCTTTATAATCATCTTTATTCGTGACAAGCACAGCATAACAAAAGTAGTACACAACCAGTTTATGCTGATGATACTCAAATTCTCATCTCTTTTGATCAATCTTCTTCAAACTCATCCCTTAAGACTCTATCCACTGTCTTTACTAATATTCGGTCATGGATGGATTCAAATAAGCTTCTTTTGAATTCATCAAAAACTGAGTTCTTGCTATTAGGTACTCCAGCTCAATTGATTAAATTTGAATCTCTGAAATCCGTAGTATTAGGAGATTCCACTGTTGTTCCTAGAAGTACTTCTGCTCGCAACCTTGGTGTGATATTTGACTCTTCTCTTTCTTTTACTAGTCACATAAATTCAGTCTGCAAATTTCTCATTATCATATTCGGGACATCTATCGCATCAGACATCTCCTCCCTAAGCCTGTTCTTATTCAGTTAGCCAATGCATTGGTATCTAGTCGCCTATATTATTGCAATTTCTTGCTTTTTGGCATCACAAATTCAAATATGCAGAAACTCCAGAGAGTACAAAATTCCTTAGTTAGAGTAATATCCAAAACTCCAAGATTCGAACGTATAACTCCAACAAGACAGTCCCTACATTGGCTTCCTGTCAAATACCGAATTAATTATAAAATTTGTCTTTTGTTATTTAAAACCATATTATATAATGAACCCTATTACCTTAAGATGCGACTAATCCCTCGACCTACTGCTCAGTCCACTAGGTATTCGGCAGGACTTTCATTTCTTGCTCCTTATTCTCGCACCGTCATTGGCACTAGTTGTTTCTCAGTGTGTGGCCATAAGCTTTGGAATTCATTGCCAATATCACTTCGTAAAACTAAAAATTTATCATCTTTTAGGTCTGGTCTTAAAACATACCTGTTTGACTTGGCTTATCCCCCTTAGATTGTTCCTCCGCTGTTCTGACTGATCTTCCGGATTGACCTGACTCTAATTCTATTTGGATTTGGTGCGCCATCGGCTGATGCCCTGGGCATTATGATAGTGGCGCCATAGAAGTTTATTGATTGATTGATTGATTGATTTTACAAGCAGTACAGGTCAAAATAGTGACCCGGTCCTCGGTTCCCTCTTCCTGGCAACGCCAATGAATAGCTTGTTAGCGATTTTATATAAATTCGCACTCAAATGGGCGATTTTAATGGGCGATTCTATTATAACGATCGAATTCTAATGAGGTATGCAGAATGTTCTTTTTCAAATTAGAGCTATTCGAAAACTCAAGAACTTGTACCAAAATATAGACTAATATTATTCGTATTGCCAATGGTCTTGTAACCAGTCGAAATAGTTATGTAATCCCTCTTCCGATGTCTAGTGTGTACACATCTTATGAAATTATCAGAAGAATTACAAATTACGACAGCAACAAGAAAGCTGAAACAAATTGGTCAGATACATTTCCAGTAAAATCTGTTTATTACTTTAACACAAACACAAATTGCACTATGAAGGTTCGCGAGAACAGGTTAGATTTAAAGTTCAGTCAATCTAGTTACAATTACCAAAGTCATTAGACCTTCAGTTCTTCTTCTAGCGTATGCCAGTATGATCAATGCAAAATATTCTTCTTAACTAGCCTACTGTATTACAATATGCTGATTACACTTTCAATTGAGATGAGTTTATGGCCGAATGCTGCGTGCCAAGTGTCATCGATGTAGGGACGAAAAATCCATCACCTGAAATTTTCTTCAAAAATAAAATGACCTGAAATTAAGCAGAAAATCACAGTTAGTCATCACCGATAACCCAGCACAGCATCGACATTACTTGAATCAATTACTTTTCAGATTAGTTTTCTTGTAAAAGCCATTTTCTCGTGAAAGCCTCTTCCCTACAGCGTTTTTCTATCGTGTCCCCAAAATGTCAGGACACCTCTCATTGAAAGCGCTTTATAGCTGAATGAGTAATACGAACCATGTCTGCGTGTTTGTGAAAGGCTAGCGTAAGTATGCTCATCATTTTGCAAGTCCACTCTCACGCAGTCAGAGACAACGCCAGCATCTGACCGAGGACTTCCTGCATTAACTCCATGCATTGCAATCTGGGGATAAATATCAGAAGAAATTTGCACAGAGCATCATAGAATCGTTCATATATACAAATCAAAAGGGTTCACGTTGAAAAGATTCTTTATATTAAAACGAATCTACATCTAAAGCAACGCAATTGTAAACATGGTCCTGAGTTCCTTTCCCCCCCCCCCCTTACTATGCGATGCAATTTGGCGTCAAGAGAGTTCGATTGCATATTAAGACTCTCAAAGAAAAACGAGGCATATTCTGAAAATGGGGTAGATACGCAGTTATTAGCAACCAGCGCCTTTATGGCTAATCGGCACCTATCCATTCAGAAACGGACATTGGAAATGCCTTCAATAATAATTGTGAACATGCGTTATTAACCTACACAAAGCGCTAGTAATAACAAACCTGAGATACTGGTTGCGATTGACAGTTGCGTTTGATTCTTTTCATCAGACAGGCAATCAGAACAGCGATTAAGACAGCTGACGTGATCCCAAGTACCCACAAAGAGATTACAAGTGGCGATGCTTTGTTGATAGAAATTGTTCCGACTTCCATTTCAACGACTTGACTTTTACCGAATTTATTTATCGACCAGACGCTCACCTTGTAATTGGTTTCCGGTTGAATGTTCTCATCAAACCGATATCTGTCAGTATGGTTGTAAGCTTTATCGTAGGAAGTGTACGAAGACTCCACAATGGTTCCCTTTTCAACTTGAGTCAATTGCCAGCAGACTGTCTGTTGTCCATCAAATGAATTTGACCACATTACGTTCCACTCGACAGCGATTGTGTTGTTGGTCACATGTTGAATCCTGACATCCGACGGAGTATCAGGAGGACCTGAAATTTAAAGGCAGCGAAGAAATCACTTTGTTACAGTTTAAGAAATTACAACTATTTTGTTATTCTTAACATTGTAAAACATTGTTAGCTATTTCTCCCTCAAACACTTTAATACACTTTTTTATTGTTTTCTTTCATTTTTAATGACAGGTTTATTGCCATCAACAGAAGCGCCTTTCTCACTTTTCATCATTAGACCCAAAGAACCTCAGCTGAATAACCTTACATGGTCCTTGAATGATGAAGTGATGATACACATATTGCCGACCTGCTGTTTGCAGCAAAGGAGTCCAATATGCAGCAATCGCTGATGTCACCAGATGGTGTACATTACCAATAATTATTGCAAAAATATTTATAACCAAATTTCCACAAACGTTGCTGCCTACGTGAAAGAAGTAGGCAGACTTCCAATTCCAATAAATTGAGTCAAACGCCAGAAGATTGTCTGCTTATTATCAAATGAATTCGCTTACATTACAGCTGTGTGAAAAAGTCCTGCACGCTTGAGATTTTATACTATTTTCTTCTGTTCTCTTGGTTTCTCTTAGTATCTTTCTCAAAAGAACTCTCCAGATATCAATATTTATGTGGGATTTCATATGGAAACCCGTTTTAGAGTAATGTTATTAATTGCAAATCAATCTTGATTTGGTTTTCAACAAGAATATATGCAAACGTAAGCACAGCTGTAGTTTTGGTCAATTTAGGATTTAAATCAACCAATGTGCAGCGACGCTGGGTGACCAATCAAAGATTGTGTAAGCTATCTGAAAGCAGCCAATCAGCGCAGCCATCGATTTGGCTATATATAGGTCTTCAAACGGCACGAAATTTCTATTTCTATTTGGCTTCTGGCTAAGGATTAAGGCCTTTGCGTTCACCAGCATTGAGCAGCGGCATCACATCATTGTACTCCATGAAGAAGGCTATTCTTCTACAGAAATAGCTAAGAGGGTGAAGTGTCATCGCACCACAGTGAGCAGAATGATTGAAAAATATAAACAGAATAGTTCTGTTGATGACAGGCACCGCTCTGGTAGGCCAAGGAAATCCACGGAGCGTCAAGACTGGACTCTGAGACACATTTAAATGAACAACAGAAAGTTGACTTCACCACAAATCACTAGGATCTGGGGTGAAACATGCAGGGTAGAGGTGTGCACCAGCACAGTTCGCCGCAAACTGCTTGCCAAAGGTCTCAAAGGCTGCAGGGCTAGAAGTAAACCCTTCTTAACAGACCATTACCAAGCATGCAGACTTGCTTGGGCAAAGAAGCATGCCAATTGGACTCCTGATCAATGAGGAAAGGTCATCTCCAGTGATGAAAGCAATTTCTACTTGAATGGAAATCAGTGTAACAAGTATGTCAGGAGATTTCCAGGTGAAGAATTCAAACCATACTGCCTGAATCTCTCTGTCAAGCACCCACTGCATGTCATGATATGGGGCTGCATCGCAGCATCTGGTGTTGGTCGGATAAAGATAATCCAGAGAATGACGAATGCCAAGCAGTACACGGAAGTCCTGGAAAGTACTCTGCTTCCTTCAGTTCATCAACTTGCGAGGAAGGACTTCTTCTTCCAGGATGCCAATACTCTTTTGCCATCGAGCCAAATCCGTGCAATAGTGGAAGAAAAGCATAGAATTCGTCTTCTTGACTGGCCAGCTCAGAGCCCGGATCTGAACCCCATTGAGAATGTGTGGTCCAAAATTGGCTATGAAATCAGTAAAAATCATCCAACAAATAAGAGGGAGCTGATTGAAGCCATAATTGAAGCCTGGCATCATATTGTCACCAAAGATTCATTCATAAAGTGATCCACGCGATGCCAAAGTGATGCCGCCTGGTAATAAGCAATAAGGGATGGCTAATCTGATATTACAACCATTTTTGTGTTTTAAAAGGTCCTTTTCAGGGCCATCAAACAACTAAAAGTAAAAACAAATAGCATAGGCCCCAGATAAACTTTAAAGTTTATAAAAAATTATGCCATGTCAACAAGCAATAATGCACACAAACGATGCCACTTTTATGAAGCCATGCTCCAAAGGTGACAGTATACACTAAACACCACCCAATCACACAATAATTAGTAAATTCCTACCAAAGACATCAATACCTATTGAAATATAATGAGATTTGCATATCCTAAATCATTAATGGTCATTCAGAGACTCGTAAAAGACAAAAATCCCAAAATCCTATAAGCATGCAGGACTTTTTCACATAGCTGTAGGTTCCATTCACCAACGATAGAGTTGTGAGTCACGTTTCTAATTCTGACAAACGATGGAGCTGGGTATCAGTGAATGTTCAAAATTCATTGGTTTGGGTCTCTTTAAATGTAGGGGCCATAGGCTGCAGCCTGGTAAACCTAATTGTTAATCTGGCCTTTATTTGGGCTAAGAAGAGACCTCACAGATTTATTAACCTTCTGGAAGAACCTGGAATGTGATTGTCGCTGAACCCAAATCGTTGATCATGTTGAAAGAATAGTTTCCGTAATATTCAGTGGAGGTGAATTTGAATAAAAGTTCACAGAGGCTGTAGCAACCGTTATCACCAAAAACAATATCCGAAAATGGTGGAAGGTTTTTTGAAACTCCGTCGAAATTGACAAACATCCAGCTGCCTTTCGGTGAATATGGAGGATTGACTTCGCACTCGAAACTCAATGACACCGTTTTATTAATTGCTGCGTTGAATTTCTTACTCTTCGGAAATAAAGGGATGATATATGGTTTGTCTGAAATAACAATTCAAAGGTTTCAACTTAACGAGAAACGTTGCCTATGAATAGGTTATAACTGTAGGTTTCCATATAAAGTCTTAGTCCTGAGCTCTCTTTGCCATTGATTTGCAGCTGACCATTATAGTCTAATTACGCACAGTTGTAAATAGAGCTGTACCGATTAATCGGCAATATTCACAATCGGACCGATTATTAGGACAATCGGAACAATCGGTAATCGGGTGCCAGTCCGGTGCCGATACCGATTAATCAGTAGCACTTGTTTTTTGGCCGATTATTAGGATAATTGGAACAATCGGTTATAAATTACAATGTTAACAAAGAAATTTAAAAATTGACATAATAAGTATTGATAGCAAAATCATTATTCATTAATGATCAAGCACACATTATGCATTGAATCTCTTGGCAAACCTCGAATTGAACCTGCATACGGAGGGCATGTGCATTTACACTACACTTTTATGGCAAATTTGATTTCATGATCATTAAAAACGCCTGATTTGGAGAAATCGACAGATAATCGGTATCGGTAAAACAATCGGTTGTCTAACAATCGGAACAATCGGTAATCGGAACAATCGGCAAAATGTGCAATCGGTACAGCTCTAGTTGTAAATATCGAAGTACGAAGACAGATGCTCACAAATAATTAATTACAGTGTTGGGTACGAGTTAACTTCATTGAGTTTAAATTCACGAATTAACTCCAGTGTAGTGAATTGTTAGTTGGAGTTAACTCTTTTCAACTGAGATTAATTACGAGTTTGAATTAATTCAATTTTCTGTGATTTTGAGTTATAAATGTCTTTTTAAAACTCACAAATTAAACTCATTTGCAAAATGATAAACCAACTCACTGAAATCATAAAGACAGTCAGTTATATCTGTACAACAGAATATATATTGTCAGCGAGTAATTAATCAGAGCTGCATGGGTATGACCTGCCACTGGATCAACAATAATATTGTGCTACATTCAGTAGCACTGTCGTGTAGACATAGTTTTTGATAGGAAGCCACACATTTGACAAAATTTCTGAGGGTATCACTATTCATTACAGCCTATCAGTTGAGTTCACACAAATTTTTTGATTGAAGTTTCAAAGCTTACACACACCATAACTGATGATAGTACTTTTCGGAAAACATTTGAGGTTTTTCATGAACATGAGGAAGATGTAGAGCTTAATAGCATTGACTCTATTATTTAAAAAGAAGGGTATGACAATGCTCAGGATTCTGAAGAGAATGTTAGAGTCCTTCTGAAACAACAGAGGTGTTCACTTGCCCTCAGTATTATTTCTTCAGCAGATTCTGATAAGGCAAAGTCAATTCCATGGTACAGCAGATGGGTACAAGTCAAGCTATTCTGAATAGTATGCATAGGAGCTCCAAAGCTGCTGATGCAGTTAAGCACATCTGTAGTGATGTGGGAAAAGATATGTTAAATTACGCACAGTTGTAAATACCGCAGTGCCAAGACAGATGTTCACATTTAATTAATTATGTCATCATTGCCTAATTCTGAAAATCATCATCATCATTAACCGTGGGCTCATAGCCCGTTGGTGTATAATGCCACCTCCACAGTTTTCTGCCATTCTTTCCTGAAAATGCACACAACTAATGTCGGGCGATACTGATGCTTAATGAAAAGTGGAAATACTACAGCTTTGCCAATTGCCGCATTGAATTGTCCATTTGCAATAGAAAAATAGTTTATACATGGATCATCATCATCACCATCATCATCATCATCATCACCACCATCATCATCATCATCATTATCCAGCCCCATGCATATGACATGGAAAATATATTAACAATTTTCAAATAAATGTAGGTTAGACTACAGTGTCCATCGGATCCTCTTCCGACGTGGCTGCTGAAACAGGCCATCGATACGCTGGCCCCGTTCATCACTATTCTTCTTTCAGCCTCAATCTCAAGCGCCAAGTTCCCATCACCGTGGAAACTTGCCATCATTCGCCCGCATCGGAAACGCCCACGTCTGGATCTGTCGGACGTTTCCAACTTTCGTCCTCTCTCTAACCTCTCGTTCTTGTCCAAACTGCTGGAGCGTCTGGTGAACAGGCAGCTTGCAACTTACCTTATCAGGAACGGTCTACTGCCAAAGCATCAATCGGCCTATCGTCAAGGCCACTCCACCGAGACGGCCTTGCTGAAAATACTTAACGACATCGTAGACTCGACGGCGAAAATGGTGAACTGTTACTCTTGTGTCTTCTCGACTACTCGACCTCTTTTGACACTGTAGACCATGCTACGCTTTCTCGTCGCCTCGAATTTACCTTCGGAATCACGGGTCCAGCTCTGGCGTGGCTGCAGGACTACCTGGCAGACCTCATACAGTCAGTGTCCTGCGATGGTTTTTTGTCCGTCTCACGCAGGGTACTGAGCGGCGTGCCGCAGCGGTCAGCCCTCGCCCTCTCCTATTCGTGTTCTTCGTGACGGATGTCGGGCGGATTATCGAATCGTTCGGTTTATCCTGGCACACGTACGCCGACGATGGGCAGATGCACCCCTCTTTCCGGCCCTCGGAGTCCGATCATCTTTTGACATGTCAATAACGTGACCCTGAGTGCTTCCGGCAACTCCGAACTACACTGGTCAACAAGGTTTCTGTTTCCTGTGCAATTTCTGGTGTTCCAGGTAGATTTTGTCATGCTGATTACAGGAATAATTTTGATATTTTCCTATCACGTAAGTTTTTTGAGAAAAAGCTGATTTTAAAATTTAAAATTATAAGAATTTTAAAATCGTGGTTTTCGAGAGTTATCTGAGTTATGGGTATTCAGGTTAGGCAAGAATCTTATGTGACCGCCATAACAGATGTAATATGCACTGCTGGCTCACTTAACTACATGGATTTTGAAAATTAGTATAATTAGGCATGTCCAGACATGCCCAGACGCGCCCAAACCTGTCTTCAAGACTACATGCCTAGCATGTATTGTTACTATGGTTACGCAGTCCTATATAAATACCAAGCAGCACTAGGAAGCAGCTGCAGTCTTTCTATTTGATGAGATATAACTGTTTAGTTAAAGGCTGCGAATTGAATATATTAACTAATTTAATTAAAGTTTCTGAAATGTCGCGTCGATGTCGCAATAGCAATGACACGTTCTGCTACATCTGTGGAGAGTTTACGTTGAAATCACAGAAGCGGAGTATGACAGCAATCGTAAAGAAAGGATATGAGTTATACTTTGGATGCAAAATTGGCGACCAGGACAAAGTATGGGCACCTCATATATGTTGTTCATCTTGTGCTACCAGTCTGCGAGCTTGGCTTGCAGGTAAGCGTCCATCCTTGCCATTCGCCATACCAATGATATGGAGGGAGCAGAATAATCATGTAACGGATTGCTATTTCTGCATGACGAATGTTACAGGATTTTCTTCAAAGAATAAGAAGTCTATCGAGTATCCTAACCTTGCCTCGGCAATGAGACCGGTTCCACACGACGAGAGTCTTCCTGTTCCAAACCCCCCGAGTTTTGGACACTGGAGGACGAGGACGAGCATGCAGAGACAGATGAAATGCTGCAGAGAGTTGATGATTCAGCTACGGAAGACCCAGAGTTTGAGCCATCGACATCCATCAATCCTCATTTGATTTCTCAGGCAGAGCTCTATGATCTGGTCAGAGACTTAGATTTGTCAAAAAAACAAGCAGAGTTGCTTGGATCTAGGTTGCAAGGATGGAATCTGCTCTCTCCAGGTACAAACATTTCAGTATTTCATAAACGGCATGAAGACTTGACTCGATTCTTCCAAAAAATCGACAGTCTTACTTTTTGCATTGACATTGATGGATTGCTTTCTGCTTTCGGCTGTAAGCACAATCCATCCGAATGGCGACTTTTTGTTGACTCTTCGCTGTTAAGTTTAAAGGCTGTTTTGCTGCACAATGGCAATTCATACCCTTCAGTACCCATTGGACATGCTGCTTACATGAAGGAAACATATGAGAACATGCAGCTGCTATTGAAACACATAGAATACTCGAGATACAACTGGAATATATGTGGAGATCTGAAAGTTGTTGCAATTCTACTCGGTCTGCTGCTAGGCTACACCAAGTACTGCTGCTTTCTTTGCGAGTGGGACAGCCGAGCTAGAGATTCACATTATGTGAGAAAGGTCTGGCCACCTCGCAGGGACTTGGTTCCAGGACAGAAGAACGTTAAACATGATCCTCTCGTTGATCCGAAGAACATTTATCTCACACCTTTGCACATCAAACTTGGGTTAATGAAAAACTTTGTCAAAGCAATGAACAAAGAAAGTGAAGCCTTTACATACTTTCGACAGAGGTTTCCACGCACCAGTGATGCTAAAATAAAAGAGGGCGTTTTTGTTGGCCCACAGATTCGAGAGATGCTCAAGGACAGTCACTTTGAGGGCCTTCTGCAGGGTGCCGAGCATGTTGCCTGGACAGCCTTCAGGGATGTTGTTGCTAACTTTCTGGGCAACTACAAGGCGCCAAACTATGTTGAACAAGTTGGAAATCTGCTACAAGCTTACAAGGCAATGAAATGCAACATGTCACTGAAGATACACTTCCTTCATTCTCACTTGGACTTCTTCCCATACAATCTCGGCGCCGTCAGTGATGAACATGGTGAAAGATTTCACAAAGACATTGCCAGCATCGAGAAACACTACCAGAGAAAGTGGAGTCCGTCTATGCTCGGAGACTACTGTTGGTCACTGATAGGTGAAGCACAGGACAGTGACTACAAACGAAAATCTACAGCAAAACATTTCTAATTTTCTCATGTCTTGTCATTATTGCCTAGATCCTTCTGTAGGATTAAGTTGCAGAAGACGTTACAATACTAAATGCTAAATTGTCGATTTCTTAAAAACCTTACGTGATACAGAAATTCTAATTACATATTTGTGTTCAGCAAGTCAAAATCTATTAGTTTCATCAAAATTTGTAGAGGAAACAAAAACCTGCATAAAATTTGTTGACCAGTGAGCTATCAGAGAGGACCGTCGATACATTTGGACTGTGGCGGCCATATGACTGGTTCGCGCCTTCGTTGTGACACGAATTGACTACTGCAACGGGCTGCTTCTGGACCTTCCAGACTGTCAGCTCGCCCGGCTGCAGTCGGTCCTCAACGCTGCAGCTCGGTTGATATTCAGGGTGCGTTGGCACGACCACGTGACCTCCTACTTCGGGACAAACTGCACTGGGTACGGGTCCGAAAGCGTATCGTGTTCAAGCGCTGTTCGTTGACGTTCCGGGCTCTACGCGATCCATTCTGTCCGGAATACCTCGCGACGCTCGTTCGAAGGCCGGCGTGGGGCGATCGACGGCTCCACCTTCGTTCCAGTAGGCGAATCCAACTGTACGCTCCACCTCCGCCGATGACTGTCAAGTTCGGACAACGTTCATTCTCGCGCGGAAATCCCCTCCCCTGGAACACATTGCCGGACAGCGTGTCGTTCGTCGCCTTCTTTGGGAGAGTTCGCGAGCAAAACTAAAGACGCGTTTATTCAACATCTCATTTCCACGCTCTTTGTAAAGCGCGTTTGACTTTGGCCCTTGCTATGTAACGGCGCTATATAAATTGTCATGAACAATAACAATAGCAATACAGCAATTTTACATTATCACTGGTACCAGATTAACGTTAGAACTACATACCGTCGTAGGACAGGTGGAGATGAAAATATTGCATATATGAGAATATTGATAAGGCAAATACTGTAAAGTGCTTTTATACTGCTGTTTATATTAGAGCAGTGGTTCCCAAACGGTGGTACGCGTACCCCCAGTGGTACAAAATGGACTTCCTAGGGGGTACGCGGCGGAAAGTGGAAAGTCAGTGGAATTCTTATGCACTGATGTTTGATAGTAACAAATTTCACAATATTTGCAAAAGTTCTAAAAAATTGTGATTGGATTTAATTTTCTCAAACTGCAGCGACAGATGCAGACCTTTTGGACTCCTCTAACCCGTCACCCTCGCTATAAGTTTAAAGTTTAACCTGTCCTATCCAGTGGCGGCTCCACCGGGGGGCAAGGGGGCCCGTGCCCCTATTGAGTGCCTGCCCCCCAGTGGCCCCCAGTTGGGACCCTATACTTAATGCTACATACATTAAACAACAAATGGTTTGCCCCCATGATTAGAAGTTGCCACCCCAACGGCCCCCCACTTGCCAAATCCTAGAGCCGCCACTGGTCCTATCACTTTGTGGTATTGGACTCTTCCTTGGTCAGCGCGGCAAATTCTAAAGACGCAGCCAAGATTCTCGAAACTGGCTGATGAGATGCAACCTCATCCGTCTCATTGATTCATTTTATTGTTTTCATTTGACCGATAGGTTATGCAAGTTTAACTTTGAATGCTACAAGTACGATATTTTTTATCCTAATAAGCTTTAATAAAACCTAGTAGGTCTTAAGGTCTAGTAACTAGTTAATGATTATGGCTAATGCAGTCCGATTACATGTAGGTCTGCAGACATTACTAAATTTCTTGATTCAGATACCATGTTTATGCTTTTAACAATCGAAAGTGTGCTTCCTTAAATTTACTTTGAAAATTAGGGGTACACGGATTTTCGAAAAATGTCTGAAGGGGTACGCCGACCGAAAAAGTTTGGGAACCACTGTATTAGAGAGTGACACGGTAATTACCGCGGTAGCGGGGACAATTTGGCCAAAAAGTGCGGTATTACCGCGGTAACGGGTTCTTGTCACGCGGTAATCCCGCCAGAACGGGGACATTTACAACGGTAATACCGCGGTGACAGTATCGGTATTATCAACTTGATGATAATAATAATATTGATAACGTCGTGTGCAGGCGTCCTTGTTTTTCTGCATGGATAGTACAGTATTTAGTAACCCAGTAGGTTAAGTAGGTATGGGTTCCATTAATAAACGGCGCTAGAGCAGCCGACTGACTTAGCAATCTGCCGGAAGTACTGCCGTGTACTCTTCCTTTTCCTGTACTTTCCTTTTCCTGTGTCCATTTGAACTTAATAGTGTCTTGGGCACGTGACTTGTTATTTTTCATCACTCGAAGTTATAAATGGAAAATGCGCATCGATAAATTGATTAAAAGTAAAAGTGAGTGAATATCCTTTTAAACGTATAACTGAGTTATAAAAGTTTGGCCACACTACGAGAAGGTTGCACAATGGAGTGCTGATGCTGTTGTTAATCTTTATTTGTTCACTGACTTAAGCCTTTAATTATAATACAATTTAACAGTCGAAAACATGACGCTATAATTTTGAGGCAAAAACGTAGTAACGTATAGGCCTAACGATAAATGTCTTTGTTAACGTACAGTATGTTAACGGCTTACTTCGGGGACAATGAGGGGACGAAAAAGTCTGGGGCGGGGATGGGGTGGGGACGAGGAGAAACAATGCTAGGATGGGGTGGGAACGGGGAGAAACAATGCGGGGATGGGGTGGAGACGGGGATAAATGTTTGGATGCGGGGTGGGGATTGGGACAAAATGTTGTTCCCGTGTCACTCTCTAGTTTATTTTGCCTCGAATACATGGGTCTTATAGGTAATGTTAAATTAAAGTTCTTCAACGTATGCGTGTTCTTAATTTTTTACGGCATTGAAAGTGTGCGTGAAATTGTGATTTAATTGTCTATATCTGTACTTTTCTCATTTCACGCATTTCATATAGCCTACTAGCCCCGTATTGCACGCCTGGCTGATGGATACAGGCATCATACAGCAACTGAGATCAGCCCCGCCCTATGATAATATTGATAGGGCAAATGCTGTAGAGAATGGAATCTGCTTCATAGTTTATTATATGCCTATATAAGTTTGTATATTCAAATTTGCTCACGTCTTATTTGGAGACAATATCTGAGAGCGTCGATATATTTGTAAAAATTTGGATCTGCTTTTCCATCTTCACTTCCTGAACAAGCAAACAGTTGATCATTGTATCGAACTGAGTCGATAACGAGAGTTCTTCCGTCGTCTTTAAAGCTGTATCCAGGTCTTATGTTCCCATAACGATCCACCGCTGGTCCACTGGAGTTGGGGAAGGATCCCCATACTAAGTTATAGGGATAGAGGCCCTGGATCATCCAGAAATAATACAATTTCGATCGATTATCCGCTGGCAAAAAGGTCGACGTTATGCTGCACATGAGTTCCACTGTGTCCCCTTCTGTGGGTTCGGCCGGGTGAGAGGAAAGAATTACGGACCCCTTCAGGATGCCTACAAAAATTAATAAAAAAATTAATTTTTGCTTCAATATCTGCGGAAAAAATTATCGTAACCATATCAACAGACTAAAACACGCAAACGATGTATGCGATAACGTGAAGATTAACTGCTAATGTATTATGCTTTACAAAAGTCAGAAACGCTTCATAGTTCACGAACGACATCAGATAATTAAATGCAGGAAGTTGTAAAAAAAATCAGCAACATCAGTTTCGCTGGCGACATCAATTTTCAATGTAGGCTAAATAAACAGTAGAAGGAAAGGATTTGAGGATACTTTAGGAAAAGGAAACGTCGAATGTCATATAGGCGAAAATGAAACAATATTCACCCTGTGATAACAAGAGGACAACTGAATTGGACAGAGTTAACAAACTGCAAAATTGGTTACAAAGGTCTGTCCGTTTTATAAATAACAAACGTAACATGTTCAAGATTTCCTATGCGCCAGGATATCACAAGGAAAAATAGTCTGCTGGAGAAGAAACGAGGAGATCCGGAGACAATGGAAACAATTAGACTGCGGAAGAAGCAGCCAACAGCCAGAACTGAGAGGAAAGAATGGTATTACAGGATTAGGCTCTTCAAACTTAGGAAAAAATCCTTTGAAGAAATACCAGGAAATCCCGGGAGGAATGGAAGAAAATACGAAAGGAAAGACTATGCAGTAAATTGCTTTCAAGTACACACGAAGAAAGTCTGTTAAAAACACTAACGCCACGAGCACATTGATCAACGTTTCAGGGGAGAAGAGTTGCAAAAAAAATTCGATGACATTAGCAATGTCGGAAATTGAGAAAGCGAGAACAGTTGATGAAAGCAGATGATCACGCAGACAAGAAGATTGCCAAAGACAAGAAGTAAACGAAAGCAGTACGATAAATGAGGAAATAAATGCAACTATAGGAGTATGTAATCTAGTAGTTTGCATCAAGGGCGCCCACAGATGTGGGGGAAGGAAGCAATTGTTTCCTAAAAGCTAGGGGGAAGGATATACCCCCTCCCGAGTTTTGATATCACGTTGGCGTAGCATATTAATTTGATCAATCCCTGTGCATTTACTGCACTGCAACTTCGTAACTTCATATGTTCAGTTCAAGTTCAAGTACAAGTTTCTTATTGTCAGGCATTCATACAATTTTATTATAAATGTCACTTTTAGGAAGGCCTACAGTCATTCATGTGATGCAGAGTGTAAACTTCCTGTGTACCTATTGCTTTGTTATAAATTCATTTCAAATTTACATACGTGACATGCTATAGAATGATAGAAAATAGAATGCCTCGACAGCAAAAGTTTTTACTCAAGTATAAATGTCTGCATGGATATATAGCCGTATCTAAAACAATTAGAGCTGCTAGAGAAAATCTGATGCCATATTTAGAACCAGAACCCTAAATATACCAAGAAACAGGTCTAACTTCTAAGGTACCAAAGGACAAATTTTTTGTTGCCCTGTGTAATTTGTAGATAATTTCGAATAGTTTGCCAGTGCAATAACTGCAATATCCCTCTTTAGTTTCAACTTACATTCAGTAGTGCTCTGTGACTGTTGGAATTTTCCAAAAAATAAGGTGTAGAAGTTATTGGCATGAAACCTAACCTGGTGCACCAAAATGTGTGATTTCATGTCCAAAATGCACTGACACTCACCTACAAGCATCTATTGTTCAAAAATTTTGCCGTGGTTATACCCCCCGTTTCCCCGTTTAGAGGTGGATAGGGGAGCACGGAGAAGAGGGGATGCTGCTTCCAGCAGCCAGGGGGGATGGGCGTCCTTGGTTTGCATGATACAGGATACGGAAAATAATATAATACAATGGATACAGCGAATGATATTAGCAATAATATAAACCGAGTAAATAAGAGAGGAATGGATAGTAATACTTAATAATCTCACACAACTGAATGTAGAGTGGAAACTACGCATCAACGCAAGAAGGATAACACCACAGTAACTCAGAGTTCCAGAAAAAATATTAGGTCTAATAACACTTATTCTATTATTATTATTATTATTATTATTATTATTATTATTATTATTATTATTAGTAGTAGTAGTAGTAGTAGTAGTAGTAGTAGTAGTAGTAGTAGTAGTAGTAGTAGTAGTAGTAGTAGTAGTAGTAGTAGTAGTAGTAGTAGTAGTAGTAGTAGTAGTAGTAGTAGTAGTAGTAGTAGTAGTAGTAGTAGTAGTAGTAGTAGTAGTAGTATATTAGACCTGGTGGGAGTTATTCTAATTCTAAGAGGTAAGAAGCACTAGGAAAATTTAGACATGAATCTCAAAAGGGATATAGAAACCAGCATCTTGCATGAAAGCAGAGATAAGACAAACGCTAGGCATCGCATATATTGCTACTTTAGAACAAACGATTAAGTACTGCGGCAATGACAGAAGATAGACGTCGAGTTTCCTCATGCAACTGTTCAATGCCTCGTAAGTAAACAAAATAATATGAACAATCGTCGCATGAGTTTAATTTCTTCTTAGCAATTGAGTCCATGTCGTTTTATGCTGTTATTCTATATAGCGCAAATGCTTACACCTACAGACGTTATATTCTATAGGCTTCTACAAAACACTAGAGTTAAAACGCTTTATATAGGCAAATATTGAGCTCACGTTACCTTAAGCAACTGAGCGACCAGAACCTATCCTATTCATCTACTGGATGATGACATTGTACGCGATTTAGCGAAGAAATAAGTAATTATGTTCAAGGCTGCTGTGTTGTTGCTGACTTCTCTCTATATAAGTGCTTCCAAGCGACATTGGAGAACATACTGTACTGTAGATATTGCAAACGTTTTTTTCTGTACAACAAAAAACGCGTTTTAAAAAGTTTTCTTATTTTTTACGTTTTTTAATTTTTATTGCGTTTTTGAACTGCTTTTGCAATATGGCATTTCCATTATTCTAGATCATGGCTCAGGCAAGCGGCGAATCGAAATTTTTTAAAAAATTCAAGGCGCTGCACATTTTAAATTACGTGAAGTTTATCGCCAAAACGCGGCAATATTGAAAAGTCGAAATATGAACCACGTTGAGCTGAATTCTCCTGTTTTTGTTGTCAATTGTAGGCCTACGAAATTTATACGAAAAGGAGTGGTATATTTAAAAATATTATCCGCAGTTCCTTAGAATTCCTTAGAATGTGAGTTTAAACAATCTTTGAAAGTGATACTTTTACGTTAAACTTAAGATGATCGTTTCATGTCTTGACTGTCTATGATTTTATAGGAGCTTATTAATTTGGCGCCAGGACAATGTTAATATTTATTTAAAAAAACTATTAACAAATTGTCACAAAAAATAAATAGGTTTACATTTAGCGTTTTCTGCGTTTCTATACCGAGTGTTTCTCGTTGTCTTGCTTTTCTTCGTTTATAAACTAATTACGCCACCACATTAAAAAAAATTAACATGCTAATAATTTTTGTGTTGGCTAAAAAGAAAACAAACGTTTTTTCAAGTGTTTTTACGTTTTTTATATTTCCAGAAAACGCGTATTTACGTTTTTATTTCTTTTTATACGTTTGCAACACCTAAATTGGAGGATAGACACTCTACAGTAAAACTCCGTTTACAGATTTAAGAAAACCAGGACAAGAAAAGTTTCATAAGATTTTTCATTTAAGCACTTCTTCCGCCCAATCCCCGTTTTGCAGCAGCTATTTTAAATTAGCATTTTCTTCAGATATATATTAAATGTGTTTAATGACTGACTTGACAACGCTGATCTGGCGACGAAGAGAAGCAGAAGAGGAAATATCATCTTCTTAAATCAATAGAATCTACAATAATTCATCCAACTATTTGTTTTATATTCCAAATAACAAATAAACTTCTAATATTCGCTGAAAATGTTGCTATTACGGCTCGCGGTCTCGTGGCGCGGCCAGCTGTCGGGAAAGCCCCAACGCCCGCTCGGTTTCCCGATCGCCTTCCGCCGCCGACTCTGCCTGATCGACGGCGTTTGTTTGATTTTCCGATTCACAGAAATCAAACGAGGTGTCCGCGGCTGCCGAGCATGTCGCATGCTGGGGTTGACTGCTCCTCAACACAGGGTCCCGATTTTCCTCGTCTGGCGTCTGTCTGTCCTGACTCCGGCCTCGTCCGAGAGGCCCTTTAACTGGCTCCTTTTTCACTGGCCACCGCATGGTATCGGCGCCTTAAGCGATTTCTATACATATTTTTGGTCATTGGCTTCGAATTGGTGCCACACCTCTTCATTCTCGGAAAATTCTCGGTCTTTCGCGGCCCTAAAGACAGGCGGCGATGTATATCCTCTGTTGCGGCTTCTTAGCACGTTTGGATCAGTCTGCTCTCACTTCTAGATGGGCAGCGGCGTCTATTTGTTTTCTTAGCGGTTTCACCAAAAATCGGGGTAACCGCGCCTGAATGGACGGCGTTCCACTCTTTACCTCAATGGTCAATTCACCAAACTGACTCCCCGCGCCTTCACGACAGGCGGGGCTTCTGTCTCCTTCATTGGCTTGGAGTTGACCACCTCGGTGCAGATGCAACCAAAAGATGGGCATTTTTCATCACAGCAAAGATTCATCTTAACTGACAATGTTGCGCTGTGACTCCGTCATCACAGCGACTTCAAAAAGTCACAAATGCAGCTTCCTTTCTATCGGTTTATTTGTTTATTAACAAACCAAGCAACATTGACAACAATGGCAACACTGTAATACGGACGAAAACGCGCTGGCTAAAGATGCATCCCTGGTTCGCCAGTAAATAGCGCTACTCGAAAAGTGCTATCGTTAACCTTTAATACGTCAAGTATGAAACAATAAGCATTTAGAATCAAAATCACGTCACAGATTATTTAAAATCACAAAATCATTACTTCGACGCTAACTTGTACTCAATTCCGGATTTAGACTTGATGATGCCCTAAGCTATACAAAGTCCAGAGGCCCACTTCCGTTGCAAAACTAGGTAAAAGAAAAATAGAAAAATAGAATTACTTAAAAACAAACGGAAAATTAAGATAATAACATAATGATAAATATTCTTAATAGGATTTTTCGTGCCCAACAGATTAAGGCCCTGGCAGATTGTGAGGCCCTAGGCTGTAGCTTATGTCGCCTATACGTAAATCCGGCACTGCTTGTAATCGGTTAATGACTAACTCCATTCTCTAGCAATAATGACAACAAACAAGTTGTTTATTAAAAATGCACAATGCCACATTATACGCAGATGATCGTGTAGGTACAGTGAGATATCTTCATAAGACTTTGAGCATCGGACCGCAAAGTTAGACCATAACTATAGTTATAGTTGCAACTTTCGTGACGTTGTCGGTACGAAATACTCCTGAAGGTAAACTGGAACAATCTGGTTTATGGACTTGAAGGCAAGAAGAGAATGTTTTCAATTCTCTCTGCCTTAGGCACATACATCGCCCCCGTTGTCGCTGTCCTGCTCACTCATTTCAGACTTATTTTTGAGCTCAGATATGCATTTAAAACTGAAAAAGAATCAATCAGTCTCACAACCTTTAGTACAAATCACGAATTTGTATCAAGTTTGTATCACTTCCATTGTGACTGTAACCATAATATTGATTTTAAGACAAATAGTCAGACTCATTCTGTTCTAGAATATTCAATATGAATTGAATGTCGTATATATGCATGAAGATTTAACGTAAAACACAATAAGCCTATAACCAATTACAATAAGGCTAATTCTGGTGTGGGCTGTCCATTAATTATGTCAACAATTTTTGGGCAATTTTGACTCCTTCCATTTGTCAACAACTGTCAACTTTCAGTTACCCCATCCCTATAATTGTGTCAGAACGTTTGACCCCCGCAAAGATCAATGCCAGATCCCATTAACAAGGTTATTATTTTCTGCGGTGATGACCATTTTCCCCTTTTTTGCTCATCGAGTGACAAATTATTATGGCGATGTAATAAGTAGTATTCCATGAAATTTCCTATTTTTGATTACAGTATTTGTAAAAAGTGAAATTGTTGACGTCAACTTCTCTTGACCCCTCTCCTGTCAACAATTGTCAAACTTTTTCAAACCCCCTCCTCCCTAATTTGTTGACGTAATGGACAGCCGCTGGTGGAGATCGTTACCAAGCACACATTTCTGCAGAAATATTTTATATAGAAATCAACTACAGACACATTCTCTAAGCAAATGGTACGAGAAACCCGGATGTTATAGCCAGGTTCACTGCCTACATCACCTTCAGCTCAACGATCTCATTTGGAAACGTTGGGAAAATAAAGGTTAACATTGCTCACCGTATTGGCACCACATTTTTGGCTGCCAAACTTCACCTTAATTGTTATTGTGGCGCTTTCTTAAAGAAGCCAGGATGTTGTCCGTTCACCCGTTGTTGCGCGAACCCGAAACAACGCTGTTAGTTGATATAGTAGCCTATGCCAAAATTTCCTAAGGAATTTGAAATTTTCGGAGGGAAAAATGCAATTCCCCCAGAAACGGCCTAGATTAGACCCCGGTCATAACCATAACTGTCCCGTGTGAATATATGTATGTTGTTGTTAGAAGGTTTCATATTTGGTGCTCGGACTTGACCACCGGACGTTTGAACACAGGACGATTGACCATCGGACGGTTAACCACACAAATTCATTCAATTTTTAATAAAAACTTATTAGAAGAGAGACACAATGTTATATACAGTGTATGGTATGTTATGTGTGAACGCAAAACACATCTAGAAAGTAAAAGGACAAGTTATACCTACAAAAATAGCAGCAAAACACATGTAGGAAAATAAACGCAAATCAATTTGCCCGTTATGTGTAATTACGGTCGTCTCTCTCCTAAACGGTTTCCAGAAACAACTGCGCTTTGTAATTTTGAATTTGTTATCTCGTAAAAGTCCGCTGAGAATCATAGCAAGCCATTGTGTAGTCAACAGCTGTGTTAAGGATGAAAGCCAGCATCGCGTTAGGGTGGTCAACCGTCTTAAGCCCAACCGTCCGCCGTGGTCAATCGTCCGCCGTGGTCAAACGTCCGGTGATCGAACGGGTCGACTGAAAATGCGGGACAGGAAAATGCAGGACTGGAATTTGGCGGACGAAATTTAGTGAGGGGATAATGCATGACTGGAATTTGGCGGACGAAATTTTCGGGGTGGAAAATGCAGAACTGAAAAATGGCGGACCTGTTAAGTTGTGTCCATGTTATGTTATACTATGTTATTTTATACGGTTTGTCTCATGTGTCCTGTTATTATGTTAGTGAATGGAATTGTTACTGAATGTTAAAGATCTGCCTACTTTATAGTATGTTGCTAACGAAAAACATACGCATAAGAACACAAGATAATTTCTTTCCCTCAAGACTTATTAAGAAGTACCAAAATAAAACAGAATGTGTATTAGAAACGCATTACTAAAGCAGTCTAAATATAAAGTTCCAAGAAGAAAAGGACAGTATCTCAGCGGTGGAAAATTGAGGACTGGTATTCTAGTAAAGGCTGATAGTAACAGTAGCAGTAGCAGTAGTAGTAGTAGTAGGCTATAGTAGTAGTAGTAGTAGTAGTAGTAGTAGTAGTAGTAGTAGTAGTAGTAGTAGTAGTATTGTTCGTAGTTGTTGTAGTAGTAGTGTAGTTGTTTTAAAAAATTCATTTAGTTTTACTCAAAACTTCAAACTTGAGACTTTAACCTCCACCACAGGCAATGGCAAGTCAGGCGGGTAACCGTCAAGGTAAACGTTTTATGTTGCCTGTTGTTTTATAGAATTTCTATAACAACTATGTGTGATTACTTTTCTTAAAAGTTCTTTTTCTTTGCACAGTTCTAAAAGTTGGTTTTATTACTGTATTAGTTACGCTGATATATATATATATATATATATATATATATATATATATATATATAAAATATATATATATATATATATATATATATATATATATATATATATATATGGTTCGTTCTACATTTCAATAACACTACATTTCTGTTCTTTTTTGCGCAATAATATTTTTAAACGTTTTAAGTTCACTGCTGTTTTATTAAATTTCTTTAACAACTATGTGTGATTCATGTTCTTATAAGTACTTTTCTTTGCACAGTACTTATATTTGCGTTATTATTGTATTAATTATGCCAATATATATATATATATATATATATATATATATATATGTGTGTGTGTGTGTGTGTGTGTGTGTGTGTGTGTGGTTCGCTTTAAATTTCAAAAACACTACATTGTTATGCCAACTATGTCTTACTTTGTTATATTCTATTGACTTTTTTTCTTGGAACATTAATAACAGGACACATGAGACAAACCGTATAAAATAACACAGTATAACATAACATTGGCACAACTTAACAGGTCCGCCAAATTCCAGTCCTGTATTTTCCACCCCGGAAATTTCGTCCGCCAAATTCCAGTCCTGCATTTTCCTCCCCGGAAATTTCGTCTTCCAAATTCCAGTCCTGCATTTTCCACCCCGGAAATTTCGTCCGCCAAATTCCAGTCCTACATTTTCCACCCCGGAAATTTCGTCCGCCAAATTCCTGTCCGGTATTTTTCAGTTAGTCACATTTGTTGGTCCGTCATTTCCCTGTCCTGCATTTTCAGCGCTTCCCATCAAACGTCCAGTGATTAGGGATACCTGATCAGTTGGAAAGAATTTAAGGACGCACAAAACACATTGACTTGTCAGACTTTACAGGACGTTAAAGAAACAGAAAAACTAGTGGTGATCTTTTTTTGCTTGTCTGACTTTTTTATGACGTTAAAGATGCAAAATAGCTTAAAAGCAAAAAGCTAGTGATGACCTTTCTTTCCTTTGTCGGACTTTTTAGGACGTTAAAGATGTAAAAACCACAAAGAACTAATAGCCTAATGACATTTTTTAGCAATTAATGTAAATCAATTACAACGTCCCTTTAATCTAGAGCAATATCTGAAATCACTCATCAGTATTTTAAATTTAATTTAATGGCATTTAGTGTCTTTATTAAGGACAACTCGCTTGTTCGAGTTGTCCTTAATAAAGACACTAAATGCCATGGAACAAGCGAGTGCGAAATATGGGCTTCAAATAAATGTAAATAAATCAAAAGTAATGACAACTAACGGAGACAAAGTTTCCATCAGAGTAGATCAGAAGGTAATGGAACAAGTGGGAAAGTTTACATATCTTGGCACGATTATATCAGAAGACTGCTCCCTAGAGGAAGAAATAAAGGCCAGATTGACAAAAGGAAGGGTTGCCATCAGAAAAATGAAGAACATTTGGAAAGACAATAATATCAGCATGAGAACAAAGAAGAGGATAATCGAGAGTGTTGCATGGAGTACAGCATCATATGGATGTGAAAGTTGGACTCTGAAAAAGAAAAATACAGAGAAGAATAGAAGCTTTTGAAATGTACTCATTACGTACCATGCAAAGCATAAGCTGGAGAGATAGGAAAACCAATGAGGAGGTTTTGAAAATGTCAGGCACGGAAAGACGTTTCCTCAACATGTGCAAAAGAAGGAAGCTGCAATACTTCGGACACGTACAGCGGAACAGCGACACTAGGTCAACATTGGAGAGGACAATCCAACAAGGAATGATGTTGGGAACTAGACGAAGAGGGCGACCAGGGAGAAGATGGGCGGATGACGTGGAAGAGTGGACAGGAATGAAAATGTCAGCAGCAGTCAAGAAGACAGAAGATCGACATGGATGGAGGAAAGAAATTCATGCTGTCACCTTAACTTTTTTATTCTGTACACGGCTGATCTGAGATCAATTATTGCGGCCTTTGGACTGGCACCCCATAGCTATGCTGATGACAGTCAGATTTACTCGTCCTGCCTTCCTGGTGATGTGGAGGCGCTTCGGGAACGGTTCATCGAGTGTCTAGTCGCTGTCTCGAAGTGGGCGGAGGAAAATCGACTGGCCCTTAACGTGGGAAAAACTGAGTTCCTGTGGGTCAGCACCCCTCGGAGAAGGATGCTGGTGAGTCGCAAACCGTTCGCGATGGGTGATGTTACCATTGTCCCCTCCGAGTGCGTGCGGCTGTTGGGGGTACTCTTTGATGGGACTCTTTCATTCGAGCCACACGTAAACGATGTGATCAGGTGATGTCACTTTCAATTGAGAAGGATCCGATCAGTCCGGCGATATCTGCCTGTATCCGGAGTGGTACACTTGGTCCGGGCCTTGGTGCTAACTAGGATCGACTATTGCAATAGTGTCCTGTTGGGCCTCCCGGTTAGCAAACTTGATCGGCTGCAGTCTGTTCTGAATCTCTCGGCGAGGGTTGTGTTCGGATGTCGCTGGTGCGAACATGTAACACCACTTCTCAGGATCGTCTACATTGGCTCCGAGTCCCTGAGCGGATTGTGTTCAAAAGATGCTGGCTGACGTACAGAGCGCTGCATGACCCGTGTTGTCCTGAGTACCTTGCCTCTCTTGTAAAGAGACCGCAGGGTAATGACAGGAGATCTTCGCTCCGCTCGAGTCGTGGCGTTAAACTTCACGTTCCTCCCCATCCAAGACCGCCAAGTTCGGAGAGATCTTTCACTAGGGTAATCCTATCTTGTGGAACTCTCTTCCTGATGAGACCACCACGGCTGATACTCCCGAGCATTTCATCACGAGATTAAAAACGCATCTGTTTAGGTTGGGTTATAGTTGAGATGTTAAAGCGCTTTTGTTGTGGGCCTCAGCCTTGTTACAGCGCTATAGAAATTGTCAAGGAATGAATGAATGAATGAACTTCAGTTCATGAAGGAACAAGGAGAAGATGATGATGATGATTAAGGACAAACGCCCTTAAAGACGGGCACAGGGAATTAAAATACGATTCTTATCATTTAAGGACGCCTGGTAACCCTACTGGTGATCAAACGTCCGGTGATCAAACGACCGATGAGCAAAAGTCTCTTTGGTCAAACATCCAGTGGTCAATCGTGCTAGAACCTTACTGTAAATCTATATGCATATTGTAAGCTTACTTAGTGGGTGAAATGAAAACTAAGCGTCTTAACCTTAATATATTCAGGATGGGCCACTGAAACCTGCACCACCCTCTTTCATTTTAAATATGTTCACAACCTCTGAGTCAAAATGCATGAAAGTTTGTAAACCTCTGCGTTATGCCGGTATTAGGCCTATATCCCGAATTCAGTAATTTGAGTTTTTCTTTAAAATTCCAAAGTGTAGTGGAGCCACCTGGCTACAACCAGTAAATCTAATCCTTTCTGACGTTTAATTTAAACTTAATAATTGCAAATCCCAATACAATGTACTCACTTAGATGCTGCAAATGACGTCTTCAATTCTGACAAAATCTTCAAAAGCACTGTTGAATTGAAGTCGACAATGTATTTGACGTCAGCGTTGAAACTTTCTAGCAGATCGAGGAAGGACTCACTACGAAATGAAAAGTAAACCTATGGCGATAATGTTATCTACAGAGCTGCCTCAATGAGGTCCTGGTGAAGCACCAATATCACGCCCATCGCCTTAATACGAAACTATCTATAAATTTATCTCTCAGGCATAATCAAACATCACTGCAAAACCTATCCATTATTTTGTGAAATATTAAGCTCGTGGTGTAATCAAATGGCGAAAGCGTAATCTATGTTCTATCGATTGAGAGAAGGTAACAGAATATTAAATATCGCATTGAAGGTCGCAGCCTGCGAAACGGGCTACAGAGCTGCCTCAATGTAGTACAATTTCACGCTCATTGCATTAATACGAAACTAGGCCTATCTATAAATCATAACTACAGTATAAATCCTAAACCTATTAAAGTAGGACTGACGTCAGCCATGCTTGGGACCGGGTACTTTTGTCCATTGAAAGGTTAACATCAATTATATGCTGCAACTGGAGTTTGCTTGGTGATGCATCCATGAAATTGGGTAGTCACGCTCAGAAATTAACTCTACGCATTTCTTCAACGGGGTTTGTGAGGTCATCACATATTTAATTCGCGCTCCACGTCTGTGGAACGCGCTCCCTGATGCGCTGGTCGGGATTACTTCACCTGAAACGTTTGCTAAAGAGCTGATAACGTATTTGTTCACCATATCGTATAGTTGACTGTTTGACTGTACAGCGCTTTTGGTTTTGGCCGATGGCCATGTTACGGCGCTTCACAAATCGTCGAATAATAATAATAATAATAATAATAATATTAATAATAATAATTAGCTTGAAAAGTTAAATACTCCAAATATACGAATAACCCTCTATCAGAGCCATCGGCAGAAACAGTGAGAATATACGAATAGCGTAGTAAGAGTCTATTCAATATTATAGATCACCGTTCAACCAAGTAATGGATATGGAGATGCAAAAAAGCTCAAGGTAGTCTGGCACTTCATGGCACCATCGTGACATCGTCCGCCCTTCTTCCGTCGTCAGAGATCTCGGAGTACTGTTTGACAACGAATTGACCATGAAGCATCATGTTGGACAGTTAGCCAAGAGCTTCTTTTATCACATACGACGTATCCGCCAGATTTGTCGAATCGCTGGCAAAGAAGTCGCCTCGCAACTGGTTTCTGCGTTTGTTCTGTCCAGACTAGACTATTGTAATTCCGTTCTTGCCGGCCTTCCAAAGTCTACACTGGCCAACCTGCAGCGCGTACAAAATGCTGCTGCACGTCTGGTGCTGGACCTGAAACCTCGAGACCACGTCACTCCGGCGCTTCGTGAACTTCATTGGCTTCCAGTCCAGTCACGGATACAACACAAACTATACACGCTGATGTTCTGTGCACAGAATGGCCTTTGTCCGACCTATCTGGCCGATCTGCTCCAGCCAACATCAACCGCCATTGGTAGACCAGGCCTACGATCAGCCTCTACCAGTCAATACCAGAAACCTCGTCTTCGGACAGTCACGGGACAACGAGCCTTCTCGTACGCTGGACCCCATGCCTGGAACGCCCTTCCACCAGCGCTACGGAACATAAAGTCGCCCGTCGCTTTCCGTAAACATTTGAAGACACATCTGTCTAATTGTGCATATAATAATTGACATAATTGACATTAATTGTAATGCGCTTGCTAACATTGATTGATTAGGCGCAATATAAATAGCTAATTACATTACATTAGATTACATTACAATTACATTACAATATTGAAACGTAGTCCATCTGGCGTTATTCTTTTGGATTAACATTGAACCAGCTGATGCATACGCGTAATTCCTCGATCGCAATAAGCTTGTTCGTATATGTAGATTACGCTATAACAAAGTCTGGATACTCTCTTTAAATAACTGACAATGGATGAAGTGCGAATGAATGTCGAGACTCCAGAAGAACGAAGACAGCGAATGGCGCGAGAGCGAGAGCAAAATTCTCGAAAAAGTCGGGAGAGTCTAGCTGTTCGGCGTTCTCAAAATACACAAAAAGTCCGGCCTTCACGAGCTTTCCGACAATCAAGTGAGACCGAGGAGCAGGCTGTTGATCAGCGTGCAAAAGCAGCACAGCAACCAAGAGAATCAAGTACTGCACGTTGTTGGACACTGCCAAATCAGTACACTTACTGTACGTTGACTATCAAGTTTCAGAACGTTCATGCGAATGGGCGTTAACTCGGTTGAAGGCAGAGGCGGCGAGTTAAGGACAATTAATTGCGCAAAATGCTATTGCATTTGCACAAAATTGGGTGGTAAAACAGCCATTCTGCCCCGTCATTTTTGACGGGTTAGCAGCTAGTACTTAATAATAACATAATAACGGCATACCTAAAGACAGAACTGCGTCGTGTTGCAGAACTTTATTATTATTATTATTATTATTATTATTATTATTATTATTATTATTATTATTATTATTATTATTACATCGTACTGATTAATGTGGTAACTCGTCCTAAAAGAACTGCGTGAATACATACAAAAATACAAGAAATCGATGGTCGACAACGTCTGAGATAGGCCTCCACTGCAACGCTACTCGTCCCGCGATCGCGTCTCTCCACCGTGGGTGATCACGCATTTCCCGTGGCGGAAGCACGGGTCTGGAATGGTTTACCATCTGCCATTCAACTCACACCATCACTAGATATGTTTAAAGAGCGCTTAAAGACCTGGCTCTTTCGAACTAGTTATAAATCTGTTTGACACTGCAATATGTTCAATTGTTCATGTAGTCCTTCGGAAACCTTCCGCTATAGTGAATTAAAATGACTTCCTTTAAAGATGACTCACCAAGCCATTTATAAACGTGCAATAAAGACTCCCCACCTCTTTATTCTATGTAGAATATTAACTCCCTCTGAATTATTATAACTCCCCTATACTGGCATGAAGTAAAATTTATAACATGATTTCATGAGATATTAAATTGTGCAAAAGTACAAGAGATGAAGTTACGTGAGTGAAATACAATAATCAAACAGGCAATGAGAGTAGCGTTTGTGTGGAGTGCAGAAAAAGTATTAATCAAAAATATATAATTTAAGGATCTATAGACCTAAACGTATAAATTTTTTATACAAATGCGCTGTTTAAAAAAATTATTATTGGCATAGGGCCTACCTATGTCTACTAATGTTCACATAGGCATTTCTATTTCGTGGCTTTTCCTTTTCTCCCTCGTTTCTTATTTGAAGATTTCGGAAACAGGTGTAACCTTTCCTGTTCGAGGCAAGATACCAGATGCGGACGCATTTGTTCGAGATCGAAAGTGGCTAACGGGTCACCGTTGTCAGTTAAAAATTCAATAGCAGTTGTCATGGCATGGACGCCGCAGTCAACACTATTCAGTGACACAAAGTTGTAATGAATGCATATTCTATGGCGCCTATCTATGGCTGCCTTGCATGCGTTTGTGCATGCCATGTTTTGTCGTCGTTCGACGCAATTTCTGACGCTCCGTGCGTGAATCTTGCGCCGGAGATGAGGATTTCTTCGAGTCCGTCGGTTTTCTTAAGAGTTTTGGCTGTCATCTACTGTTTCGCGTCGTTTCGGAACCCTCAAGTCGGTCTCACCGCCTGTGCAGGACGTCGCCATGTTGGCTATTGTTATAGCGCCATGCGAATGTGATCTACTGTCGTTCCGGACTTCGCTCGAGCATTCATCTTCGCGAGGACGGCGTTCCGCTCTTCGGTTCCGACGTGTCTCGTGCTGTCCTCTACCTTTCCACGTCGTCCTGGAAGTTCAAGTCAGTCGCCGTCCGTCGGGTGTGCGCCAAAGTCAGCCGCATTGGCTGATGCGTGAAAATTCGGCGGATTTGCGGTTGGCTGTTGTTTCTGGACTTCGCTGGATTTTCCATCTTCGTCGGATTTGCCGATATCGACGACGGAACTATCTTCTTGCGGAAGACCTCTTCTTCAGGAACTTTTCCGGTGGTTATATCCGCACGGAGAAACTCCTACTACCAACTCGCGGACTTTCAACATAATCTTCCGCTCCTCGTTGGCATGTCAATGGGGCTGCAGTTTTCCTTGAAGGACCGCCTCTAGAGGACTTTGCACAGGACTTCTTCACGGCAGCAAAGTTCTTTCCTTCCATCATAACAGTGGATTTTAACATCGCCACCTTCTGACCTTCATTGACATGTCAGCGGTGTCAAAGAGCTTTTGATTTTGGATTTTAAACCATGCGTACAGCGCTATATAAATTGTCCTGTATAATAATAATAATAATAATAATAATAATAATAATAATAATAATAATAATAATAATAATAATAATAATAATAATAATAATGCAGAAAGTCGACCTGTGATCAAGCTGTCTGCTAGTTCTACTCTGTTCCTAGTAGTTACTGATGTGATCCAGTGCTCACAACTCTCGTCGAAGCGAATTTGTACGCATGGGTTCGACGTTGCGAGAAAGCCATCGCATTGGACGAGTAATGTACTGTAAAGTCAAGCCCGTCGACCTGGATAGTAATTCCGCTTTAATAGTGACGGGGCTGCATCGATTACTTTATATGTCAATCTTTTCTCCTTTCTCAATAGTTGCTTTGTCTGTCCTTGTTAGTTGTAAATCTTCTATCCAAATAACTCTATGGGATTCCTATATAGGCATATTTTTTTCAATTATTTCGTTAACGACGATTTCTCTTTCCTTAAACGGCTTCAAATTACACACATGCTGCATGAACTTCCGTGCACCTACAGAACCATCAAACTGGAAAGTGTTGTTGTCGTCTATTGAAGTAATTGTAAAAGATCCAAGCCATAGCGTAGTACATTTACCTCCTTTTCTGTCCGCTCTTTTCAAGTTCCTCAAAAGTACTTTATCGCCTGGTCGTCTAAAGGTGTGCTTGACATTAAGCCGTTTGTTGTATTCCTCGCACTGCTTGACTTGAGCATTGACTATAGACTTTGTTACTGAAACGTTCACAGCATAACGTATGCTAGTTTGTTTTACTATCCAAATAGCACAGTGCGAGTAGAAATTCTGCACGTGAATTCTTTATTATATGTATAATAATGAGGTGGGATTCATTATTCTACGTGTAATAATGAGGGGAGATTCGTTTTCTCAGGGGATTCATTTTAATTCACTACACCGGATTAGTCACCACAATAATCTTATCTTTAATAATAATAATAATAATAATAATAATAATAATAATAATAATAATAATAAGAAGAAGAAGAAGAAGAAGAAGAAAGATCAGTCTGATCAGATCAGAGTAATCGATTAAATTTACGTACACCAATTCTTTAGAGTTTGATAACACAACTACAACAGCCGCGTTCCAAAATAAGGGAGAGGTGTTCTGAGGTAACATAATTTCTAGAGGACAACTTGCCCATTATTAAGGACTATGGGTAGGAGTGCCATCAGCTCTATCAGCAGTCTTATAGTCAAAAAGGATGGTAAGATTCATGAGATTAAAATATTGAGATTTGGGGCAATTTTCAGACTAGTTATGTTACAGGAAATAGGCAATCACCTATCCTCCCACTGTCCCACAACAATCACCTATCTTCCCACAACACATTTTCTCATCGGGTTTGCACGAATATCACGACCAGTACAAGGTCCAAATAGGCGTTTTAATTCCTGTCATTTTCGGGAGGTCCTCTGCGCTTTTCTCAGGTGGATTAGGACAATTTTAGTCGCTGATTCGTCGCCTGTCTGGTCCGCCATCTTGTTTTGCGATTTTTCTATCAACGCGGCTTGGCAGAACTGCAGACTAGATACCCGTGCGGGAATGCTGCGACATCCGTTCTAATTGTAACCTGGAATTCCATCCAAAGTCGGATTCACCTAGTTCGGCGACGGTCTACTCACGGGAGTCCGCATCTCAGAAATTCTCCGTGTGGCTCGCCTCGCGGACAGTTCTTACAACATCTGCGGAATTTTTCAACATCTCATCCCTTGTTTTTGTTACTTTGACGTGCCTGGTGCGGACGGTTCTACAGCGGAAGGCTCCTTTCTACGGGATTCGCTACCGTGGGCGTTTGGGCGGCGATTTCCGTCATTTCCATCAGGGCTGACTTTACGCTGTCTCTGTTATCCGACGTTTGCCATCGGCATGCCAAAGTATGTCAAAGCGCCTTTGACTTCGACCTTCGTCGTGCGTACGGCGCTATAGAAGTCGTCAAGAAGATAAAGATAAAGATAATGGTCTTGTAACCAGTCGAATTAGTTATTTAATCCCTCATCCTATGTCCAGTGTGTAAACGCTTTATGAATTTATTAGTAGAATAACAAATAACGACAACAGCGAGGAGGTTAAAACAAATTGGTCAGATACATTTCCAGTAAAATCTGTTTATTACTTTAACACAAATACAAATTATACTATCAAGGTTCGCGAGAACAGACTAAATGTCAAGTTCAGTCAATCTGGTTACAATTATCAAAGTCATTAGACCTTCTTTTATAAGGCAATATAAGATAAAAAAGAATTGACATCTTGGCTAAATATTTCTTTTGCAGATGTTTGTGGAAGTGAACCAAAACATTTATGTGAGATAATTCCCTCACCCAGATTCCTAACGCAACACAACGCAACCTTTCATGACAAAAAGATTGCACAAAAGATGCGAGTTTCATTAAAACAGTGTTGTGTACTTATGAAAAAATAGAATTATTTTGATCCATTCCTGCTGCTATTCTAGCAAAAAAATATTATTATTATTATTATTCCTTAGACGATTTATATAGCGCAGTAGCCATGACGAAATACCAAAGTAAACAGCACTTTACATGTGCACTAATAAGAAATATTAGGCCCTAAATAGGCTTGCCTTTAAATTGTCAACTTGAATAATTAATTTATTATCGATTAATTATTAGACCTACTGAATGCCTTAATCTGCGAAGCAATGCCGTCTACTGGTTAATTCGCTTCTATAACATTATCCATTCAAAAGGAAGCCATTTGTTTGTGCCAAAATCATTTCTCGATTAATGCGAGTCTCCTTTTTCTATTGCAATAACATGCTTATACTTCCAATTAAGTTGATTTGATCGTCGAATTCTTCATTCTGAGTGTCATCGATGAAACAGTTTTGCAGTTTTTCGTTTCCTCCTGCTGTCGGAATCAATTTCGGATCATTTTGTGTTTTGACTTCAATTTCAACGAAATGGCCTATGCCCAAACTATTTATCGACCAGACGTTCACTTTGTAATTGGTTTCCGGTTGAATGTTCTTATCAAACCGATGTCTGTAAGTATAGTTGTAAGCTTCATCATGTTCGTAGGAAGTGTTCGAAGACTCCACAATGGCTCCATTTTCAACTTGAGTCAATTGCCAGAAGACTGCCTGTTGTGGTTCAATTGAATTCGACCACATCCTGTCCCACTCTACATCGATAGAGTTGTGAGTCACATTTGTAATCGTGACATTCGATGGAGCATCAGGCGGAGCTGAGATTAAAAAAGAAACGAAAAAATTACTTGATTCCAGTTTATGATTAGCAAATTTAAATACTCTTTGTACTCTTAAAGCTATATATTATTGGTAGATATTTCTCTCTCAACACTTTATTCAGTAATTGTGTCACTTTATTTCAGCTCTTGATCAGAAACTTGCAGTTTCCTGGATATCAGCGTTGGCACCTTTTTAGACTACCTGTCACCGTTAAGCCCAAAGTCAGAGTCAGTTATTTAAGGCCCTCGTCTGAATGACATTATGGAGTCCTTGGCCGACGAAGTGATGTGACACGTAGAAGCAAACGTCTGCGGTCCGAAGGATCCATCTGCTGCCTCCTGCAAGGGAGTCCATGCACTGCGCAGCAATCGTTGACGTCACCAGATTGCGTATATTGCTCATTGCAATATAACAAGTATTGGCGCAGCTAGGATTCTGAAATGGGGCACATCGGCAATTTCTGGCGAAGTCCTCCACAAGCGTCTTGCCCTTTCAACTTTCATGCATTCTCTTCGTGCATACTACTTAGCCTCCAAATATGGCTTAACGGGACCAACAATCCCAGCCTGAATGGGGTGGGGGCGTACACCCCTCACCGTGGTTACGCCAATGATGGCAATCATACTGGAAGCAGCGACGTTCCCATAGCACTCAATTGAGTCAAACGTGTCGTAAGATTGTCCCTCGACGTACAAATGAATTAAACCACATTATGCTCCATTCAATAGCGATAACGTTGTGAATCACGTTTCTCATCCTGACATTCGAAGGAGATGCTGGGTAACAAAGATTATTAGAAATCGGTGAGTTGAGACCCCTTAAAATTCAGGGCCCTAAGCTGCAGCCTAGTTAGCCTCAAGGTTAATCCGATTCTGGGTGTGATGGAGTCGGTTCAACTACAAACAATCCCATCAAACCCCAGCACTGACACAAATTGTTGAATTGAACTGTGTTTCATCCCTTGAAGCCAAGTCAATTTGCCCCCCGCCCCCGCCAAAGGCCTAGGGTCTGGATAAACACTGACTAGTGTGACTGCTGCTAGAAACAGGGTGAAGATCGGTGGAGCCAGAACGTAGCCTAGTCTCATACTGCCGATGACCTCGAATACGTCCGGATGGTGTCCAGACAAAATCGCGGACGACAAAATAGCGGAGACAAAATCGCGGAGACAAAATCGCGGAGACAAAATCGCGGAGATAAAATCGCGGAGACAAAATCGCGGACGACAAAATAGCGCAAAATAGTGCGAAGCAAGAAACGATAGAGAGCACAACTTTTAATTTAACATGTTTATTAAAATTCATAAAACACCAAAGCAATTATATTATTTGGTTGATAGGAAATACAAGTACTGGGATTGCCGGGGCGGTTGGGGGGGGGATTGAACCCCCCAGCTAACTTTGCAACCATCACAAACTCGCATAGCAGGTACATGCAGTCTCTGCACTCTTTTGAATTTCAGTCTGCAAGCCCCCTTTCCCCCTAGCTCAAATTACACTGGTCAACAAATTTTATGCAGGTTTTTGTTTCCTCTACAAATTTTGGTGAAACTAATAGATTTTGACTTGCTGAACACAAATATGTAATTAAAATTTCTGTATCACGTAAGGTTTTTAAGAAATCGATAATTTAGCATTTAGTATTGTAGCGTCTTCTGCAACATAATCCTACAGAAGGATCTAGGCCAGCGGTTCTCAACCTTTATAGTGCCGCGACCCTTTTAATTCAATTACCCATGATGTGGCGACCCCCCAACGGTAAAATTATTTTCGTTCACATTGTAAACTGCTAAAAATAATAATGCTACGACAATCAAATCAGTGACTTTGATTATGACAATCAAAATTTTCGAAATCGTTATTATTTAATTGTCTCCATGTCTATCTTCGAATGACAATTATAGTAAAACAACTAGTACGTCGTAACTATCACTGAGGAAATTTTGTACAATAACAAGAAAAGTGACAACCCCATATTTCAGATGGTCTCGGGCGACCCCTAGCAAATCGTCATTCGACCCCCGTGGGGGTCGCGACCCACAGGTTGAGAACCGCTGATCTAGGCTATAATGACAAGACATGAGAAAATTAGAAATGTTTTGCTGTAGATTTTCGTTTGTAGTCACTGTCCTGTGCTTCACGGATCAGTGGCCAACAGTAGTCTCCGAGCATAGATGGACTCCACTTTCCCTGGTAGCGTTTCTCGATGCTGGCAATGTCTTTGTGAAATCTTTCACCACGTTCATCACTGACGGCGCCGAGATTGTCCGGGAAAAAGTCCAAGTGAGAATGAAGGAAGTGTATCTTCAGTGACATGTTGCATTTCATTGCCTTGTAAGCTTGTAGCAGATTTCCAACTTGTTCAACATAGTTTGGCGCCTTGTAGTTGCCCAGAAAGTTAGCAACTTAGCAACAACATCCCTGAAGGTTGTCCAGGCAACATGCTCGGCACCCTGCAGAAGGCCCTCAAAGTGACTGTCCTTGAGCATCTCTCGAATCTGTGGGCCAACAAAAATGCCTTCTTTTATTTTAGCATCACTGGTGCGTGGAAACCTCTGTCGTAAATATGTAAAGGCTTCACTTTCTTTGTTCATTTCTTTGACAAAGTTTTTCATTAACCCAAGTTTGATGTGCAAAGGTGGGAGATAAATGTTCTTCGGATCAACGAGAGGATCATGTTTAACGTTCTTCTGTCCTGGAACCAAGTCCCTGCGAGCTGGCCAGACCTTTCTCACATAATGTGAATCTCTAGCTCGGCTGTCCCACTCGCAAAGAAAGCAGCAGTACTTGGTGTAGCCTAGCTGCAGACCGAGTAGAATTGCAACAACTTTCAGATCTCCACATATATTCCAGTTGTATCTCGAGTATTCTATGTTTTCAATAGCAGCTGCATGTTCTCATATGTTTCCTTCATGTAGGCAGCATGTCCAATTGGTACTGAAGGGCATGAATTACCATTGTGCAGCGAAACAGCCTTTAAACTTAACAGCGAAGAGTCAACAAAAAGTCGCCATTCGGATGGATTGTGCTTACAGCCGAAAGCAGAAAGCAATCCATCAATGTCAATGCAAAAAGTAAGACTGTCGATTATTTTGAAGAATCGAGTCAAGTCTTCATGCCGTTTACGAAATGCTGAAATTTTTGTACCTGGAGAGAGCAGATTCCATCCTTGCAACCTAGATCCAAGCAATTCTGCTTGATTTTTTGACAAATCTAAGTCTCTGACCAGATCATTGAGCTCTGCCTGAGAAATCAAACGAGGATTGCTGGATGTCGATGGCTCAAACTCTGGGTCTTCCGTAGCTGAATCATCAACTATCTGCAGCATTTCATCTGTCTCTGCATGCTCGTCCTCGTCCTCCAGTGTCCCAAAACTCGGGGGGGTTGGAACAGGAAGACTCTCGTCGTGTGGAACTGGTCTCATTGCCGAGGCAAGGTTAGGATACTCAATAGACTTCCTATTCTTTGAAGAAAATCCTGTAACATTCGTCATGCAGAAATAGCAATCCGTTACATGATTATTCTGCTCCTCCATATCATTGGTATGGCGAATGGCATGGATGGACGCTTACCTGCAAGCCAAGCTCGCAGACTGGTAGCACAAGATGAACAACATATATGAGGTGCCCATACTTTGTCCTGGTCGCCAATTTTGCATCCAAAGTATAACTCATATCCTTTCTTTATGATTGCTGTCATACTCCGCTTCTGTGACTTCAACGTAAACTCTCCACAGATGTAGCAGAACGTGTCACTGCTATTGCGACATCGACGCGACATTTCAGAAACTTTAATTAAATTAGTTAATATATTCAATTCACAGCCTTTAACTAAACAGTTATATCTCATCAAATAGAAAGACTGCAGCTGCTTCCTAGTGCTGCTTGGTATTTATATAGGACTGCGTAACCATAGCAACAATAAATGCTAGGCATGTAGTCTTGAAGACAGGTTTGGGCGCGTCTGGGCATGTCTGGACATGCTTAATTATACTAATTTTCAAAATCCACGTAGTTAAGTGAGCCAGCAGTGCATATTACATCTGTTATGGCGGTCACATAAGAATCTTGCCTAACCTGAATACCCATAACTCAGATAACTCTCGAAAACCACGATTTTAAAATTCTTATAATTTTAAAATTTAAAATCAGCTTTTTCTCAAAAAACTTACGTGATAGGAAAATTTCAAAATTATTCCTGTAATCAGCATGACAAAATCTACCTGGAACACCAGAAATTGCACAGGAAACAAAAACCTTGTTGACCAGTGTTACACAACGATACTGATTATAGGTCATAGCCGAGTAGTTAGTCGATAGGAAAAACGATACTGAACATCCTTCACATAACATAGCCGAAGCCAGAAACGATAGAGAGCACAACTTTCAATTTAACATGTTTATTAAAATTAATACAACTAGCCTACAAAGCTAATCAAAGAGACGTATAAAAATATACTAAACTGTTTAAAATGTCTCTTCATATAAATCAATAACGTAGATTTAAATAAGGTCTCTTCATTTCAATCAATCACGTCGCTCCGTTCCTATTGCACGATTACGTCGGCGCTATTTTCTCGCGATTTTTCCGCTAATTTGTCGTGCGCTATTTTGTCGCGGTTTTTTCGCTATTTTGTCGTGCGCTATTTTGTCGTCCGCGATTTTGTCTCCGCGATTTTGTCTCCGCTATTTTGTCGTCCGCGATTTAGTTATGGTACCCGTCCGGATATAAGACCGACCGCCTGATAAATAGGGCGGATGTGATCAGATGGAAAAATTGGTCGAAGGGAAGAAGACGTATGGTGGCATAAGGAATATCCATTCATATTCGGCAAGAGTTGTCATCATAGCGTCACAAAATCATGCTCAAAGTCTATCTAGGCCTACCTCATATTTGTTCTAAAATTGCTACTCTCGGGTGATGCTGAAACAAATCCTGGCCCTTTATTGTCAAAAACTTAATCATTTCAACATTTAAACATTTGCTCTCTAAGAAATAAATCAGCGATTGTCATAATTTTTGTGCAATTGTGTGATAATCCTACTGATGTTCTTGCCTTAAATGAGACGTGGCTTAGTCCGACTGATACTCCGGCCTTCCTATAGGTGATATAGCACCACCAGATTATAAAATGTTAGGTGGCGCCTGGCCGGATAACAGAGGGGTAGTGTTGCAATACTTTTTAAATCCCATCAATATCAAGAAAATCCCTGCCAATATCTGGTCAAAAACATTTGAGGCAATCATGGCTGTGCTTAATGCTGAAAATAAAAACATGACTTTTGGCAATGTCTATCGTCCTCCATCTTCATCTTACTCTAGCTTTCTGGCTGAGTTTCAAACTCTTCTTGAGCATGTAATCTCTATACCCTCGGAATTAATTTTTGTTTTGGAATTTTTGTTGATTATAGCCACCACAAAGGAATAAAGAGACTTGGAGTGATAGCCCATCGAAATATGATGTTTAGGCTAACTTATTATTAAACACATTAAGACAGTGAATAGTTTTGAGTAATATGAGGATGCCGCACTGTGATCACATGGAGTCAGTGCTATAATAAGTGATGAACTCTTGTTAACAGCAGAGCATTGCATTATTAATAGAAAAAATTATCACTGCTACAATTACAATTTCCCAATATGTTTTATTTGTCTGCTTTTAGCCGCAATATTTTCATAGTTAGCCGAAATTTAGCCGAAAATGTCTCCGACCTATATTTAGCCGAAATTTTCATTACCCAGAATTTTCTGTTGAAAGAATTCGGCCAAGAGGCCTAGACCTTAAGGATTTACTCACCTTCTGGAAGAACCTGAAAAGTGACTGTCGCTGAACCCAGATCGTTGGTCATAATGAAAGAATAATTTCCGTAATATTCAGTTGAGGCGAAGTTGAAGCGAAGAGAACATTTGCTCAAACACCTGATTTCATCAAACATAATATTCGAATCCGGTGGAAGGTCTTTGGAAACTCCGACTAAATTGACAAATGTCCAATTGCCTCTCGGTGAAAGTGAAGGATAGACATCACTCAAGAAACTGATTAAGACAGTTTCACTAATTGCTGCGTTGAATTTCTTATTTGGTCGATCTATATGGTCAATGTACGGTTTATCTGAAATAGAAGCAGTTCAAAAGTTTCACCTCAATGAGAAACGTTAACTGTCAGATTTTCATACAATGTTTTATTCTTGGTACCATGGCATTTCAATGCGATAGCCTTCCAAGGAACTTTCTCTGACTCTGTTTCGGTTATGTACGAGAGCTGAATAGTATATATTTATCTGTCTCCGGACACTTTTCTGACTTTTCTGTCATAAATCCTCAGAACTAAGTACTGAGGGCATATATATATATATATATATATATATATATATATATATATATATATATATATATATATACACTAAAGACGCACCTTTTTAATATCTCGTTCGATTGTTCCAGGTAAAGCGCTCTTGACTTTGGTCCCTGCTATGTTATTGCGCTATACAAATTGTCATAAAGAATATAATAGAATGGAATAGAATAGAATAGAATAGATATTCACAAATAATAAATTATAACACCATTGCCTCATTCAGAAAATGCACTCAACTAATATCGATGACATTGATGCTAGGCGGTAATACGACGGATTTTCCAAGGGCGGCATTGAATTGTCTACTTGCAGAATGGAAATGTTTGGTATAAGCCTATGAAGCGCCAAAAAAGTGATATATAAAATTGCAATTTTCAACTAGGGGCCTAAATTTCACAGGAATATCTCTTTATCATTGGTAGCCGAATAACCTTAGAATTACATAGAGCGCGTGGAGATGTGCATATTTTAGATATTAGGCAAAATAACATATTTCCTTTTCCCCGTACAGATAGGCCTTACAGGGGTGCATTCAGCTAATATTACCGTTACCTCCCACGTCGAAAGAGCGTGAATGAATTATCTCAATTCGTATTAGATTTCATTTAAATGCTTAAATTAACCAGCTTATCCAACTTTGCTCACGTCTTATTTGAAGAAAATATTTGAAAGTATTGCTGTAAGAACTTCCATCCTCACTTCCTCGGCAGGCAAAAAATTTATCATAATATCGAACTGAGTCGATGACGAGAGTTCTTCCGTCGTCTTTAAAGCTGTATCCAGGTCTTATGTTCCCATCAGTATCCACCGCAGGTCCACTGGAGTTGGCGTTGAATATCCGATGTTCAGCAATCAAGATGTCAAATAATGCCCAGTCATAATGCAATTTCGTCATATTAGTCGCTGGGGAAGAGGTCAACGTTATGTTGCACGTGAGTTCAACTGTGTCCCATTCTGTGGGTTCGTCTGAGTGAGAAGAAAGTATTAAGGACCCAATCAGATTGCCTACAAAAATTAATTTTTGTGTCAATATCTGCGAAGGAAAGATATCGTTAGTATTTTATCAAATAAAAACGCAGACTATTACTGTGATTAGATGAAGAATATTAATAATTACTAACCTGTCACGACTAACAATAAACAGGAGACGCTTCTTCGAGCACCTATTCATTCGAATGCAATCGGTAAATAAAGGCAGTCGGAAAAAGTCAACAACATCAGATTTGGTAACAACGTTAATTTTTTATACAATTAAAATGTAGAGAGGCGGACTTGATAATACTGTATATTAGGAAAGGCAAACGTCGAATATCAGACAGACGAAAATTATACGAAACTTAGATTGAGATCAAATAAGAAGAAGCTGAATTGGACAGTGCAAACAAGCAACTGTGGAAATAGGGACCTATGGGTCGTCCATAAATTACGTAACGCGATTTTTACACTTTTTTGACCCTTCCTTCCCCTACGTAACACGACGTAACAAAACGTCAGACCCCCTAAAATATGACATAACAACGGGCCGACCCCCCCCCTCCATTTTCATCTTCCGAAAAGTCTTGACAAGCAAAAAAGGGTCATCCTTGTATTTTTTCCTCTCAAAAACCCCTGACAAGCAAAAAAAGGTCATCCTTGTATTTTTTCCTATCTAAAAACCCTGACAAGCAAAAGAGGTTAGAGGTCATCACTTACATTTTTTTATTGCGCTGCGTCACATTTACGGAACCCCCTCCCACCCCGTTGTCACACTTCGTAGCAAATGGCCGGACTACCCTAACCGCGCTACGTAATTTATGGACGACCCCCAGGTTGAAATGACCGCCCGTTTAAAAATAAACTAAATCTGTTCAAGATCTTAATGATACAGTAAATTCTCGCTAGGATAACAAAAGTGAAGACCCATCACATCACCATGAATCGAAACAGTCACAGCAGCAGGGTTAAAGCCCATGACAGTACAGTCCATAAATCAATCACCATTGGCCACCACTCCACAAACTTTCCATCTACAGACCATTCTTTTCAAGAAATTCTATAATGAAATCCTTACTACAGGTCTGCATTTTATCCACCGCAAATCTTGTTATCATCCTCCATAAAATAATTTGACTGCCTACCTGGATCTACAACCTTGACCACCACGAACTACGGATTACGGACTATGGATTTTACCCAGTTTGAAAGCTCTTCTATAAGCTGGTGCACTGCTCCAAGATTTTGGGCAGCGCTATAAAATTTCGTGTTTACTTACTTACTTACAGTAATCCGAACGTCGCCTCTTCGCTTGTGCCCACTGCTACAAGCATATCATAAATGAAGGGTCCGGGTCAAATCCCTCCGCAGGAAGCTCGAATCTAAATGTTTGTGGATATGCCGGTGTCGCTTAAATTTATTTCCCCCATAAAATTATTTCCTGGGCGTAGCATGCGGTTGCTAGGGAAATAAAATTATGCGGCTTACGTACAAATTAATTTATGTATAATGTATTTCCTCCTATCAACATAATATCTACAAATAGCTATCTAGCATACAATTGGTAGCAGATAATACATTTATTTTCTACACGTTACTATATAGTATATAGCCTACTACTGGCGTGGAAATAAAATTATCATCATCATCATCATTAACCATGGGCTCATCGCCCGTTGGTGTATAATGCCATCTCCACAGTTTTCTGCCATTCTTTCCTGTCCGTTGCTCTGTGGCTAAGATCCTGTAAACTGCTTCCACACCATTCTTCAATATCATCACACCATTCCTTGTGTGGTCTCCCTCTCTTATTGGCACCCTCCATTATTCCAAACATTAGAGCTTTGATCTTTCTGTCCTCTTTCATTCTGCATATGTGTCCGAAAAGTTGGAGTTTCCTTTCTTTTACTCTTTCCAGCATGGTTTGTTTGGGCTGAATTCTCCTGTATAGTTCTTCATTTGTGATTTTTTCGACCCATCCGATTCGTAGTATTTTTCTATAACATTTTCTTTCAAAGGCTAGTATTTTTCTTTCCAGGTCTTTGGTGATGGTCCAGGTTTCGCATCCATATAAAAAGCTGCTGAAGATACAGGTTTCGAGTATTTTCTTTTTTGTTTCAGTGCTTATTGATTTGCTTTTCCAGATCTTGTCCATTGCCGTCAGTTGATCTAGAGCTCTTGCTGCTCTTCTTGTGACCTCTTGTCTGCAGTCTAAGTCATGTGTCATATTGCTTCCAAGATAGGTGAAGTTTTCTACGTTCTCTACTTCTATTCCATTTACTTTAATTTTTCTTTTGATCTCTTTGTCGCCAAACACCATTGTCTTTGTCTTCTCAATGTTTATCGACAGTCCATAGCGCTCAGCTTCATTGCTCAGTATCTGTACCGTGTTTTCCAGATCATCTTCATTTCCCTCTAGGATGTCAATATCATCAGCAAACCTAAGGTTGTTAAATGAAAGTCCCTGAACTGTTATGCCTTTTACATGTCCTTTGACTTTGTCCATTGCTCTTTCCAGGTCTGTGATGAAAACCATAGGTGATATGTTATCTCCTTGTCTTGTCCCTCTGCTTGTTTTAAACCATTCTCCAAGTTCTCCGCAGATTCGCACTGCTGATCTTGAGTTATTGCTGATGTCTTTTAACAGTCTAACCAAATTTTGGTCCACTCCATATGACTCGAGTACAGCCCAGGTTATTGTTTGATCTATGGTGTAAAATGCCTTTTGGAAATCGATGAAACAGTTGTAGACTTTCTTGTTTTTCCTTCGTGCTTTTTCAGCCAGTAATTTCAATGCTAGTATCTGTTGTGTTGTACTTCGGTCTATTCTAAACCCTGCTTGCTCATCAGCCAAGTATTCTTCCCATGTGGGTTTTAAGTCTTTCGTTCAGAATGATCATTAGTACTTTTCCAAGGTGGCTTAGCAATGCTATCGTTCGATAGTTCTTGCATTCCATCATGCTTCCTTTCTTGTGTATTAGTATCAGTATTGATTTTGTCCATTCAGCTGGCATCCTACCTACCTTCCATATCATGTTACATAGTTTGTGCAGTTCGTTTATAATTATTTCGCCACCACATTTGATCATCTCTCCTGTAATCATGTCATTTCCAGGACTCTTATTATTCTTAAGTTTTCTGATCGCCATTTCTACTTCTTCTTTCAGGATGTTGTTGTCTCTGTCACAGTCGAAGCAGGGCGGTGATATTTTCTGTAATTCTTCTACAAGTTCCTTCTGTACTGCCGGGTCTGCCTGCGCCTTGTATAGTTCACTGCAATAGTCTGTCCATCTTTGCATGACTTCTTTTTCCATTAGCAATTTGTCATCTTTGTCTTTGATGGCCATTTGTTTTGGATTCCATTTTCTATTTATGTCCCGGGTTAGCTTGTATGCTTCTCTTGTTTTAAACTCACCATGGTACTTTTGGATAATCTTGCACTGGTCTTCAAGCCAATTATTTTTGTATGTTCTTGCAGCCTTCTTAACTTCATTACATTTTAATCTATACTCTTTTTCAGCTGCATCAGATAAATCACGTCTAACTTTTAGGGCCCTCTTCTCAACCACAAGCTTGAGGGTTGCTTCTGTAATCCATTTCTTATTGATTTTCTCCTTTTCTGGTACTGTTTCTTCAAAAGCTTCTCGTATCACTCCTGCTATCCCGTCAGCGCTCTTATCAATATCTTGCTCTTCCATCTGGCTCCATGGCGCATTTCTGATCTTAAATTCTAGTCTTTCTTGGTAAGATTGCTCAAAATCCTTTTCTCCCAACTTACTGATGTCTCTTGGTGTTTGGAATGGTCTTCTTATTCGTATTTTCAGTTTCATTTTGATGTTCAAAGCACGAGGCTGTGATCCGAATCAATATCTGCACCTTGGAAAGACCTGCACAACTGGACTGCAGTGATCCATCTTCTGGGCATTAGGATCATGTCTATCATGTTCTTAGTCCTCCCATATCCAGATCTCCATGTCCACTTTCTGCAGTTCTTCTGTTGGAACTTGGTGTTGCAAATGACCATCTCGTGTTGTAGAGAGGACTCCAGTAATTTTTCCTCTTTCATTTCTATCACCGATTCCATATTTTCCCATCACCCTTTCCCATCCAGATCTATCTGTGCCAATTTTTGCATTCCAGTCTCCACCATTGATCATTACATCTCTCTTTGGTATCTCCTTTATGGTCGCTATCAAATCTGCATAAAAGAGATCTATTTCCTCCTCTGAGCTTTCTGCTGTTGGTGCATAGACCTGAACTATGGATATGTTGAATGGTCTTGCTTCAAATCTTGCAACTATGATTCTTGAATTCACAGGTTTGTATCCTATCAGGGCCTGTCTTGCTCTTTTTGCTGAGAAGAAATCCCACCCCTGCCTCATGTTTCTTTTCATTTCCAGACCATATCACCTCTCCACCGCCTATCTCTCCAGATTTTGTCCATATCATCTCTGCTAATCCTAAAATGTCACATCTGTATCTTTGTATCTCTGTTTTCAGTAGCTCCAGTTTGCCGGGTGCCCATAATGTGCGTACATTCCATGTACCTATTGAAAGTATATCTGATGTTGGCTTAAGCCTTTCAGTAGCCAACTTTTCGACCCAACCCCGATTGCTCAGTTTGGGACGCGGACCTTGTTTGTCCGGGCGACGTCCGAGCCGGCATGTGTTTTCTGTGAGTCTTGGCATCATATAACAGTCGTGTTTATCCTTGATTGTCAGAGCATCGACACTCATCTGACAAGATGGTCCACATCTTGTGGCTCTGTTGCAGTTTCACGGCCAGACTAGATAGATGCTCCATCCTTGCCCGTGAATATTCTATTCTGAGCCTTGCCTGCGTCATTCGCATATAGCCTCAGGATAGTACTGGCAAGCGCTGTCTGCCACTGCCAGGGATGTTTTTTCGACTTCCCAGTCTAGATCCGCTGTGTTCTGCGTAACAGGGACACCTCTAGTAGGGTGTGATTCTTCATCACGCACAGACGGTCTTGGCACAAGGAGAGGCTATGTATTGCGCATCACTTGACCCTGGGAGTGATGAGGACCAGTCCTGATCTGTAGGATCAGGGAAAGGTACTACCTCTCTCATCTCCCTTGTCCCCAATAAAATTATAGCAGGTAGTAAATTTATTTCCCACACAACTATATAGCCTACTATTGATGGGGAATTAAAATTATAGCCGGCTATAAATTTATTTCCAGCACATAACTATATAGCTTATTGTTGGTGTGGAAATAAAATTATAGCAGGTAATAAATTTATTTTCTACACTAGCTATATAGGCCTAGCCTACTGTTGGCGGAGAAACAAAATTGCAGCAGGTAATAAATGTATTTTCTATCGATCTATCTATACCTGTGTCTAGCTGAAAATAAAATCATATTCATTCCTAGGCAATTTCTATAGCGCTGTAACAAGGCTGAGGCCCACAACAAAAGCGCTTTAACATCTCAACTATAACCCAACCTAAACAGATGCGTTTTTAATCTCGTGATGAAATGCTCGGGAGTATCAGCCATGGTGGTCTCAACAGGAAGAGAGTTCCACAAGATAGGATTACCCCTAGTGAAGGATCTCTCTCCGAACTTGGCGGTCTTGGATGGGGGAGGAACGTGAAGTTTAACGCCACGACTCGAGCGGAGCGAAGCTCTCCTGTCATTACCCTGCTGTCTCTTTACAAGAGAGGCAAGGTACTCAGGACAGCACGGGTCATGCAGCGCTCTGTACGTCAGCCAGCATCTTTTGAACACAATCCGCTCAGGGACTCGGAGCCAATGTAGACGATCATATCCTATGGGTAATAAGTTGATTTCCTACCTATCTACACATAACTATATAGCCTACCGTTGGTGGAGAAATGACAGCAAACGTCGCCTGACCAGCCAAACCTGTGACGTCGCACGTGCTACGCCTTATGGCTCCACCCATATAATTGCTTCAAGGATTGCCATTGGTTGCCTGCAAAGAATTCCCAAGAAGGAATACAATTGTGGTAGTTGTTGCTATGGGAGGGCGGTTCTAAACTTGATTGACAGGCTATCTGCCGACCAACCAAAATTTGACCAGGAAATAATTTTATGGCGTAAATAAATTTGTACGACACCGGCAGTCCCAAAACCAAATGAAATTTACGAAATCCTATAAGAATTGCCACCTGGAACGTCCTGACAATGCACAGAACTGGTCCCCAGACAGCGTCATGTAACAAAATGGCCAGACTATTTATCACAATTGCTAGACTTACCGAGGCTAGAATCACTGATTAAGGCCTGAAACGGGTGGAAGGCTCTCTCATTCTATACTCAGGAGGTTACACACACCTAAATTGGTAAATGGACGTGCAACTGGTTTAGACCGGATCAGTGCAGATCGTCTTCTCACATTGCTTTGCAAGGTCTGGAAAAACTGGTAAAGTTCTACGCTGCTGGAAGAAAGGAATCATCATCTCGCTGTATATGGGCAGAGGCCAACGTACCGATTTCAACAGCTACAGGTAAATCACTCTTTAATCCGTTTCTGGAAAGATATTTGCACATATAATTCTGGCCCGACTCAACCCACTAGGCCTACTACGTGAAAAACGTAGACCGCAACAGTCCGAATTCACCAGAAGCAGATTAACTCTGGATACAATTCTCACTTCGCGTTCACTTTCAGAAATTCGTCGTGTGTTTAATCGGCCCTTATGCGCCGCATTCATTGATTTAAATGCAGATATTCGAATCTGTCGACTGTACTGCATTGTGGAAGGCCCAGAAATAATTGGCCCCCTAAACATTTTATAATAGCAGGCGTAAACATGCATGGAAGTACTTAAAATGTTATATGCTAAAAACAGGCACCTATTACTGGCAAAAATGAAAAATTTCGTGTGAATTTGATGCAAGATGTCTAAGAAATTAAGTTCTGAATGACGTCACCCAAATATTTCAGTTGCCTTTTCGTTTACGTCAATTCGGGCAATAAAGGCGTTCAAATGAGATATTCAAAGTGTCCTCCTTTCGATCGGAAGCATTTGCACAGTCGATCCCGCCACTGATTTACAGCTATGTCTGTTATTCCTTGATCAAAATGGCGTCACTCCTCAATGAGATCCTTCTTCAGATGATCAGCGTTCTGAATCTGGCAACCGTGGTAGACGCGCTCCTGCAAAATCCCACAAATTTCCTATTCCACAGGATTGAGATCTGGACTATTCGGCGACCAATGAGCTGGACCAATGAAGTCTGGTGTCTCAGCTGTCACGGTGGGCTGGTGCGTTGTCCTGCTGGAAGGTGAGGAATTATTGTCCGGACACAGAACGAATGGCCAGCAGGAGATGGTAATTGAGCAGCGTGTTTCAGCCTTTACATGTAGAGGTGAGTTTAGACGACATATTTGACAGATTAAACTTTTAAAGTTACATTTGTGGGCGTTTGACTTCATTTATTATTATTATAGCGCTTAAATCTTATAAATATGACACTCCAGACTATACTTGCTGAAAATATTGAGGCATCAGATCGTCGACGGAGCGTTTGAGACCAGCGAAACTGGAGTCTGCCTGTTTAATACAAATCTGGCCGCTAATTTACAGAATCCTGGCCAGTTGGCCCAGCTCAGGATTTGTGTTCTTGTTGCCAGAATTAGTTTAAGCGCAAAACAGTATGCATTTAGCGATGTATTAATAGCTGTTTGATCATTATGTTTAGCTGAGATGGCAGCTAGTTTATTAAATATCGTGGTTACATTGTTGCAGTGGTTCTCACACAGGGCAGTCCCTACTGAACCACTTTAAACCTTGTTATATTATTATATTATATTAAATAGGCCCAGTTAGGCTATTAATTGTTTCCAGAATTTTATTAAATATAAAATACACTATGTAACACGATTTTTGTTCCTGGCTTCTAAGTGTTATATTTCAGTTGCCTATGTATAAAGGATCTGCAAACATGGCTATATTCATCATTATATTTGCTTTCATAGGCACAGCTTACAAAAGTTGTTTATTTATACAATGGAAAAGGTGCATTTTTTCTTCTCGAGAATGAACATTATGTACTAATTGCAAATAAGCAACAACAGTCAAAATTACTTAAAAACATTCAGAAATGAGTTGCTTTTCGAGATTTGTGTCTGTACTATCAATAGCTTTCTCAATGAAGACTTCAGACATAGTCCCCCATCACGTGTTTGTTATACCGTCCCTGGTAACGACGTTCCGAGTCGTCCAGCATATCCTGATGAAAGCGTTCATCTTGCTTCTCTGGGTAGGCTCCCAAGTTTTCCTTGAATTTGTCAAGGTGGGCATGAAGAATATGTACTTTCAATGACATTTTGCATCTAATTTTGGCATGGTTCTTTATGAGAGACTGGTTCAGTCTCTCATAGTTTTCAGCCTTGTGGTTGCCAAGAAAGCCATACAATACTGCAACGAAACTGTTTCAAGACCCTTTCTCCGTGCTATTCAGCTTCTTGGCGAATACGTCACGCTGTGTGATCTTCTTTATCTGTGGTCTGACGAAGATGCCAGCTGCGACTTTTGCCTCCGAAAGCTGTGGGAAAAGCTCTAGGAGGTATTTGAAAGCTGCGGATTCCTTGTCTTGACAAATTACTTGATGAGGCCTAACTTGATGTATGAGCATCTTTCGACGGTGTATCAGCGGCTGCCACTTGATGCTGTTCTTACCTGTGGTGAACTTGGTCAGCTGTGGCCAATCCCTTCTACAGTACAATAGTGGACCTCAGACGTTGGTGTCCCCTGTTGTTCTAGAGGCAAAGAAAACCCAAAGAAATGTTGTGAAACCGCCTTGCAGACCCATCAGGAATGTCACCATTTTGACCATATTGAAGTCTCCAATGACTTAGCAGCCATAGTTGTCATACTTCAAGGCACTCAGCAACATCTTGACACTGGTGTAGTCTTCTCTGAGGTGCAGGTGCACAAAGTGAGCCATGGGGAGAGACAAGTACTTGTTACCACTATGAAGTAGCATGGCTTTGAGGTTCTTGGATGAACTCTCTATGAATTGGCATCATCATTCAGGTTAAAGATGATTGCTATGGCCGCAAAAAGACCAGTGACATTGCTGCAGAAGCACAGCCCATCTAGCTGGCTGAAGAATTTGGAAAAACGTTCGTGCGCTTTCTCTGTTCTGTCACCTGCACACTTTCATCCAACAAGTTCCAGTCCTTGAGTCTAGACATCAGAAGCTCAGCATTGCACTTGGTGAGATAAAGGTCTATGATCAGGTCGTTGAGATCTTTCTGATTGGGGAAGTACGGCTTTCTCATCTCAGCTATTTCTGTGCAATAGCATCCTGGATCTGCAATATCTTCCTCGCTGTCTGCCTTGACGCGCTCCCTGAAGACAGTTGATCCTTCTCTGTAGGGATGGGAATGGGGAGCTCAGAGCCATAGGGTACCGGTGCCATGCAAACGTAGCAGAATGCATTTGCTGGCTGCAAGCAGCCTCTTGATGCCATCTAAATCAATTTTTCTGGTCACTATTCGCTTATTCAGCAACAAGATACACTAGTACGTTGGCTTAAGAAATCTGCACTCTTAAAAGTCTACGGATGCAACTGAAAGCTCCCAGAAAGTGCAACAGGGTTCTAGAAGATTCCAGAAGGTTATAGAAAATTCTGTTCAGATCTAAAAACTTATGGACAGCTTGCAATATTCCAGAATAATAAGTATGTCTGCTCAGCTTTGAATGTGAACCGAGAATGTGTTCTATAATACACGAATTTCAAAATATCATTGCCCTGACCCCAAAAGCAAATTCAGTTTGAAACAAAAACTGTTTTCTAGTTAGTTTAGGCATAAGGGACTAGGAAAACAAGCTACGAACCCAGGAACAAACAAAAATATTTTTTTTGTTACGTAGTGTAATGAATATAATATATTCTTGTAGCCTAATATAGGCTAAATGCAAGACAAATTCATTTAATTGGAGCGCCTCTGAGTAGAAATAGAAGAGGCGCTATACAAAGCGCTATACAAATTCCACATTAAATTACATTAATGCAGCTTCTGCGTTGATTCTAAATGATTATTTACACAAAATGCATTCAAAAACCGCATTCAATCATATTTTCAGCATAGTTCTTGTAAGTATAATTAAGTGGGTTTTATAGTGGATCATTCAAATTTTACAATGGTAATTTGGCATTGCTTCGATAAAAGAGCTTGCTAAAATATTGTGCTCTAATCCTGGTCACATGGCCAGGATTGAAATAATGTGGCCAGGAAATTGTGAATTTCTCGTTTTGCCGTTTTAATTCTTCTAAAAATAGAATTTTATACATTTTCTGACTTTAAAAAGCATTTTTAGTAAATTTGCCGTCCGTTTCATGATATTATAGCGCAAAATTGGATAAAAATTGTACTGACAACTGGTTTGGAGCTTTCAAACATTTAAGGTGGCCAGGATTCCATTAGTTTACCCTAATGGAAAATGAAAGTTCCGACCGCTTTGGAAAAAAGTAAAATTTCTAAAACGGCTTTGTTGAGTCAAGTGAAACAGTAACAGATGTGAGTACAGGCGGAAAATTTGTTATGCAATTCCATGCAGGTTAACGCCTGTTATTATAAAATGTTTAGGGGGCCAGTTATTTCTGGACACAGTGTACAGACATTCTACAGACGCTATATTCTATGAGCTTCTACAAAAACACTCGAGTTAAAAAGCTTTCTGTAGGCAAGACAGGGCACTCGTATCAGGTTGCCTTAAAAGCAACTGAGCTACCGTAATCTATCCTATGCATCTACAGGCTGATGACATTATATAAATTTAACGAAGAAATAAGTAATTATCTTCAATGCGGCTTTATTGATGTTGGCTTGTTTCTCAATAAATGTTTCCAAGCGTCCTTCGAGTGTAGGCACTCTACACTTCTACAGTAAAACTCCATTTGCAAATTTAATATAACTAAAACAGTAGAAGTTCATAAGATTCTTTTAACGACTTCTCTCCACCCAATCTGTTAACAGCTATCTAATTTGCATTTCTCATATGTCAGCCTATATAGGATATGTATAACGACTGACTTGAAAATAATCTGGCGACGAAGAGAAGGAGAAGAGGAAATATAATCTTCATTCTGGAAATTGTCGTTTGAACCTAAAATTTAAAAATAAATAAATAGAACCAATCGATTATCCAATCATCTGTTCTAAAATTAGACTTTAGATAATAACTGACAATTCCTATCAATTCATGTTTTATTGTGAAAATTATGTGAGTCCATGTACACGTAGCCTATAAATCTAACACTAAACATTGACTGGAAATAGAACTGGTATTGGCATAGATTATATTATAAAGGTGTCCAGTGTTTACCAACAAGGTCCGGTTGCTCCGCCCATTGGTGGGCAGAAACCGTAGAAACCATTGTTGTCTATTAATAGACGCCAGAAGGGCAGAATGGCAGAAGCAGATTTCTTGCTGGTGGGCATAGATCAGTGACCATAGAGATTGTTCTGGATACTCCTATAGTTTGACATAACGAAAAATTGCGACGACCTTTTTAGTCCTCAAGTCTTTTTAATACGACGGCCAGTTTTAAAACGATGGCCAGCCAGCTACTAAACCACGCTAAATGCATTTAAGCCATTTTTGTTTCACGTCCACTTTCTTTCCGCCCACCGAAATAATAATACACTTACTGTTTGCAATAGCACCTGAGTTTATATATATATATATATATATATATATATTCTTTACAATGTTTAAAAATTCTTGTTTTTCTTATCGTACCCTACAGGAGCAGCTCGCGTAGCCCTAGGGGTACGAGTACCACTGGTTGGGAATAGAGATGTGTGGGTACAGCAAAATGCCTACCCTACCCGCACTCGTGAAAAAACTTCCTTACCCTACCCTACCCGTACCCGTACCCGTAGCGCTATATTCGTACCCGACCCGTATCCGAAAACTGTGTACCCTACCCGTACCGGTACCCGACATTGGTTGGAATTTGGACCCGTACCCCAGAGTTGTCCATGGGTCGGTTTTCTCAACCCAAACCCAACCCAACCCACCAAATTTCCAACCCAACCCAACCCAAACAAAATTCATGTTTGCTGACCCAAACCCAACCCATCCATACAAAAACGTGAAAGTACAATCGCAATTTTAAAAACATACATACATTCAAGTACATAAATAGTTATTTGCTTATTTCGAGTTGTTATTACAACACACCGGAAATTCATCATTCTCATAATTGAGAAACAATGATTGTATTAATGCCAGCGTCGCCGTGACGTGATGCATTTAATTCAATGTATGTATGTATGTATGTATTTATTCGAAACAACTTCCATAGTGCCGTAACATAGACTGGTCAAAGAAGCACGTTGCGTCGGCAGCCATGGGGCTTTGACCCCCAAAACCGCGTCAGAAAGTTAAAAATAGATGGAAGCACATTAACAAAAGTTTTCGTCGGTAGCCAGAGGTAACCCCCTCCCTCTTGGCTACGCTGCTGGACATCGATTCGCTTGATCAGTTTTTACAGACAAGAAGAATATTTCACTGTTATAAGACTGGATGGAACACAATTACAGTTACCGAGAACACACACACACACAGACACACACAGACAGACAGACACACAGCTCTAAAAGGAAGAAAGCAAGGACAAATATCATGAAGAAAATCTATAATTATATAGTAGAGATAAGGCATCCAACCTGTCTTTTGCATAGTTGTTCTGATGGAATTTCGATCAGAACAAAGCGACTGATTAATACATTTATTAAACTAGATCGCAAAATATTTGACTGAGAAACATAACAGGTAAAACTGTTGTGCCTCTTTCCTCATGGAGCCCTAAGCACGTGCTTAGTATGCTTAATGGTTAATCCAGCCCTGCTATTGTCAACTGACCGTGGTCGGTTTATAAAAGGAATGCGTTAAAACAAGTCAACAACAACCGTTCACATGATTTGATCTATATGAATAGCTATTGTCCACTGTGTACAGACTTCGGAATGCACTGTCTACGATGGAATGTAGGCTAACGTATATGGCGCCATTTTTAATGACATAATACAAGAACCTAAAGAATCATGTATACAAGAATCTAATACTTTATCAACGCAGAAAACAGAAAACCTATATTTAACGTGGTTAACAGAATAACTGGTGCAGATTTACGAAACCTAACCCAACCCATCAATTTTTTAAAAATCTCGACCCAAACCCAACCCAACCCAACCCATGGGTTAACCCAACCCATGGACAACTCTGCCGTACCCGCTGGTGCGTGTACGGGTACAAGGACCTGTGCACAGATCCGTATACCCGTATCCGTTCCTAGAGACTGATATTAAATCCTGCTACATTTTAAATAGACCTATTGCATTCAGCACATGACAGATTTAAGCTGCATCTTACTCCTTCGTCCCACCCTGTACTGCATCAGTTATACTACAGTAATCGCAGTTACATCCTTCCCTTTGTCATCCAGGGCAGCTCGGCTAGGGACTACTGGCTACCATCAATTACGGTTGAAAGTACTGTATATTAGGGTGGGCCGAAAATTATATTTTTTGAAGTTGCAAAGCTGTAACATGTGTAGAAAGTTGCTCCTGAATATACTGATTCTGAAAAGCGTTATTTTTTTCCAATCGGACAATGTTTTCCACTCCCAACTTCCACTTGAATAAGTAGCACCCTTTCGTAAAAGCTAGAGATTTTATTAAATATTTAAATTTAGAATACTTTAAAACAAGTAATTATTTTTGCAAATCATACTTATTTTACTTATATTTCCATGACCATGACTAAAATGTACTGTCACAAGTCGAGTAAACTCAGCTGTGCGGCCATTACAGGGACTGGGGGTTGGTCCTTTAAACATACCACGTGTAGCTACAAGTTCCTACAACTACGAGAAAACTGAGAAAACTTTTTAAAAGTATGGGAAAAGAAATGTTCAAAATTTTCCCTTGAGAAACTGAAAAAAGCACAACAAATAGTCATAATTAAAAGGCATGTATATTTCGAATGCCAACAAAGCAGAATGTTACTTTTCTTCAGTCATTGATTTATACGAGTCACATGAAATGATTTATACGAGTCACATGAAATGATTTACAGTATACGAGTCACATGAAATCGGCTTTGCTATCAATCCTATAGGCAATTATTCCAGTTGCGACACTTTGCATTGTAATATCATGTCATGCCTCGCTTTGTGGCCGTAAACTGTTGAACTGGCTGCAGTTATATCTTTTATTACTCTTTCTACAGCTTGTGCATGGCACGTTATATTGCTTGTCACTTTTTACGAAACGGTGTTGCGACTCTCAAAAACTAGTGACGACCTTTTTTTGCTTGTCGCCGTTTTCCCCGCTGTTTATGATGTCATCCGCGCCCCTCCCCCTTTAACTCGTCGGGCCCCTGTGCATATGACATGTCGACCTCCTGTTTCTTATTCCTGTTAATAAATCATCTTCATCATCGGCCCGGGGCCTCTCTCGGTGGCCCTGCTGCTGGTCCGAACACAGAGTGTTCTACAACACTCACTTGTACAAATCGACGCCAAGTTGGCTCATAAAGAAATACAAAATGATTTTTATCATTCAATGAAACCTAAAATATAACAATAGAAATGTCTATAGGTCTTAATGAAAGCAAATAAATATATAAGTAAAACATATGAACATCACATGTTGCATTATAATATATAACAATGTATAAGAAAATTGCAAACGGCCTCACATGGGAGCTGTGCCCCCACTAGGACCTGCGGCCCCACATGTGGGGCTGCGCCCTACGGGAGGCTCAGGTTGCACCCCACATGTGGGGCTGCGCCCTACGGGAGGCTGCGCCCCAGTAAGGCCTACGGGCTACGCTTCACATGGGGGCTGTGCCCCCAGTAGGACCTACTGCCTCCCTCGGAGGCTTGGGCTTGGTCTCCGAACAGCTAGAGTTTCCGGACTTTGTTTTTTCGAGAATTTTGCTTTCGCTCTCGCGCCATTCGCTGTCTTCGTTCTTCTGGAGTTTCGTCATTTATTCGCATTTCATTCATTGTCACTTAATTAAAGAGACTATCCAGACTTCGTTATAGAGTAGTTTACATATACGAATATTGCGATTCAGGATTATTACGCGTTCGCATCAGCTGGTTCAATGCTAATCCAAAGAATAACGCCAGAGGAACAACGTTTCAATAATGTACATATACACTGTATGTGTGCAATTGCAATGTATATACTTAAAATCACGCCATCTAGCCAAGCTCCGCGCCACGTCGTAATTATGCACGTACAAATCATGCCGCTCTGACGCTGTACATGTAGTAACTATGTACGTTAAAATCACTTCCTCAAGCTTCGACCACCAACAGATGGTGACGCTGTACACATTAAGGGCGCAAACATACACACGTGCACATGTACCCTATATGATTTACAGTGCATGCTTGTTGTGGAATCTAGTAAATCCTACTCGACGTTTAATTTTAATTTTGATAATTGCAAATTCCATTGCTATTTACTCACTAGATTCTGCAGATGGCGTCTTCAACGGTGATAACAAAATTCAAAGTCAATTTTAAATTGAATTTGAGAATTTATTAGACGTGATCGTCTAAACTTTCTAACATATCGAACCCGGAGTAGTTATGTAATGAAAAGTAAACCATTGGAGAAAGTGTAATTTCTATCGAATGGGGAAGAAAATAGAATATTAAGTGTCGCAATTATGAGGCGTAGGCAGGCTAAGCCAGCCAACGGTATTAGGCAGAGCTGCCTCAAAAAGGTCCTGCTATATAACCATTATCGCCTGATAATGGTTATATAACAGGACCTTTTTGATGATTTCGTATTAACTCGTCAAACACCAAGGGAAAAAATTACTCAAAACACCAACGGGGGGTCCAGCCGGACCCCCTGCACATACATGCTTGCAGGCGTAATTTGCTGCAAGAAAGCAATATGGATCATATTAGATAAACACGTGTGATGGGCAAATACATTTAGCATCGTTAATGTGCAGCTTTTTGAAGTCTTGTTTTTTCTATTAAGTGTATTTATAGAGTTTTACTGTTACAAACCATAAACAACTTGTAGGCCTATTACTAAACCAAAACTGGTTCTTGAATAAACTAGCAGCCAATTTCTGTGCATTAAATGCGCAAGAACAGAACAGAAACTACAACAGCTATTGATAATATAACACCATGTAACACAATTTTTGTTCCTGGCTTCTAAGTGTTATATTTCAGTTGCCTATGTATAAAGGATCTGCAAACATGGCTATATTCATCATTATATTTGCTTTCATAAGCACAGCTTACAAAATTTGTTTATTTATACAATGGAAAAAGGTGCATGTTTTCTTCTCGAGAAGGAACATTATGTACTAATTGCAAATAAGCAACAACAGTCAACATTACTTAAAAGCATTCAGAAATGAGTTGCTTTTCGAGATTTGTGGCTGTACTGTCAATAGCTTTCTCAATGAAGACTTCAGACATAGTCCCCATCACGTGTTTGTTATACCGTCCCTGGTAACGACGTTCAAAGTCCAGCATATCCTGATGAAAGTGTTCATCTTGCTTCTCTGGGTAGGCTCCCAAGTTTTCCTTGAATTTGTCAAGTTGGTCATGAAGAATATGTACTTTCAGGAACATTTTGCATCTAATTTTGGCATGGTTCTTTATGAGAGACTGGTTCAGTCTCTCATAGTTTTCAGCCTTGTGGTTGCCAAGAAAGCCATACAATACTGCAACGAAACTGTTTCAAGACCCTTTCTCCGTGCTATTCAGCTTCTTAGCGAATACGTCACGCTGTGTGATCTTTATCTGTGGTCCGACGAAGATGCCAGCTTCGACTTTTGCCTCCGAAAGCTGTGGAAAAAGATCTAGGAGGTATTTGAAAACTGCGGATTCCTTGTCTTGACAAATTACTTGGTGAGGCCTAACTTGATGTTTGAGCATCTTTCGACGGTCTATCAGCGGCTCCCACTTGATGTTGTTCTTACCTGTGGTGAACTCGGTCAGCTGTGGCCAATCCCTTCTACAATAGTGGACCTCAGACCTCGGTGTCCCTGTTATTATAGAGGCAAAGAAAACCAAGGAAATTTTGTGAAACCGCCTTGCAGGCCCATCAGGAATGTTACCATTTTGACCATATTGAAGTCTCCAATGACTTAATAACCATAGTTGTCTTACTTCAAGGCACTTAGCAACATCTTGACACTGGTGTAGTACTCTCTGAGGTGCAGGTGCACAAAGTGAGCCATGGGGAGAGACAAGTACTTGTTACCACTATGAAGTAGCATGGCTTTGAGGCTTGTGGATGAACTCTCTATGAATTAGCGTCATCACTCAGGTTAAAGGTGATTGCTATGGCCTTGAAAAGACCAGTGACATTGCTGCAGAAGCACAGCCCATCTAGCTGACTGAAGAATTTGGGAAAACGTTCGTGACGCTTTCTATGTTCTGTCACCTGCACGCTTTCATCCAACAAGTTCCACTCCTTGAGTCTAGATGTCAGAAGCTCAGCATTGCACTTGGTGAGACCAAGGTCTCTGATCAGGTCGTTAAGATCTTTCTGATTGGGAAAATACGGCTTTCTCATCAAAGCTGCATCTGTGCAATGGTATTCTGGATCTGCAATATCTTCCTCTCTGTCTGCCTTGATGCGCTCCCTTGAAGACAGTTGATCCCTCCCTGTAGGGATGAAAATGGAGAGCTCAGAGCCATAGGGGTGCGATGCAAACGTAGCAGAATGCATTTGCTGGCTGCAAGCAACCTCTTGATGCCATCTAAATCAAATTTTTCTGGTCACTATTCGCTTACTCAGCAACAAGATACACTAGTACGTTGGCTTAAGGAATCTGCGCTCTTAAAAGTCTATGGATGCAACTAAAAGCTCTCTGAAAGTGCAACAAGGTTCTAGAAGATTCCAGAAGGTTATAGAAAATTCTGTTCAGATCTAAACACTTATGGGCAGCTTGCAATGTTCCAGAATATTAAGTATGTCTGCTCAGTTTTGAATGTGAACCGAGAATGTTTTCTATAATACACGAAATTCAAAATATAATTTCCCTGGCCCCAAAAGCAAATTCAGTTTGGAACAACTGTTTTCTAGTTAGTTTAGGCATAAGGGACTAGGAAAACAAGCTATGAACCCAGGAACAAACAAAAAATATTTTTTGTTACGTAGTGTAATTGTTAGTAACAAAAACATCATATTGTCAGCCACTGTTGCACATAAGCCTAATTATTCACTGTCTGTGTCAGCAGTACTGCATTGCAAACAATGAATGACTTCAATGCGTTTCAAGTGGTCAGAACAGAGATGTTTGCTACAGCGGCTGCAGACTGTTCTCACTTTTCTGTCCTTGTTGTGCGGACAGTAATAGCACCGCTTTCGTTTGGCAGCATTGCGGTCTTGTTACCATTACTGGAACAGGTTTCGGAAGCTCGCGGCATGGATAACCCAGCTGTTTGAGTTCTACGCGAATGTGGTTCTGAAGTCCAACCGGATTGTTTGCACGTACCGCCAATTGTGGTCCGATTAGTTGTATGCACAGTTCTTCCAAGAACAATCGCCGTTTGAATGAATGCTTTCGCTTCCAAGTCGGATTGTTTGCAAAGAAAATGACTGACGCGTTCACTGCAGCGAGATCACAAGACCCTGTTTTGCACCCCCTGGAAAAATTTCTGCTGACGCCCATGAACAATCTATGTACACCACAATGCAAGGTACATGCCACAGTAGGAATAGATGATGAAAGCGTATGAATTGCTTATTTAATCTCGCTTAGATTTTTGAAAAAAAGTTCACGCGGGGTCCGCCCGGACCCCCCTTAGTGTTCGACGGGTTAAGATCATGAGCCTGAATGCCTATTCAGGGTCATGATCTTAATACGAAATCATCTATTAACCTCATGACTCCCACTTTGTGTATTAACACAAGCATATTCGTGGCGCATTGGAACCATCTGATTAACCTGTGATCTGAGTCCATATTATTAGTCGAGTACAGATGCAAATGTGTGATCGAGGTTTCTTATGAGTTACTAAGTAGAAAAGTAACTATATCAGCAGGCAGTGGCGTAGCCAGGATTCCAGAATAGGGGCACAATCGACATTTTTGTCCGGAAACTGTTGATGATATAAAAAGGTCGTCGTTTCCCAGTGCTACTATCCCTACGTACTCCTACCCCAATCCCCCAACTATTCACCAGTTTTGAAATTTTGATGAATCCCATGACCGGTCCTTGTCCCTCTTCTGTGATTATAGTATCAGATACATCAAACTGTGTGGTACCATGGGATAATTAATCAGTCGCTTCACAAGATCAGACGCGTTATTTCTGTTTACTGCAGTTCCCGGTTGTCGAATGCCGACCAACGTAAACCTCACCCTTGAGGGAGTCTGAGGTCTTGCTGTCACACCCCTCAGAATACGGTATGTTTAGGCTATGCCATATTTCCCAGGCTTGATATGAATATCTTGGCAAAAACTGGATATGCCCGCTTGTCGCTACAGGCTGTTCGTCTACAGTAAAGCATCATCTGGTTTTTGATAAGCTTGTAGAAAAGGTACATTTCCTACAAGTCTCGTATAGGAGATGTAACTTATCTGTTCGCATGCGGTGAAGCTGGCGAAGCGTATATGACGAAAAGATCATTCAAACTCATTACGGCTCTAAGCAAAGGGCGTCCCATTTTTTCAGACCAAAGTTCAGGCAACCTTTCATTTGCAGCTTAATGAACGCCTGCATACAACAGCAGACCCAGGAAAGCACGCAAAGCAGTGAAATCAGTGTCAACACACGTTAGCGTTTTACCACCTTCGTGAGCCTAATTCTATACTGTACGTGTGTGTCATTGCGATTTGTCTTTCTGACAGCAAGTATGATCAGTGGCGTAGCCAGGATTTCCGAAGGGGAGTTTTGATTTCACTTTGCAACATTTTTCCTATTTTTTTCAGGAGCTGGCAAGCAAAAAGAGGTCTTCGTCTTCGTATTCTTTCGAATACATTCTATTTTCTATAGCACTTCGAAATTTTTTCAGTCGGCAGCCATCCAAGAGAGAGTTTGACCCCCAAAATCGCGTCCGAAAATGAAAAATGTATGGAAAAGCATGTAAAAAAATTAATTTCGTCGGCAGCCAAGGGGGATTTAACCCCCTCCCTCTTGGCTACGCCACTGAGTAGGATCATGTCTTCAGTAACAGACAGGTCGAAACTGTCAACGGTATTTTGCGGTTGCCCAACTGCCGTCTTCGCGTCTCTTATCCGGGGAAGAATGTTTGCCAGAACCACCCTCCATTTATTTGGTGGATCCGTCGACCACGTGTGGTCATTTGTGTCGCCAATACTGTAGCTGCGTTAACTTACTTACTTAGCATGATTTAAAATGGCTTAGGAGGCATTACTGCCTGTGTGAAAGCCACTAGGGGCACTAACGGGGCTTGAACCCACTCCGTCAGCCTGACGCTCCAGCACGTAACCCACTCTGCCATCTTCCGCCTCCGCTTGCGTTGCATCTGGAACCGGAGATACTGACTGTTGGCGTCCTGGTCCCTAACAACGCTGTGGGGGTTGGATTGCCTTCGCTGTCGGACGATGGATTCTTGTCCGATTCGGATCCACGGCTACTCAGTTTAACATTGGGATCGGGTTGAACGGGCGCGTCATTGACATCATCAGAGGATTCGTCACCAGGCAAATTACCATCAGATTCTTATTCCTGGATAGCTGGAGCGTGTTTCCATATCGTCCAGCCATCGATGATATGATATATATATATATATATATATGGTAGGTAACCATATAATACTAAGGAGTATACATGTTTAGACATAATGTAATAAAAGAAATAGACTTAATACGTCTGTAAAGGTTATCAGACACAGTGAACAGTTTATGACACCTGACCTGCTCTTCCAAAGGGTGTCCTGTACATAAATTCATTAGATCAAAATAATTATATTTGGAGCAGTTTTCAGTATACAGTATGTTAAAAGGCACAGGAAGGTTCCGTACTCGAGTCCGAGCGTTGGGTTCCGGCGCTTATCTCCGGTCTAGGCTATCAGCAACGTTGGTGGTATATAAGCCATTAGTCTGGCATAGACTGTCATTACTTTTTCGAGAACCACGTTTTACTTCGCAGCTTAACCCTGCTCTTCGTTTTACCACCGCCCTCTAGCGAGTAAGGCTGAGTCGACCTTATGGCTTCTGCTGGTATCGAACCCGCGACTTTCAGCTCTATCGTCCAGTGTTGCTATACGACTCTGCTAACTTCTCGCCCCTATGTTAAATCATCTCGGCAAACACCCTACTTCTCCTTCAACAAATTTTCTCATCGGTTTTGCGTGAACCTCGATATCAGTCAAGGCCCGAAAAGGGGCCTTACCCTCTGTGCCCTTCTCATGGTTAGGCTAATGAATAGCGATTTAAGCAAATTCTTGCACACATATTTGAATGGGCAATTCTATGCAATGACGGCACCAATCAGGTATAGACTACAAAATGTTCATTTGCAAAGTTGGTGTACTCGCAAAAATCGGGATTCTCTGCCTGAATATCAACTCAAATAGGCTACGTTTTCTAGGACCAGATAACAAAACAATGAATAATTAAAATTTGCAAAATCCAAATGATAATTGCAGACATATAAGTTATCGGGCATACAGCAAGGGGTCAACATTGAGAGTGAGATATTACTGTAAATGGAGAGGCAGGAGAAATTGAAAAAGTTATGAGGATTTGGAGATATAGGGTATTTCTTGAGATCTTCGCTGCGAAGATAGATCTGGATAATAAATAACCGATGTTTGTGATGTGTTCGTTAAATTTTGATGCAATAATATGCGAGTTTGTGATATCTTGGTTCTCATGGGTTATATAGCCAAGAGTATATGAATAGCGGTTGAAATTGAGATTGTCAAGACTTAATATTATTCGCTTTGTCAATGGTCTTGTAACGAGTCGAATAATTAACTATCTAATCCATTTGACGATGGTTTTTTCAAAGTCTATTGTGTAAAAGCTTTATGGAATTATCAGTACAATTATAAATCACAACAAGATTGAAACAAATTGGTTAAATATATTTCTAGAATGTTCAGTAAAATCTGGTTATTACTTTCAAAACAACCACAAACTATGCAATCAAGTCTCACGAGAATAGATTACATTTCATGATCAATCAATCTGATTACAATTATTACGAAAGTTACACCTGCCTTGACAAGGCAGGGTGTCGTGAGGAAGTGCCGACATACATTGGTGTCATTTGGTGATACTAAATTGAAATTGCAAACTTTCTTGTACCCTAAATCCTAATGCAACACGGCGCAGCCTTTTTTCCACGTAACAGTACTTAAGAAGAAATAAAACTATTTTGATCAATTATTGTTGCTTTTCCAGGATCAATATACAGTAGGCCTATATATATATATATATATATATATATATATATATATATATATAATATATATATATAATATATATATATAATATATATATATATATAGGCAGCCGGAATCAGTTCCCCAGAACATTCAGTACCGGAAGATTCGGTACCGGAGAATTCGGTACCAAAACTTTACTTGTGGAAGATTCGGTACCGGAACATTCGGTACCGGATAATTCGGTACCGGTTCGACATACACATAAGATGAAGCCTCGCCTGCTGCTGGTATTTGTCCGCTTTAACTGTCGCGCGTCATTGTCATTGCTGTGCTCGTCACGAATAAAGATGATTATTATTATTAGCGGACACCCAGCGTTCAGGCGCGCTTTTGCTCCTCCCAGCGACTTAATGGATGTAAACAGATTTTAAACTCGCAATACGTGCAGGGAACTTGAGCTGTTTAATTCGACCTTCTAGAAAAGGCCCCAAATAGATAGATATGCTACGGTAGTATGTTTTACATGTAAAGCAAGGCAGGGTTTAAGCTAGGCCGTTTCCGGAGGGAAAATTTACCCGATTCAACGACTCCCGGACCGCTCCCACCCGCCATGCGATTACTATCGTAGCTCGCCGTTATCCCCCCCCCGCGTTAGAACGGTCTTATACGCCCACCCCACGAGGGGCAGTAAGGTGGCATGAGCCCCAGCGGGCCCCGCGCACCCAACGGTACCGAATCTTCCGTGACCGGTACCGAATTTTCCGGTACCGAATCTTCCGTCCCGAATCTTCCGTCCCGAATCTTCCGGTACCGAATCTTCCGGTCACCGCCGGAATCGAATATTACATAAAGGATTAATCTGCGAAGAAATTCCGCCAAAAAACAACAAAGTTTCCTTTCAAGACATTTGGTTTGCGATTGAGTTCGAAATAAACTGAGAATGGGCTTACACCTTCAAGTCAACCGGTTTAATTAATTCGACTCTATATCATTTTCGATGCATTTATTGGTATCAATATGATAATATCATTTCTCGATTAATGCAATTTCGTCTTCTTAACTATTACAATGCACTTGTTGCATTTCCAATAGAGTCATTGGATGGTCGAATGCTGAATGCATAGTGTCGTCGATTATGCAGTTTTGCAGTTCTTCGTCCGAGAAGTACGTCGTTAGCTCCAAGTATTGTCTTAATTAACAGCTATTGATTATTAATCTGAAATGAAGCAGAATGTCACAGTTAGTCATCGCTGATAACGTACGACTGCATCAGTGGCGGCTCTAGGATTTGGCAAGTGGGGGGCCGTTAGGGTGGCAACTTCTAATCATGGGGGCCAGCCATTTGTTGTTTAATGTATGTAGCATTAAGTATAGGTCCCAACTGGGGAGGCACTGGGGGGCCAGGCACTCAATAGGGGGCACGGCCCACCCTGCCCTCCCCCCGGTGGAGCCGCCACTGGACTGCATCGACATTATTTGAATCGTCTTTATTAATCAGATAGACTACTTGCAAAAAATCCAATTCAAAATAATTGTGTTAAAGAAGGCCTCTTGCTGAACTTATAGCAGGGCCGGATTTAATAGGCTTCTGTAAGCCCGTTTCATAAATAAATTAAATAAATTCCAAATTATTAGGTCCCATGGCAATGCCTTACACAAAATGTCATAAAAATATGAAATAATAGTAATATGGCTGCATTTTTAATCGTTGCAACAGCATGTGCAGACAAAATGTCAAATAGAATTGATAATACAATATTGTATATTAGGATCATGAAGACTCGTGATTCAGCAGTATTTAAACTCAGCCAGTATTGGCAACAACAGAAATCTAGCAGACCCCTAAATTGCTACATTTATCAATGATTCATGAGTGGGTCCGTTTATATTGAAACGCGTGCAGCATGATTAATCTGACCCTGACTAATAGTAAACCTTGACTGCGTGTCCGTAAAATATTTCTGTAAGTATGCTCATTATTTTATGGATCCACTTTCGCAGACGACGTCAACTTCTTCCACAAGCGGCTTCCATTTCAATCTGGAGAAAAACATCAGAAGAAATTTGCATGTAGCACTATAGCGTTCGTTCTTATATACAAAATCACCAGCTTCAAATCATTTATTTCTTAAAATTTAACACTTTTCTGGATGATAGCAATGACTGCGGTGTTTGAATTAGGCTACTTTAGAAGGAAACTTCTTCTATTGCAATTAAAAACATGATACTGAGTTTATTTACTGGAGCATACATGGACTTTGCTTGCTTCAATGCAACATTTACTTTCTATTTTAATTTTCCAAATGTGGAGCTACGTGCATACAGATCCACGTATAGGCACATGCAGTTAATTAAGCGTCTCGTGCAAGACCACTTATATTGGACACAGACACTTAGATTACAAAAAACGACTGTCCATCGAGAGCCCGCCGTCAATTCTCAACTGGTGGTGGTTTTAGTTCTTCGTTGTCGACATTGTTCAAATCCTTGACGCAATTGCATGACATCACAGCAGCAATCAGGAGTATGCGATGTATGATGGAAACAATCAACACTTTCCACACAACTCGGTCTTTCCTGACAAAACTGCTGGAAGTAAGGCACAGGATCACAGACAGACAGACTCCTGACATGCCTCGTGAAATTGACAGTCGTCAGCCAATGACCTTAGAATGTTTGAAAGCATGTGGGCCAATATGTCTGCACTGATCGATTGCAGCAAATAGGTTGGGGACATAAAGTCTGATCATCACGGCATTCATCGTAAGATGGCAACGTCCGCAAATCACAGAACGTCTGGTCAATGAAGAGCTTGTCGTGGTCGCATGGGAAGTGCAGTTGAAATTCCTTGAAATCGTGAGTCCGAGCCGTCAGACAGAGGTGAAGAAGGAACTGCTTTGGCGACACGGGCTTCGGTCAAAATTATTTCTCTTCGAACCTTCGTTTCAGTTTCTCATGCGACTTATGGTCATCGCAAGGCAGCTTCTTCATACTGAGTGTTTTTTTTCGATTGCTATGGGATTCAATCTGGCATCAATCGAATTCAAGCGCGTGTTAAAAGGCTCAAGTAAAAACGAGGCATTTTTGAAAATACTGAGGATACAGCTCCTTTATGGCTATAACCGGCACCTATCTTTCTAAAAGCGAGCATTGGAAATTCTGTCGATGGTGAACGAGTGTAGTTGATCCACCCAAAGGCGCAAATTATAACAAACCTTGATAGTTGTTGCGGTTGACGGTTGTGCTTGAATCTTTTCACCAGGTAAACAAGCAGGCCAGCGATTAAGGCAACTGGCGTGATTCCAAGAAGTGCCCACAAAGAGATTGGAGATGGCGACAGAATCAAATTCGGATCCTTTTGTGTTTCTACTTCCATTTCAATGACTTGACTTTTACCGAGTTTATTTATCGACCAGACGCTCACCGTGTACTTGGTTCCCGGTAGAATGTTCTGTTCAAACCGATATCTGTAAGTACGGTTGTAATCTTCAATGTAGGATTTGTTCGAAGACTCCACAATGTTTCCGTTTTCAACTTGAGTCAATTGCCAGCAGACTGTCTGTTGTTCATCATTTGAATTTGACCACATTACGTTCCACTCGACAACGATTGTGTCGTTGGTCACATTTTGAATCCTAACATTCGACGGGTCATCAGGTGGACCTTGAATTTAAAAGCAACGAAGAAATTGCTTTGTTCCAGTTTGACATTAGGCCCAGTGGCGGCTCTAGGATTTGGCAAGTGGGGAGGCCGTTGGGGTGGCAAATTCTAATCATGGGGGCCAACCATTTGTTGCTTAATGTATGTAGCATTAAGTATAGGGTCCCAACTGGGGGGCCACTGGGGTGGCCAGGCACTCAATAGGGGGGCACGGGTTCCCTGCTCCCCCGGTGATTAGGCCTAACAAATTATATATATATAGGCCTATATGTTTTGCACTCTTAAAGTTCTATAATATTGTTAGACACTTCTTTCAAAACTTTATACAGTATTTGTGTCAATTTCTGTCAGTTTTTGATTAGATAACTTTCTTTAATATCAACATTGGCACCAATTTATCTGTCATCATTAGACCTAAAGACAGGTTAAGTTACTTATGGCTCTCAGCTAAATGGCATAATAATAATAATAATAATAATAATAATAATAATAATAATAATTAATAATAATAATAATAATAATAATAATAATAATAATAATAATAATAATAATAATAATAATTGTGGCGACCCCGGCTCGCGGTCACGTCGCGGCCGGCGGTCGGGCAGCCCCCAACGCCCGCTCGGTTTCCCGATCGCCATCTGACGCCAACTCTGCCTGAACGGCGGCGTCTGTTTCGCTATCCGCCTCACAGCCATCAAACGAGGTGTCCGCGGCTGCCTGGCAGGCCGCATACTGAGGATGACCGCTCCTCAACACAGGGTCCAGATTTTCCTCGTCTGACGTGTCTCTGTCTGTCCTGACTCAAAGACCGACTCACACCTCAAAGTGGTGAGGGGTGGCAACGATCAACTAAGGGATTGTCTGCTAGGGCTATGCCATCAGGGTTAGGGTTTACACGAAGGAGATAGAAAGAAAAATATTAACGTTTGAGAGAAAGTGCTACCGGAAGTTACTACGAATCCGATTAGGCTAATAGACAAGATACATAATGAGGAGATATACCGGAGAGTACAAATGAAAGAAAATTTAATGCAGATGAGTATAAAAATAAAACTAAGGCTGTTTGGGCATATCTGTAGAATGAAGGAGGACAGAAAAATCAAGACCTTAGTGTTTGGAATAATGGAGGGAACGAACAGAAGGGGCAGAAGACCACACAGAGAATGGGCGGACGACATTACGCAGTGGGGCGGAGACAGCCTACAAAGGCTAAGCCATGCCGCGCAAAAACAGAGAGGTGTGGGAGACAATAGTGGAAAAGGCATCGGGCACCTACGGGCGTTGAACCTATGGTTGTTGATGATGATGATGATGACTGCAGAAATACTGTACGTTCAACATCACTTGCCATTGCCATTTTCGAGTGTATAATGTACTGAATTATAACCCCAAGAATTATCAAATTCCAAGAAAAGATCTTACTATTATTCCTTTTACCAACCAGCCGTGACCGGTTCAAGGACTGTGTTAATACACGTCAATAACAGAGGTCAACGTTATTTGCTCAATCTGAATTACAATGGTCCAGTTTGTACAGATTATTCAATGCGTTGCCTACGATGGAATCTAGGCCAACCTACATGGCGCCATAGCGCATGCAGTCACATGACATAATACAAGTATCTATCAAAACAGTAAACAGAAACAAACAGAAAACCTATATTTCACGTAATTAACAGGTACAGACTCACGAAACCCAAATCAACCCATTACTTTTTTTCAAAATCTGGACACAACCCAATCCAACCCAGCTCAACCCAACCCATTGGTTAACCCAACCCATGAACAACTCTGAACAAGATCAGTGACGGGTCCCCCTAAAAAGTTTAGAGGGTTATTATTTTGCGGTGATGACCTACCCTTTTTGTTCATCAAGTGTCATAATGTGGTGGCGATGACCTTTTTTGGTTGTCAGGCCTTTTTCCATTGTAATAAATAGTATTCCATTAAATTTCCTATTTTTTATCATTTGTAAAAAATCAAATTGTCGACGTCAACTTCTCTTGACCCTTCCTTCCCCTGTCAACAACTGTCATGCTTTTTGAAACCTCTCCCTCTACTTTGTTGACGTAATTAATGGACAGCCCCTATGACTGTGCCACAGTGTGGACATAGGGACTCAGTGCTAGAATAAGTGATAACAGCATCGCATCGCATCATTAAAGAATCAATTATCACTGCTACAATTATAATTATTAATATGTTTTATTTGTCTGATTTTAGTCGCAATATTTTTAATAGTTAACCGAATCTTAGCCGCGGATGTTTCAGAACGGTATTTTTGACTTACCCGGAATTTAGTTGAATTTTTCATTACTCAACAGGTGTGGACTTTTATGGATTTACTGACCTTCTGGAAGAACTTGAAAAGTAACTGTCGTTGAACCAATAACGTTGCTCACGGTGTAAGAATAGTTTCCGTAATATTCAGATGAAATGAAGTGGAGCAAAAGTACGAATGCACTGACCATGTCGACATGGGCAACAAATGAATTCGGCGGAAGATTTTTGGAAACTCCGACTGAATTGACAAAAGTCCAGCTGCCATTCGGTGAATATGGAGGGTAGGCTTTACACCCGAAAACCATTGAAGCACTTTCATTAATTGCTGCGTTGACCTTCTTTACCTCAGAAGATAAATAGAAGATGTACGGTTTATCTGAAATGGAAGCAGTTCAAAAATTTAAACCAAATGAGAAACGTATCGATAGTGGTCTGTGGACTGGCAGATGCTTTTCAATATTGATAAATGTTCTCTGTAATGCATGTTGGGAAATATAATAATGGTGATTAATGTTCTTAATGTAGGGGGAAAGGTTCTAGCCACAACAGAAAAAGAAAGAGACTTGGGAATAATCATCCATAGAAGTATGAATCCATCTCACCAATGCATGGAGGCAGCAAAAAAGGAAAACCAAATGTTGGGAATGATGAAAAGGACAATAGCGAATCGAGACAAAGATATAATCATAAAACTTTATAAGTCATTAGTAAGGCCTCATCTAGAATACTGTGTTCAGGCATGGGATCCTTTCTTGAAAAAATATAGATCTTTTAGAAAAAGTGCAAAGACGAGCAACGAAGATGGTCAATGGATGCCATAATTTAAGCTACGAAAAAAGACTTAAATATTGTGGACTGACAACATTAGAAAGGAGAAGGGAGAGGGGTTTTGATAGAAACATACAAAATAATGACTGGGAAAGTAGATGTGCCATACGATCGATTCTTTACATTGGCGCACTATAGCAGCACAAGAGGCCACACATGCAAATTGTTTAAGCAGAGAGTTGGTAAAAGAAAGGGCTGTGGACAAATGGAACAGTTTGGACGAGGTGGGAGTGACAGTTGAAACAGTAAACGGAATCAAAGGCTCTCTCGGAAAACTAGGTTATTGAATGCGGAGAGTTGCTTCAGTGGTTTTCACACAGGTTTACTTAGCCTCCTAAACCACTTAAAATCACATTATTATTATTATTATTATTATTATTATTATTATTATTATTATTATTATTATTATTATTATTATTATTATTATTATTATTATTATTATTATTATTATTATTATTATAGAAGTATGAATCCATCTCACCAATGCATGGAGGCAGCAAAAAAGGAAACCAAATGTTGGGAATGATGAAAACTTGAAAGGACAATAGTGAATCCAGACAAAGATATAATCATAAAACTTTATAAGTCATTAGTAAGGCCTCATCTAGAATACTGTGTTCAGGCATGGGATCCTTTCTTGAAAAAATATAGATCTTTTAGAAAAAGTGCAAAAGACGAGCAACGAAGATGGTCAATGGATGCCATAATTTAAGTTACGAAAAAGACTTCAATATTGTGGACTAACAACATTAGAAAAGAGAAGAGAGAGAGGGGATTTGATAGAAACATACAAAATAATGACTGAGAAAGTAGATATGCCGTATTATTATTATTATTATTATTATTATTATTATTATTATTATTATTATTATTATTATTATTATTATTATAAACGACAATTTACATAGCGCTATATGCCTGGCGAAGGCCATAGTCAAGAGCACTTTACAATAGTCTTTAGTAGAAAATGTTGAAAGGATGCGTCTTAAGTTTCGCTAAGAATCGGTCAGGGGTGGCCTCCCTCGCTATGTCCTCCGGGAGGGAGTTCCACCCACAATATTGGGTTTCCCCTCGAAACGGATCGGTCTCCAAATTTAGCAGTCTTAGATGGGTGGGGGATAACAATAGACTAATAATAGACTATCCCAGTGGTCGGCAGATTGGCAAATGCTTTTTAATACAGATAAATGCTCGGTGATGCACATTGGGAAGAAGGGAACAGATCATGAGTTTAAGTTATGTGGGAAGGGACTAAAAGTGACAAACGAGGAGAAAGATCTAGGGGTCATCATGCATAACAGCTTAAAGCCATCTAGGCAATGTGCAGAGGCAGCTAATAAGGCCAACAAAATTCTAGGTATGATCAAAAGAACGATAGTGAGCAGAGAAGGATGTAATAATAAGACTTTTACAAGACATTGGTACGTCCACATTTAGAGTATTGTGTTCAAGCATGGTGTCCATTCCTGAAGAAAGACATAGAGACCTTAGAAAGAGTGCAACACAGAGCAACAAAGATGATCAAGGGATATCACAAACTAACCTATGAGGAAAGGCTAAATCACTGTGGATTGACAACCCTGGAAAAAAGAAGAGAGAGGGATTTGATCGAGACATACAAAATACTAACAAACAAAGTGGAAATGCCAAAGGAAAGATTTTTTACAATGAAGCAGTATGATCGAACCAGAGGACACAGCATGAAACTGTTCAAGAAACGGGTTGGGAGACATAAACAGCATTTTTTTAGTGCAAGAGTGGTGGACAGATGGAATGAACTGGATGAGGGGATAGTAACGGCTACAACTGTAAACGAGTTCAAAATAAACCTCAGTAGTTTAGGATATTAGATTGGACGGGAGCAACAGTGGTTCTCACACAGGGCAGTCCCTACTGAACCACTTTAAACCTTGTTATATTATATTATTATTATAACAAGCTGAACTCGACGTCTAGAGCGAAGCCGCGAGCGTCTGTCAGTTGGTGAGGGTCGGTGTATCAGTCTCGAAAGATACTGCGGACGGTCGTACAGAGCCCTGAACGTAAGCCAACAACGTTTGAAAGTTATCCGTTCAGGGATCCGGAGCCAATGAAGGCGATCTCGCAGTAATGGTGTAACATGTTCATTCCACCTGACTCCAAATATAAGTCGCGCAGAAACGTTAAGCACCGATTGCAGACGGTTCAGCAGGTTGTCCGGGAGTCCGAGTAGTAGACTGTTACAATAATTAATCCACACGAGTCAGGACAAGAGCACGAACTAACTTGATCACGTCCGGTAACGGTAGGTAACGACGGATCGCTTTAATTCTGCGCAGGTGGTAATACAGGTACGACCACACTGTTTAGGTGCCCGGAGAGGGAGAGCGTCTCGTCCAGGAGAACTCCGAGTAGGCGGAGTTCAGTCGTCGACCCCGTCAATCGTGTACGGGTTGTGGTTGATCAGATGACTCCGCCTCGGTGTGGTGAACCATAGGAACTCGGTCTTTCTAGGGTTAAGGGATAGTCGGTTCGCATAATATGTCCATTGTTTGATTGCGCAGATACAGTCTGTTATTCTGGATCGAAGTCGGTCAACCTCGGATGGGTGGCAGGATGAATAGACTAGGACATCGTCCGCATATGCATGCGAGTCCAGCCCGTACGACTCGATGATTCGGCCTATGACTCCTATGTATAGTACAAATAGTAGCAGTCCCAGAACGGACCTTTGTGGGACTCCGCTGAGGACCCGGCGCGGCGCAGACATAAAGTAAAGTAAGTAAAGTAAAGTAAAATCTCGTGGATTTCTATAGCGCCTTGGAAAGCAGCACAACAGTAGCTGCTTATTCTTAGGCGCTCAGCCTCTCTTAAAATAGCTATGGACATAAGGCCATTCCAACTAATCGACTGGACTCTCCCGGCCAAATAGTCCCTGAGCCAGGCTAGGACGATGCCTTTAAGTCCATAAGAGTGTTCTAGGCGGCGGACGAGAATATCGTGGTCGATTGTATCGAACGCCTCCGAGAGATCGAGAAGGCAGAGTAGGGACGTCTTGCCGTTAGAGATCGCGTCGACGATGTTGTTGAAGATGTGTAAGACAGCCGTCTCCGTGGAATGACCCTTCCGGTAGGCCGACTGGTCTTTGGGCATCAAGCCGTTCGACGTCAGATAAGCGACCAGCTGGCCGTTCACCACTCTCTCCAATAACTTGGAGAGGAAGGAAAGGTTTGCAACTGGGCGGTATTTGCTGACATCGGCTTCATCTAGGCCCTGCCGCTTGAGGTGCAGGTGGACGACGGCACTTTTCCACGGAAGAGGAAATTCTCCACTGTTAAGAGACAGCGACAGGAGTGCTGTGTGGAAAGGCGCAATCGTCTCGATAGACTCTTTGAGGAGCCACATAGGCAGTGGTTCGGCAGGACATTGTTTGCATGGCATTGACTTCACCGTCGCGATGACCTCAGCTATCGTGGGAGCTAAGAACGATGCGAAGGTGGACGATGAGTATTCGACGAACTCAGCAGATCGAGCTTCGGACGTCCTATCCCTGGTGGCGTCGATTTTGTCGTCCAGAAATTGATGGACGTCTTCGGCCGTGAAGCACGAGGGCGTACGAGGGCCCGACATACGATCGATTTTTTACATTGACACACTATAACAGCACAAGAGGCCACAAATGTAAGTTGTTTAAGCAGAAGGTTGGTCCAAGAAAGACATTTTTGTAGTGCAAGGGTTGTGGACAAATGGAACAGTTTGGACGAGGTGGGAGTGACAGTTGAAACAGTAAACGGATTCAAAGGCTATCTCGGAAAACTAGGTTATTGAATGCGGAGAGTTGCTTCAGTGGTTTTCACAAAGGCTTGCTTAGCCTCCTAAACCACTTAAAATCACATTATTATTGTTATTATTGTTGTTATTATTATTAATATTATTATTATTATTATTATTATTATTATTATTATTATTATTATTATGTTGCTGTTATTATTGTTATTATTATTATACAACGTAGAGATTTATGTGGCAACTAATACAGTGACTGCGTGGACACATTACAAATTATAAATTACAATAGCTCGTGCGAAATAGCCAAGTTTTGAGTCTCTTCTTGAAGGTGTCTGGCGTTAGGGAGAGTTGAACTGAAGAAGGCAGGCGGTTCCATGCCCTTGCAGCAGTCACGGGAAAGGCACGATCGCCTACAGTGCGAAGGCGCGTCGATGGAACGACCAGAGAGGCGGTTCCAGCAGATCTCAGGCGACGCCCACCTGCCTGATCTGCGACTCGTACTAATTCTGTCGTCAGGTACTCTGGGCCAATACCGCTCGGGCAGCGTTGTTGTTGTTGTTGTTGTTGTTGTTGTTGTTGTTGAGGAATAGGTTAACTGTTAGATGCCCATACAATGTCTTAATCCTGCGCTCCGTTTGCCATTGATTTGCAGCAGACCATTATAGTTAAATTATGCATGCACAGCTGTAAATATTGCAGTACCAAGTCAGATGTACACAAATAATACAGCATAGCATCATCGCCTCACTCAGAAAATGCACTGAACCAATGTCGGCGACATCGATGCATATTGTTAGGCGGTAGTGCGACGAATTTTCCAATTACGGCATTGAATTGTCTAGTGTCTACTTGCAGGAAGGAAATGTTCTGCATATGAAGCACACAAAATGTTAAATAAATTAGCAAAGTTCAAATAAATGTCACAGGAATAGCGCTTCATCATTGGTAGCCTAATGACGCTAGAATTACATAGAGTGCGTGAAGAGGTGCATATTATAGTTATTAGGCACAATAAAATATTTACAGTAGCCTATATTTCCTCGTGCAGATAGGCGTAATGCATTCCGCTAATGTCACCGTAACCCTTGCGTGCCTTTATTAAGAAGTGGCGTAGCGTAGTGGCGTGCACTTTTGCCGCCTCAGGCTCATGGCTAATCCGCCGCTCCAAATTCATTCGTATAAGAGGCGGACCATGTCGTCGCTTCAGAAATTTTAAAAAAAATTCATTTGCCGTCCCTTGTAAAGTTTGCCGCCCTTCACTGAAGACACTGAAAATACCCTGACAAGCAAAAATGGTCGTCACTTCCAAAATTTGCCGCCCCCGTCATGTGTGCCGCCCCTGGCTAGAGCCACAATAACCACTGGAACGCTACGCCTTTGCCTTTAATTTTTCCCACATCGAAAGAGCGTGAATGAATTATCTCAATTCATAATAGATTTAATTTAGATGCTTAAATCAACCAACTTTGCTCACATTTTATTTGGTGATAATGTTGAAACTCATCGCTGGAGGTTTCTCCATCCTCAATTCCTCGGCAGGCAAAATGTGCATCATGATATTGAACTGAGTCGATAACGAGAGTTCTTCCGTCGTCTTTAAAGCTGTATCCGGGTCTAATGTTCCCATCAGTATCGACCGCAGGTCCACTGGAGTTGGTGTACGATATCCATGCTTGGTAATAAGGCCAGGAGTGTTGCATCGTCCAGAAATAATGCAATTTCGATCGATTACCCGCTGGCGACGTTACATGTATGTTGCACGTGAGTTCAACTCTGTCCCCTTCTGTGGGTTCGTCTGAGTGAGAGGAAAGTATCAAAGACCCATTCAGGTTGCCTACAAAAATTACATTTTTGTGTCAATATCTGCGAAGGAAAGAAATATCGTTATTATTTTATCAAATTAAAGACGCAAACGATCACTGTGATGAGATGAAGAATATTAATAATTACCAATAAGTCACGACTAGCAATAAACAAAAAACGCCTTATCCAGTGCAATGGGTGAACAAAGGCCGTCGGAGAAAGAGTCAACAACATCAGTTTTGGTGACAACATTAATTTTCTTTACAAATAAAATGTAGAGAGGCGGAATTGATAATAAAATTAATTAGGAAAGTCAAACGTCAAAGATCACGCAGACCAGAATGATACAAAACTCAGCTTCAGATCAAATAAGAAAAGAACCTGGATTGGACAGCGCAAACAAGCAACTGTGAAATTGATTTAAAATGACTGCCCGTCTAAAAAGAAACGAAATCTGTTCAAGATCGCAATGACCGATACAGTAAAACCCGCGAAAGGATAACAAAAGTGAAGATTGATACAGTCAAATCCGCGCTAAGTTAACTCAAAGTGAAGACCAAACAGTAAGTTGTTTTCAAGTGCAAAGAGACTAATGAAGAACGACTACAACTGGGCAGAAAAACTTTTACGTAACCTAAAAACAAGTTATTGTACAGAAAGAGAAAATGGCGTGGCGACCGCATTGATCATCTTCTTAATGGAAAAGAGCTGCAGAAACATTTGATGATAATAAATTGCGTGAGAAATTGTGGAAATCATATGAGCACTCAGATAAGGAGATTGCCACTGAGGAAGCGAGAACAGTGGGACAGATGAGGAATTGGATGACAGAATGAGTATGCAAACCTTCAGATTGGGTGAAACAGTAACGGAAGTGACACTTAAATGGATCCTGTCATTGGCGTATCGTGGGTCGGAAGAGCCAGGAACAAAAGAGGGATTTGCGCGTCCAACGTCTTCTTTTCCTCAAAAAGTCTTGACAAGCAAAAAAGGTCATGTACTCCCTTTGATCGTATTTATCGTATTATCGTACTGCTGCAAGCCTATAGAATTCTTCTCTTTGTCAATTACATATGTCAACCCATTCTATGCCAATCTGCATTAAGATTTTTTCTTACTTGCACTTTTTTATATTTTCATTTGGAATTTTTTAGCGCTCCCTAAAATCTTAAATTTAAATTTAAACGGCAGTCCCTGAACAACCCCCTCCCCCCACAATACACCACTGGATACAGTGAATGATATTATCACTTATGAAAACAGAGCAAATTGCAGAAGAATGAAACCACAGTACTCAGAGTGCCAGAAAAGTATTTACATGAGTTATTCTAAGTCGACAGTGGAAAAAGCACTCGGAATTAGTATACGGGAATCACAAAAGGAGATACAGCTATACCAGCAGTACACAGTATATGGAAGGCAGAGAAGACACAAATGCTAGGCATGCAGATATTTTTACTTTAGGCCCACAGTAGAACCCATGATTCGGTATTACATGTACGTCAATTACAGAAATCAGGTTACGTTTGCAGCTGTGCAATTCTTCATAATTAAACAGAATAATATGAGCAAACGTCGCGTGATTTTAATTTCTCTGAGACAGTTGACTTCGTATCGTCTTATGCAGCTATAGGGCATACTGTTCAAATGTAAAGACCCACGTTATCATCTATAGCAGTGGTTCTCAACCCGTGGTCCGCGGACAACAAGTGGTCCGCAAGAGGGGGTCTAGTGGTCCTCGGCGAAGTCTGAAAAGCGTAAATAAAAATTAGACATATATTTTTCCCATGTGAAAAATCTAAATTATGAGACGAGCAAAACAAAGTCATCAGCACAAAAATGTTATCAGCACATTTTGTGCGTATTTTGTGCATTTTCAACGTGAAAAGTCTGACAAGCAGAAAAGAACACAAGGTCATCACCGCTTTTATGGAACAGATGACTGCTCAATTTATCAGGTGGTCCGCGAGAGATTTTTGAACTTCAAAAGTGGTCCGCGAGGCAAAGAGGTCTGAGAAACACTGTTCTATGAGCTTCTACAAAAAAACTCGAGCTAAAATGCTTTCTATTGTGGGCACGATAGAGCATTCGTATCAGGTTGCCTTAAAAGCAACTGAGCGACCGGAACCTATCCTATTCATCTACTGGCTGATGACATTGTACGCGATTTAGCGAAGAAATAAGTAATTATGTTCAAGGCTGCTTTATCTAGGCCTATGTATGCTTGTTTCTCAATAAATGTTTCCAAGCGTCATTCGATGAGAGCCACTCTACTCTTCTACAGTAAAACTCCACTTGCAATTTTAAGATAACTAAAACAATAAAAGCTTAGGCCTGTATGATTCTTTCAACAACTTCTCTCCGCCCATTCCGTTAAGAGCTATCTAATTCGCATTTCTCATATGTCAGCCTATAGGACATGTATAATGACTGACTTGACAACGCTAATCTGGCGACGAAGAGAAGCAGAAGCGGAAATATAATCTTCATTCTGAACATTTTCGTTTGAACCTAAAATTTAAAATAAAAATCAATAGAAACTACTCGTTTAGCCTATTTTTGGTTTTAAAATTAAACTTCAGATATCAACTGAAATTTTTTTATCAATTTTATATTTTATGCGTAAATTATGTGAACCTGGTACGTAGCCTATAGATCTAACATCAAACATTGACTGGTGTTGGAAATAGTATCGTGACATAGATTAGAGCAGAGGTGGGCAACCTACGGCCCGCGGGCCGCACGCGACCCGCGGGAACGTTTAATGCGGCCCGCCGGCCCTTCAGACTTTTCGCATTTTTTAAATTGAGAAATAAAAAATTCACCGATACAAATTTGCATTTTATACTACGGATTTCAACCAGTACTTTAACTCCAGTACTTTAACTACTTTAACTCGCTCAGCTGCTTTAATTTAACTCCAAAACTAGTTAGAAAATGTTTGCAGTTACAAAGCTCTCATTAAATTTTTTAACAAACCTAGTTAATTACTCTTACTAGTGAATTACAAACTAGCAAGAACTAACTGTTCCTGGCCTTACAGTTACTAACTGATCGTGACAGTCTCAGTAACGTCATCACATAGCAGACATGGGTCAATTACAATTGTAATTGTAATTCAATTGTAATTAATTACATTTTGCCAATGTAATTGTAATTGTAATTGATCTGTAGAAAGTTCAATTACATGTAATTGTAATTGTAATTGTCATTTGTGTAATTGTAATTGTAATTGAGCTATTGTAATTGATTTACCCAATTACAGGAATGTGAGTTTTATAAGTTCTAATAGCGTATTAGCATGTATGGGACTATGAGCCAAAGTCTTGTCAGTCTATGAATGTATGGCAGTGAATACATTGGATGGTTAGTGAATTGTCAAAGCACAGCGGTTATTGGTAAATGGACTCACTGCTCTGGTCAGTTGCCATGCAAAAATTTACTTATTTACTTTTTACTGCCTTTCAAATTGGAAGGGAACCAGCTTATCATTTGTCTACTTCCTGTGTTCTGCGGCTGCGCTTTTTGTGAATGAAAGTTTAATGCCAGTAAAGATGAGTGTAAATCAAGCAGGAGTATTATGGAATTATTCTGAAAAGTCTGATGACTTTAATAATGCTGTTTCCAATGCAAATGTTAAAGTGAAGTGCCGGTTGTGTGGTGAATTAGTGTCATGCTCGAAAAAGGTTACTTCGAATTTGTTGACTCATTTGCAGGTTTGTGAAACTTTGTTACGGTTTTTTTAAATAGGCCGTAGCATGTGAATTTGTTGAACTAATTTATGTTAATTATTTTAGACACTTAAGTTTATTAAAAGAAGCAGAAAGAGTAATGAAAAGTAATTGTAATTGTAATTGTAATTGACACATTTGTAATTGTAATTGTAATTGATCCCAATGTAATTGACTGTAATTGTAATTGTAATTGTAATTGACAAAAATCCGTATAATTGTAATGTAATTGTAATTGCTTAAAACGTAATTGACCCATGTCTGTCACATAGTGCTACTGCAACTAATAGTTACTAAGTATTTTACTACGAATACCGGTACTATAATTATGATTATATGTTATAATAGTTATATCATTAAATTTTTGCATTAAGAATTTATTTAATTTTATTGACAAGATTTTAAAAAATACATGCGGCCCTTTGAACAATTTTAATTTCCATGCGGTCCTCTGCACTAAAAAGGTTGCCCACCGCTGGATTAGAGTAATATTGAGACGTTTAGTTGCATAGAGCAATGTTTCAAATGACAGTGATTGCACTTCATATCACCAATTATGAGGAAAGTAATTTACGGAACAGAACTTTAAATTAAGCTGCTACAAAATTTCAAGAAATTATTTCTATCCTTAAAGAAGATATAGTAATCAAAAAATGAATATTTTAAGTCGTTTAGTCACATCAAGATCAGTCTTGAGCTAAGATGAACATGGGCGACCGCAAAAATGTCTCCAGGGGTACAAAACAGGGTCATGTGATGAAAGAAGTACTGTACAAGATTGTCAGGAGCTGTTGGACTAATTATGCAAAATTTGGCGCTAAAAGCTAAGTTTCCAGAATTCTAAGATAAATTCATATTCTAACTTGGTACAGTAGTGTATAATTATTAAGACTAATTGCTATTTTTGGTATATTTACTGTTTTCATGATTTCACAAATTTTCCATGTGGGAGCAACTAAAATTCCTATCTTCTTCATTCTATTCTAACCCTCCGTCGTTCACAACTTGGCCTTCGTGGTTCACATTTCCGTCTCATCCAACGCACAGATATCATCATCATTCTTTCCGCTCTTTCAGGCGACATCCACCCAAATCCTGGACCATCCCAATCACGCATAGCAAGCACTCTGCACTCTCAATATCAGATTCCTCACTAACCCTAACCACACACACTCACTATACGAACTTACAAACATAAAATTACATTCCTCTTCCCAATGCACACGCTTCACTCCTCGACCATTGACATAGTTTCACTAACAGAAACATGGGTATCTCCACCTACAACTACATGTTAACTGATAGAGGCAACCCTACCTAGCTTATCCCTCCTAAGCTTTCCCCGTTTAAGAAGTTTGCCAATAATGTTGCTCTTCTAATCTAGGTGGAGGCACTGCTTTCCTCATTCATGGCCACATTAAAATAATAAATGAATGAATAAAGTCAAGATTAGTGTGGTGACTAGTCGAATCGACTGCGTGAACACATTGCAAAACTAAATAACTGGTCCTGAATAGAATAAAATAAGCAACTCCTCAGCAATGAATTTCTTGTCATGTGAATGCTCATCAGTCGCTCTCAAACTGCCTCTCGCAAAGCTCATTATTTTCGACATTTCCATCTGCCATCGTCAAAGTAGTCAGCCTCATTCGTGAAATTACTCGATGAATTTGTCTCCTTTTTGGGCTTCGTAGCAACATCTCCCCACGAATTCTTAATTACATGTGATTAGATGATTTATCATACATTTTGATAACAGTGACGATCATAACTCTACCCAATTCACACAACTGTTGACACAGACAAACCTCACACAACGCATATCTCTTCCAACTCACACCTTCGGACACACTTTAGACCTACCTGTCGCATCATCTTCTTCATCATTATCTCCACTTTCAGCAGTTAGTCAATTCTCTCCATCTGATCATTTTCCCATATTTACCATTCTCACCAGCTCCTCTGCCTCGTGGCACCTACTCATTTCGCATTCTCTCCATAACTCTTGACATTTCGAAAGCTTTTGACAAAATTAGTCACTATGGGCTGTTTTTGAAGCTGATACAAATGAAAACCCCTTGGTATTTCATTGAAGTTTTACTCAACTGGTATTCCAAATGTAATGTTATGGTTAGATGGGGTAATGCCTTATCAGAATCTTTTACTGTAGTGGCTGGGGTACGACAAGGAGGGGTTCTTTCGCCTTTGCTATTTGCTGTTTATATTGATGATGTAATTTTAAAGTTGCAAAATTCTGGATATGGCTGCTATATCAATGATTTGTTTGTTGGATGTTTATTGTATGCTGATGATATCTTATTGGTGTCACACTCTATATCCGGCATGCAGCACATGCTGGATATTTGCACCAATGACTTTGTGGATTTGGATTTGAAATTTAATGTGAAGAAATCTATGGTGATGAGGGTTGGGACACTTTGCAATATCGCATGTGCTGTATTGGTCCTAGATGGTGTTGCCTTGCCATTTGTGGAGGAAATTAGGTATCTCGGGGTGACACTGAAAAAGGGCAGGCACTTCGGGTTATCTATTTCTGAAGCTAAATTAAAAATTTTCCGCACGTTTAATTGCTTGTATAGTCGCAGCAGAGCTGCCCACTTCAGAATTAATATGCGTTAACCTGGTAAAGAGCTATTGTCTACCTATTGTATTGTATGGTATGGAAGCCACATTTCCAAACAAAAGTATTCTTAATGCTCTTGACAGACTGATTCGAGTAGTTGTGTGCAAAATTTTTAAAACATGTGAGGCAGATAATGTCGAGTATATCAGAGTCCTGACGGGTTTGGATAGTATGCATGCTATTGTAGAAAAGCGACAAGCATCCTTTGTTAATAGATATGAGAAGAAGCCACTGTACTTTGCTCAGTGCATTACTAGAATTTGTCTGAGGGCAGAGGCTGTACTGTGTAAAGTTTGTTCTTAGTTTATTTGTTTATTATTAGGTTTATTTTATTATTTTTTTTATTATTATTTAGTTTTGTTCAGTTGATTTGTGTTTTCCTTGGTTGTGTACTACTGGTTGTGTAGGCTACTACTTTTTTATGCTGTGCTTGTCACGAATAAAGATAAAGATAACTGATGTAGTCTTCCTTGTCTGTTACAACATAAAATCATCTGACCCAATTACTAATCCGCCTCCCACTTGGTCTACCTTACCATCACTGATCGACAAATACAATTCTGTGCTATCGGACCTTCCAATAGACATGCTCCCATCATCAGAAGACGTCTTTCTTTTCACAACAGCAAACTCTGTTACGACTCTTTCATTCACGCCTTCAAGTCATTTTGAAAACGTCTTGAAAGAACCTACCATCGAACACATTCTCCATTGGACCTTCAAAACCTTCGTTCCGCCACAAACCGCTGCCACAATCTTCTTATATTTGCCAAAAAGAAGTACTATTCTAACATCATTTCAACTAACAGCTCCAACCCACAAAACTCTGGAAAACGGTAAACGATCTATTCCATCGCGAAGACAAAACCTCTCCCTCAACCCATTTCCGTGTCGTAACTCGCTGAATCTTTTGCTAATTTCTTCTCTGCAAAATCTCCAAGTCCATCAATCCTATAGTAAATTATTGTAAAAGAAAACTAAACTTAAAAGTTTTCCACTCATTGTTTTTATGCTCCTTGAGAATGACAGGTCAGAAAAAGCAGCAATCAAAATGGAAATATAAAGGCGAAAATATCAACACACTGAAATGATCCATCAAAAGCACCATGTCTATTGCCATTGATGCTTTAGCTGAATCATAGAATCATATACACGTACATATGTGGCCTAAATGATTTACTTGTAGAAACCTGTAAATCCTTTTGACGTTAAATTTTAATTTTGATAATTGCAAATTCCAATGCTATTTACTCACTAGATGTTGCAGATGGCGTCTTTAATGTTGATAAAAAAAAGTCTTTAAAGTCACTTTTGAATTGAAGTTGAGAGTATATCTGGGGTCAGCGCCCACATTCTCTGACACATTGTACCAGTATTAAGTAATGGAAAGTCAACCAATTGAGAAAGTGTAATAAAATTCTATCTAATGAGGACGGAGGGGAATATTAAGTGTCGCAATGAGGAGGCGTAGCCATCAGCAAACGGTCTTAGGCAGAGCCGCCTCAGAGAGGTCCTGTCCTGTTTCGCTAATGATCGTGTTGAAACTTGAATGCTTTTGCCTGTGACTGATTCAATAGCAGGCATACGATATTAATACGAGAGCATCTATAAATAAGCCTAGATCTATTTATCACGGTTGTTTTCCATTCTGCACACATGTCCAAACCACGTCAATCTTATTCTGATCTTTTCTACGATATTATCTTTTGGGCCAATCCGTTATCTGAGATCTTCATTTCTTATATTTTTTGCAATCTGCTCAACCCCAGTATTTGTCTGAAATAGCACATTTTGCCTTCACTACCTTTTTTCATCAACCCTCTTGATCGTCAATGTCTCGGAACCATATAGCATTTGAGATACTACTACTATTGTGTTGTATATTTTCAATTTGGTTTCAATTGTTATGTTGTTTTCCCCAAATACTTTATTCATTCTTCCCATTGTTTGGAACTTTTTATATTCTTAATTTTATGTAATGTAATATAATGCAATATATAATTTGCATAGCGCCTCTTATATTACTCTTCAGAGGCACTCCTGGCATTGGAGTCGCATGATAAAGTAGTGGGACTTTAGCCTTTTCATTGAACAGAGTGAGGGAGTAAGAAGTGAGGCCAGAATGGATGGTTCAAGGCATTCCAGAGGGAGGGTCCAGTCACTGCAAATGCTCGGTGCTGAGTAAGAGCAGAGCGTGATCTGGGAACATAAACCTTCTTCCGATCAGTGGAGCGGAGCAGGTGATGAGCATATTATTATTATTATTATTATTATTATTATTATTATTATTATTATTATTATTATTATTATTATTATTATTATTATTATTATTATCCAGGGCTGCCTCAAAAAGGTCCTGTTATAGAACCATTATCAGGCTCATGATCTTAATACGAAATCTTCTATTAACCTTATGACGCCCGCGTTACGTATTAACACTAAGCATATTCAGGGCGCATTGGACCCATCTGATTAACATGTGATCTGAGCCCGTATTATTAGTCGAGCACAGATGCCAATGTCTGATCGAGGTTTCTTATGAGTTACTAAGTAGAAAATGAACTATATCAGGCAGTGGCGTAGCCAAGATTCCAGACTAGGGGCACAATCGACATTTTTGTCCCAAAACTGTTGATCTAAACAGGGCGTCGTGTCCAGTGCTACTATCCTTACATACCTCTACCCCAATCTCCCAACTATTCACCGGTTTTGAATTTTTACGAAACTCATGACCGGTCCTTGCCCCCTCCCTGTATCAGTATCAGAAGCATCAAACTGTGTGGTACCATGGGATAATCTGTTTGCTGCAGTGCCCGGTTGTCAAATGTCGACCAACGTAAACCTCGCCCTTGAGGGGTCGGAGGTCTTGCTGTCACAGCCCCAGAATACGGTATGTTTATGCCATATTTTCCAGGCTTGGTATGAAAATATTGGCAAAAACTGCATCTGCCCGCGTGTCGCTTAAATTCTTGGTAGCCTACTTTCCCGTTATCCGGACTCCAGTGAAGAGATACTAAGAAATGCTTAGGGTTACGCCTCTGCTTGAATGCATAGGCTTAATGACAGTGCCCAGATAAGGTGGTTCAAGAGGGAGAAGGTCTGCTGTAACGAAAATTATATTTCGTCACTACCATGATTTCCAAAAACACTAGGAAATCTATCTTCAGGGCCTCGTTCGGAAATGAACAGTTTCAGTCGAAGGTTTGTCAGTAACTAAACACGTAGGCCCTAATATAAAGTTAAGCGATCTGGTCAAAAGTATCTCTCTCTTATTGAAATTATTATTAACGAAACTTACTGTCACACATTTCAGTCAGATGAAAGAAAAGGATAGCCACACGAAGGATCTTGAACCAGCTCCGTACGAGGATTCCTGTCTCCATTGCAGATTAACTTCACTTGGATCAAACTATGCGCAGTCTATTACTCAACGCACAAAGGCAGTGAAAGCATCGAGAGTTTATTGCATTTGTGGGATATCGTGTCTTGATATGTAAACCTTCATCGTCGAATTCAAAAGATAAACCGCATAAATTTGACGTTCAACTCAATTCAATATTATTGTTTACTGAATTAAAGCTTCGTGGGAGGCCATAACAAAATGTGCATACTAATAGATCGATATACGATCTATCTGCGTACAGCGGTGCATTTCACGAAAACTGGATTGCATAATGACGATTCAATTAGATTACCATTTGCGCCTGGTTAGATCTCTTGTGAAATTGTTAGGATCGAAAAGAACTCATTATGTGTTCATTATGCTATAGAACTGTTTCGATAACTATGAGATTACTAATTATGTAATGTCGTTTTTCATAGTCCAGAATTCCTTGCTCGAATTTCATCGTTTCTTTATTAACCGACTGATCAACTGATAGGTTCCATGTGTCGTTTAAAATATCTTTTGACATAACCAGTCGATGTGAGAAAAGATGGAGTACTTGAATTGTTTCGAGGGTTTTGACTTCATTGACTACTAGAAGTTAGAACCTATTAATCTCAGATACATCTTTGTACATATTAAATTAGTTTTCCAACAGGAATTGCAAGAAATGTCACTTGTTGGACCGCTCGCCTACTGTCTGCCGCTGCTCAAAACAGCGATTGTGGACGGAATTGAAGCCGGTAAATGGAGACAAGAGAGATAAGATGGAATGTTGTTGCGTGAGGCAGCCGTAGAAAAGTGCAGCGGATCTAAAATCCTTTAACTCTATAGACATGACTTAAGATTCTGTACACGAATATTTTTAAGTATTTCGCTCTGTAATCACTGCCCAGTGTAGCGAAATGGGTCAGTATACTATTCGGATGGGTTGTCAACGAGTACTGCGGGTGTCAGAGACCGTCAGAAATTCTTGCCTCTCTTTTAAAGCCCAACTGTTATGATGGGTCGTTTTATAGCTTCAGTTAGCCGACGACATCAGAGACAAGAGACCCTTAATTACAGCAACTCTTTTCCTGTCAGATCCCACTCTGTTTTCTCTGTGATTTTTAGACCTTTGGCTCTGCTTTCCTTCATTATGAAACATCTTCATTTGCTTATGATCATTGTGGGATTCTTCACTTAAAGATAATAACACAAAGTCCTATGTTGGCAAATTCAGATATAAGAAATCCAGTCTGCTATTCAACTAAATGAATTTAGTTCTTCAAATTTTAAACAAATTGTCTTTGTTTGAATTGTGGTTCGAGAATCTCAGACAAGTTGTGATCAGATAGACGCATTTATGCCTGTCTTCTGCAGGGTCGCCGAGAGGGGGCGAGGGGCAATGCACAGGGGCCCGGCGGTCTGGATGGGGCCCGGGCCGATGATGAAGATGTATTAATTAATAAAAATGATAACAATAATAACACCGCATAAAGGTCACCACGTTATGTTGCACAGGGGCCCGGCGAGTAAATGGGGGGGGAGGCTGAGGACACCATAAATATTGTGAACAGCGTCAAGCAAATAAAAAAGGTCATCACCATTTTTAAGATCTGCACAGGGGCCCGGAATATCTCTCGGCAGGCCTGCTCTTCTGGAATCCTCTCTTAGAAGCTAAGAGGTGCACTTGCTAACTGCTGCTGCTGTTACTACTACTACTACTACTACTACTACTACTACTACTACTACTACTACTACTACTACTACTACTACTACTACTACTACTGCTACTACCACTACTACTGCTACTACTACTGCTACTACTACTCTTCCTATCTCTTGCTACTGCTACTACTGCTACTGCTACCACCACCACCACTGCTACTACTGCTACTACTGCTACTGGTACTGCTACTGCTACTACTGCTGCTACTGCTACTGCTACTGCTGCTACTACTGCTACTACTACACTACTACTGTGCTTGCTGCTGCTGCTGGTACTGTTCTTCTTATGGACGGCAGAGTTGTAAGAAATTCAGGAGTACATCTACTCTATCTTTCTGTCACTTTAACTTTCACACACACACACTCTCTCTCTCTCTCCCTCTCTCTCTCTCTCTCTCTCTCTCTCTCTCTCTCAGCAAGCGTTGCAGTAGGTGTAGTTTAAGAAGTTGCTGTAAGTTGCCGGAAAGTCCGTGAATGCTCCGTCGACGCCCAGTTCAAAGTAGTCGGCGTATTCGTTCACGGGGTCCTGTCTGTAATCCCAGGCGAGGTACGGATACTCGTTGCGCAGAGTGAACGGGTGGACCCTGAGCCCCGCCGCGTGCGCCCTCTGCACAAGGTCCGTCCTCAGGTCGACGTGGTTGGTCGAATTGGTCCGGATGACCAGCTGTTTGTCGGGTCCAATTGCGTAGGCGAATCGGGCGATCTGGTCCAGCCTGGCGTCGCTGATGTCATCGTCGGAGGATCGGAGGAGCATCGTCAGCGGCAGAGAGGTCCGATTGGCGAAGTAGAGGAGACTGTCCTCGTTGAACGATTGGAGGAAACACGGAGATCGAGACGAAGTGTATCCGAATCTCTGGATTATCTCCAGAATCAAACCTTCGAAAGTTACGTTGGCGTTCTGAACGATGGACAGGGAATTGGTGAAGACCGGACTCTTTGTTTCGATGTAGACTCCAACCGGGCGATCGGCTGACTGAACCACTCGGATCAGGTCTTCCAATGAGGCGACTGGAAAGCGATCGTCGTAACTGGGATCTCGGTACGGAGACCTAAGTAAGTAAGTAAAATCTCGTAAATTTCTATAGCGCTTTCTAAATCAGGTATACCATAATAGACGCTTATTTACATACGCTTTATCTACCGTTGAGATCAGCTGGGCAAAGTCAATTCAAGATGTCAGAGTGGGAGTTGGAAAGCAGCAAGATAGACTATATGTAAAAAAAGAAACGGAAAGAGACGTGATCTAACTCTAGATTTAACCCCTTAACTATAAATCTGTAACTCAATGTAAACTGGACGGCTCTGAGCCGTCGTGCCCGGTTAAGGGGTTAATAGTACAATAGCATTATTGCAAGACATAATTCGTCCTAGAACTGGCGTACTTTCACACTAACCTCTGCCGCCGGCGTATCAATCGAATCTCGTCCATCGTAAAATCCACGGAAAAGTAGTCCGTGATGTTCTTCTGTTCGTCCTGAACGTAGTAAGTATTAATGCGCGATGCGGGAAACGTCTGGGCGACGTTCGTCGACGCGTTCATCCAGGCCTCGTGCATGCAGATGACCGTCAGGTCCTTCGTGACAGTGGCGTCGCATTCGACGACGTCCGCTCCCTCGGCGACCGCCAACTGATACCCGGCCACGGTGTGCTCCGGGATGGCACCGCTCGACCCCTGGTGGGCGATCACCAGCGGCCGGGTCGTTTCGAGGTCGACTCCGTGGTCGAAGTTACAGTCGAACGATCCGCCATTACGACGCTGAGCGGAACAACTCAGAAGACAGAGGAAGAGAAGCAGGACAGACCGGAACTCAACGGACACGCCACCACTGAGTATCACTTGCGACATCAGCATGATGCCTACTAGGTCTATATATATATGATAATATACTTAATAGTCCTGATTAAAACAAGCAAAACAAGACACGATTCCAAGACGGAATATCGTCGTAATCGGTAATAACACAAGACATATACGATGGATTAATTAATTATTTATCGAATTCTTGTATGTGTCGTTTCAGCTTTTCGTCTTTTTTGTTAACTTCGGTTTTGCGCTGTTTCCGTAAAATGTATTCTTTTATGTTTCACGTCAGCAAATACAATACTGAACTACTAACGAATAATTGTTCCCTCTGTTATAAGAGCGCAGACTAGCTCTAAGCAATTAGTTCGTAGAATAGCCTATTTAGGCCTACTATTAAAATCCTCGATAAATTTCCTCTGTGTGTGTAATTGTTGCTTATCGGGTGTTCTATGTCCAAATGCTGGACCTACTACTCTTAATAGTTCTCGAGTTCTTAGGCTACTATTAATAAAGTTTTCGATTGGTCTATTTTTGGTTTCTATACTTGACACTTAATTGGGTTATTTTGAGATTCGATCATTCTAGTTAGATAACCTAAGGTTCATTGTTCTAACGTCTGCAGTTCAGCGTTTACAATAGGGTCCGCTGTAAGCCTAGTTTGTGGACTAATTGGCCGACCAATTACTTTTTCTCACATCGCAAATAAAGCTCCGTTTCTATGGAAACACAGAAATTATATTCGAAGCTACCGTAATTCTCAAATTTTTAAGTTTTTAAAGCGAATAACACTTTTATAAAATTGTCATTTATTGACTAATCAATGCAGATGGTTAAAAGTACTGGTTGCCACGGGGGTCAGCGGGGGCCCGTCTCTTTAGGGGTTGTCCATTAATTACGTCAACAATTTAGGGGAGGTGTTTGAAAGAGTTTGACAGTTTTTGACACGGGGAGGGGGGTCAAGAGAACTTGACGTCAACAATTTTACCTTTTTTAACGAATAATCAAAAATAGGAAATTTCATGGAATACTACTTATTACAATGGGAAAAAAGCATGGCAAAAAAGGTCATCACCACCACATTTGACACTCGATGAGCAAAATGGGGAAAATGGTCATCACCGCAAAAAATAATAACATTGTTATTGGGACCTGTCATTGATCTCGGGGGGGGGGTCAAACGTTTTTGACATAATTAATTATAGGGAGTAACTGAAAGTTGACAGTTGTTGACAAGGGGAGTGTGTCAAAAATGTTCCAAAAATTGTTGACATAATTAATTGACGGCCTCTTATTCAGGCAGGGACCGATCGTGAGATTCGTCCAAAACTGGTGAGTAGATTGGGGTAGTGATAGTATCAGATCGAGGAGACCTTACCATATTTCAAAACGCTTTCTTTTCATCAACAGTTTAGGGCCGAAAATGTCGATGTGCCCCCTATATTCTGAAATCCTAGCCACGCCACTGCCTGCCTGCTATGAATCCTATGATTGTCTCACAAAGCCCAGTAGTGGACTGTGTTTGTGTGCTTGTGAGTTACGCCCATCTTGTGGGAATTACTAATACTTGAAATGTGCAAAAATATTCGCATTCAACAATAACACTGTCACGGTTAACAGCTAAATTGTCAAGAACCGATCTCTCAACGACAGATTTATTTTTCGCAGTCAGGCAAAACGTTTAAACTTCCTATAGTCAGCGACGCTAGAAACATGACTAAGATAGCAAATAGAATAATTATGGATGGAAGTTCTGCTGCAATTATAAAGACATCAAGCTTATACTATGCCAATGTACAGTACACGCCGTAGTTCTGTTCAGATTTTCAAGCTGCTTTGTTTGCTTTTAGTCACGGACTGATTATCGGGAAAATGATTTTCTACATGTACGATACTACGATTGGTAAAAATCCACTCCACTGCATAATTATTTGATACTGCCCGTTTATCCGTCAAAAATGACGGAGTAGCTTGGCTATTTCCTACTTTTATTATTAGGAAATTATATATAATTATTATATACAGTAATAGCAATTATTTATGGAGTTGCACAGTGACAAGTTGCGCCAACGCACTAGAACACTTCATTCGTTCGTTCAGTCTTTCGCTCATTCAAAGTACACGGTAGATGACGGACCTTGACTTCAAGGCACATACATGGGCGCCCACGCATTAGGGCAAGAGGGGGCACTTACCCTCTGGAAAATGCAAATTCCAATATTTCACATTGAAATTTGAAAACTTTGCTAAACTATTAACCGTGACCATTTTGTTAAAATGTGTTTTGCCCCCCCCTGGAAAATTTCTGTAGGCGCCCATGGGCACATAACAAGGTCGAAGTTTCGGGGATTTTTTATTAAGAGGTGGGAGAAATTTCTGATCTGTTTCATCTAATCTCTAAATAGATGTCGAGTCCTGGTCCTTACGCTAAATTGCCCCTCCCCCAACGTCATTACAAAAACAAGAAATCGTTCAAGTATTATTTCGAGGAAATTAGGGCCTATAGTTTACGGCGCCAGACCTCGCCGAAAATTAACGGGATTTGGCTAGACACGGGGCAGCTGTGGCATGCAGTTAATCTGTCGCAAAAGATATTAAAATAACATAAAACTGTCAAAACTTCGCACGGGTTTAAAATTATTTGAGAAACAAAATCCTCTGTCCGTGCGTGGTTTAGAGAGATTACAACTGCTTTTGCGTTAACGTATTTTGACAGCGCATTAGGAGTTAGGACGGCCTTCTAAATCTCTAAAAGAAAGGCTATTTAGAGCAAGTGAGGATCTGAATGTCAGTCAAGTCAAAAGATGAAGGGATAGTGTGGAGGAGGTTTGAGGAGTTTGGCAAGTGGGCGTAGGAAACAGCTTGACAAGCAGTGCAGTAATGGAAATCCTATTAATCTAGCTAGGGCAGTGCAGCGCTATTTACTATAGTAATTATTTTAACATTTATATACGGAAATCACGATTCACAAGATATCATAAGTGTTTGCTAGATAAAAGTTTATCCGATTACTACGTGGGTGGTGTTCTTGATCTTGGGTCTGACAATCAGCCTCTATTTAAAAGGCTGCGAAGGAAAGCCGGGAATCAATCGTCGTTTCAATATCATCATCTCATTTCAGCTTATAATCTGTAGAGCTGACATTTTCAAGACAGCGATATGTTGCTGACCGCGCTTTTGTTTCTGCAGTTGACGCTCTATGCAACTTGCTTCCACGATCAGCAGGCAGCGCGAGATCTGGACGACTATGAAGATTATTCGTCCGAGCTGGTCGACCGCAGTCAAGACCCGGAGGAAAGAAGAAACGAACAGCCTGAGCTGATGAAACGTCATGATGATGATGATTATGATGATGGGTATGTAATTTACAGGTTAAGTAAATTTATTCTCAGGAACCATAAGAGAGACTTACATGTAGGATTGTGCTAACAAGGTGGTTGTGGTGAAATTGCCGATTCGTTCGGATCAGTTTCCGCAAATGTTTTCGTCGTTTCGTGGCTCGAAATAACGAAGACAACGAATGTGATGTTAAGAGAACTTGCACTGAATTATAATGTAATATGAGAGACAGTTGAAAATGAATTAAAATACTGCATAAGAGATCCGATGAAACCACATAAAGTCAAGTTATAATTAATCATTACCAGTGGCGGTTCCACGTGGGGGATGAGCGGGGATGTATCTCCCACCGGACTTACTTTTTTTGTTTGTGAAACCTATTTTTGGGTAAACGTTTGGTAAAATTAGGGGAAAATTCCTTTTTTCTGCCTTTTCGGCAAAGTTGATTGATTTGTTTCCTTCTATTTCATCCCCCCACCAACTTTCTATGAATTCATTCATCCCCCACCAAGAAATCCTGGAACCGCCACTGATCATTACCGTCGTCATCATCGTTATTATTGTTATCGAATCTAAATCGAAGCTCGTCGGATATTTTACTTTTTAGTGTCTTCTGTTTGCATTCAGTCAGTGTCCACCTGGATTTAAGTACAGAGCCAATGCGGTCAATAAGTGCTATTCGGTAGTGCTTCAGCTGTTGAATTGGGACGAAGCTCAAGCGAATTGCAAAGAGCTGCATTCCAGAGCTCACCTGACCGTTATCAACAGCGCACTGGAGAACGAAATCATCGGCGAGATGCTGGATGAACACGGTAAAGCGTCAATTGACTTGCTTGATTAGCCAACATGATTATTAATGGCAAAGATGACTTTAAGATGTGCGGATCTTTATTGAAAGGGTCTTTATTTATTTATTAACAGAGCGCTAATTAATCGATGCAGCCCTTCAAAATCCTATACTCCTGACCTACAGTAGACCTATAACGCCATCCACTTATCAAAATCCATACATTTTCGTATTTATTAACAGTTCTGGTCCCCACGCTATTCAATATTTGCATAAATGATCTCCAGGAAGCTTCCTCAAGAAAATTTATCTAGGCCTACGCCGACGATATCTGCTGCCGCAGTGCTGCGCAACCCAGGCAACAAAGTTTGACAAACTCGAGGAAACACTAACTAAAGACGTGCCACCTCTGACTTTTGCAAAAAATGGCGACTAATCTCCAGCGCTGCAAAACAATGTCACCTGTTTCCGTCTACACCACGCCTCGGCCTAGCGTGAGCTCAACGTGCTACTTGGCCAGAGCTATATATCTATTCTATATAGATATCTCTGTACTTGAGTACCTTGACGGCACAGGAATCCAGCCAATGTATATTCCTGCCTCACCCTACCAATATACGCGGACATCCGCGACCGCCCGCGTCCTGCGTCTGACGTCTTGTCACTAAATCTGGTTTCCCATTCCCATACTGAACTTCTCTGACTGTACCAGATTCTTGGAAACAGAGTTGGCAGTCTGCTGATGAAGAAACTCGTAATGTCTCGTTGGTTGACTCTAATGTAGTAGACCAGATATTGGGTCTGGCCTACTACTGGGGAACTAGTCGAGATGAGACGTAGATGTTAAACAGCCTGAACTAGCTCACGGTACGGATCTCTCTCTAGATGTTATTAGAGTTCAGTGTCCCAGAAGACTCCGAGAGAACCGCCGAGAGAACCGTTGAGAGAACCGTTTTCGTTGCCCTAGTGCAGTGCCCTTTTATTAACATTAGCAACCAATAATAATTCTGCATAGCACAAGCTCAACCCATCCACATGCTCTAATATATGACAGACATCAGGTCTAGCCAATTAAGAGTGACTAGTACTGACTTTAAGCATTATGCTAACAATGATCCCCTAGTCCTGAAGAGAGGTGAATGATGATTATTACAAATGTTACTATTAAGGTCCACCCCTGGCACTTATAACTAATGGACTTTGGTATTCACTACAGTACCTTCCCGTTAAAAAACTTATTCCGCCCTCGGAATACAGTGGCGATTTGATACAATTTGAAAATATAATTATGTGTTAATGGCCCCAAATTATAAAATAAGGGGGGTCTCGACGAAAATGTTAACATTTCAAAGCAATCGATGATTAGTAATGTTCCATAAATGTTCAATAAGTGTCCATTAAACTATATACTCAATGCATGTGACCGAAGTGTTCTTTAAAATGTTCATTAAACTGTTCATAAAAATAAAATGTTCTATGAAATGTATCTAAGAAATAATATTATTCTCTATCATTAAATTAGCAAAGGCATTCAATTATGACTATGTAGGTAAAAATACAAAAGTGTAGTTGATATATCAATTCAGTGTTAAATAAATGCAATGACTTTCTTTTGCGTCACGCATAGTGTTTTAACCCTACTTAATAATCATGATATGACCAAAACACAGAAAAGATTAAGTTATCAGATTGTACTGATGAACTATCTATAGCGACGATTATTTGGCGAAGATGAGAAATGAATTTGAACATTGGACCCGTGGGATGCAACTGACATTGTGGTTTTGAAAATGAAAGTGGAATTTCCCAATTTAATAGAGACACCCATGGCAATGGAGCATTTTGGCAATGCTCTCAAAAACGAGTGAGTGTAGAGATTAGTGATTTGTACCCAGTGCTTGATAATTTGCAATGCAGAAAAAATTTGAGGATGATGTGATGATCTGAAATTTGAACGGCGTTAATCTACAAGATACACTATTACATGGACTAAAACCCATTAAAATTTTGGCGAGAGACTCAGAAATGAATCAACCCGTGCAGATGACGGAAGAATTTTTGGCAAGCGGAACTGCACTAAAACACATTAAGAAAATACATTAGCAAAAAAACCATTAGCAACAACTCATGATAATGAGCGAAAGCATGGAACAACAACTAATGATAATAATGTATGATGTATCATGATAATGACGACGTAGAAACGAGTAATAGTGGTGCTCTGAAATATGATAATAAGCGTATTAAACTGTACTGAACTTTTCCGCTAGCTATTTTAAAATACTGATGAAGGATTTGGGAGACACTCCAAAACGATTAAGGAATGGAATTGTGTACTCGTCGAAAGTAAGAGAGATTAAGTTAGGGCAGTCGACGAAGTTGAGATAAGAGAAAATTATACTGAGTGCAGCAAGAATATTAAACTGAATTAAAATATAAAATTTGAAAATTAAATGAACTGATGTGTTAGAATAACGTATGAAAATGTGTTTAAAATGAAACTTAGCAGACAATAGCAAGGAAAGATGTAAATACGTAGCTCTAATGCAAAATGACGATTCGAATACTCAGCACACAGACATAAACGTACAGTAAAAACTCCATAAGTATGGCTACATAAGATGTGATTAAACAAAAAAATAAGCAAGAATATATGTGTATAGCTACGAAATAATGTTGAGTCTCGATGACAAACTGAAAATAAAGCAGTCTCAATTACTTAACAATCCATAATTTCAAATAAATGCACCATCCAAAGAAATCATCTCTCCGACCGAAACTCAGAGCAATAGCGCTACTTAAAGAGTTTCCCGTGTACTATTCTGTCATTACTTAAGACATTATGTGAATACTGACACTACCGTCAAGAGACAAATGACTCATCTAAAATAATGCAAAAACTTGAAATGCAATCTCACTTTCTTCTCACTGATAAAAATGACTTTACTTCTCATATAAGTACTCAAACAATCTAGCAAAAATATAACAAAAAAAATATATAGCAAACTAAATATACTAAATTAAAGCTGTAAAACGAAGTTTTCTTGTACTTCTAATATTATTTTTCTCTCTTCTCTGTTCTGCTTTTTTCTTTAGATTTTCTATTCTGTTCTATTTTTTTGTATTTTCCAAATAATGCAACGCCACGGCTATGAAGTGACCCTATAACATATATTTTCGTACTAAAGCATCAAAATTACCTTATTAAATCCTGCAAACAAAATAATGACCTCAAATTTATGATTTATTTATAAATTTATTTTAGCTAAGAATTTTGCATACAGATACTACCTAGTCACTAGGCGACGTGATCAGAATCACCTAATGAGCAAAGAAGCACACTAGAAGAACTGAGTAGTCTACGCTAGGTCAAGAAGAACTGGCCAGGCTCTCTTTCCCAAAACGTAGAGCAGTACTCTAAACTTTCAATATTATTCCTAAAATAAACATTCTTACTACAGACTGATTCCACTGCAGTTAACCCTTTGAAAACTGTTGAGTATCTTAAAAAAACTCTGCAACAGGAATAATCAAAAATTTACTGTACCAAAAACAAAAATTACCATATTCTCGTAATGATCTTATAACGATAACGTAAAAATGATGGAACTCTGGGCAGAGGCTTCAACTGATGATCAATAAAATCTGACGGACCCTTCAGTTACACTGCATTCAAAAATTTAAGCAACCATTTTCTCTTCAAAAGAATACAGTGAGGCACCTGTATGCGCTATTAAACTCGTACATCGCATAACCAAAATTAAAGTGCTGCGACTGTGAAAGTGACTCTTGTGATGTTACCAAGCCCCATCCAACCCGATCTGCGTGCGTTCTCTTCTATCTTCGACTTAGAAGGCAATCTGCAGAAAAAGTAGGCAATATTTTGCCATCTCCCCGTCTAGCGTCATAAAAAGATCGCTCATGTGGTCCCTAGAGAGATTATAATCCTGGCCAGGCCATTCTTAAAAAGAATATTTTGAGTTGATGGGAGCAACTGCGTATGTTCTACGTCTATTTGCGTTCGTCTTTGTAAGACTCTCCGCCTCTATAGATTCGTGAAATATCCATTGTCACTCTGCAATAACACTAGCACTAGCACTAGCACTAGCACTTTCAGCTTGCCCATTCATAAAAAATGGTCTGATGTTAAACTTAACCAATTAAAAATGAAGAAAACCCCAAAAATATTACAATAATAAAATCTTAATCCTTTAAAACGATAATTTAAGAGACTTGTAACCGAAATGAAGTAGCAATCAGATAATACATATGAAACCAATTAATGAAGCGATATAAATGAGTGAATGATCCACTTAATGTAACAGTAGTTGGAAAAATTAGAAAGTTACTGTCATAATGTTTCTAAAGATTGTTCTGGGTGCTATGCTTCAATGGAATTCCTACGGCCCGCGACGTAGTTTGTCCCTCGAGAGCATGGCGACGATGATAAGGACGAAGGAACGAAGAAAGGCGTATTCAGGAGTGGGTAGCAATGGAGGAATGAATTGACTTTCGAAGAGGTGATGAAGACGATGAGAACAGAGGAGATGCGATCTGACGACAGTAGTAGATTAGGCGACGATGAAATGACGTACAAACGAAAGAACAGACCTGGTAATGACCTGCTCTCTGGTAACGCCATCAATGATGACGTGCAGTCGCGTCTGAAGACACGTTGCTATTGTTGAAAGGAGAAGACGGAAGGCGCAGACGACATGGATTCGCCTGAATTACGACAATGCAGGCGAATGATGAACGACGGATGAACTGCGTTGACTGAGACGAGATTTTCCCGTCCGCTGAAGAGAAATTTTCGACTACACAGCGAGCGAAACCTCGGCGCTTTCGGTTTCCAGTAGATAGGGTGGGCGGCGGGAGGAGGAGGTGGGAAGTTGAAGACTCGGCGTTGCTCATCACTTGGCGTTGCTCTGCGTTGTTCTTGCGACGTTTGCGAGAGGCGTAGAGACGGGGGGTTTTTCGCTACCCCGGCATCTCCAGCAAATGTAGTAGACCAGATATTGGGTCTGGCCTACTACTGGGGAACTAGTCGAGATGAGACGTAGATGTTAAACAGCCTGAACTAGCTCACGGTACGGATCTCTCTCTAGATGTTATTAGAGTTCAGTGTCCCAGAAGACTCCGAGAGAACCGCCGAGAGAACCGTTGAGAGAACCGTTTTCGTTGCCCTAGTGCAGTGCCCTTTTATTAACATTAGCAACCAATAATAATTCTGCATAGCACAAGCTCAACCCATCCACATGCTCTAATATATGACAGACATCAGGTCTAGCCAATTAAGAGTGACTAGTACTGACTTTAAGCATTATGCTAACAATGATCCCCTAGTCCTAAAGAGAGGTGAATGATGATTATTACAAATGTTACTATTAAGGTCCACCCCTGGCACTTATAACTAATGGACTTTGGTATTCACTACACTATCTAGCAGAGTACTACGCCTGTACATAGCCGCCAAGGAACCAAGCAAGTCTCTCTCGGCAACCACAGAGTACGTATGATGATGATGATGATGATGATGATGATGATGATGATAATGATGATGATGATGATGATGATGATGATGATGATGATGATGATGATGATGATGATGATGATGATGATGATGATGATGGTGATGGTGATGGTGATGGTGATGATGATGATGATGATGATGATGATGATGATGATGATGATGATGATGATGATGATGATGATGATGATGATGGTGATGATGATGATGATGGTGATGATGATGAAGGTGATGATGATGGTGATGATGATGATGATGGTGATGATGATAAAGGTGATGATGATGATGATGACAAGCACAACGGTAAACTCGCTCATCTTCCACCCTGACTCTCGGCCAACAGCTACGTCACTAAGATTCTCGGATCAATCGAGCTCATACACCCTGCACCTCGTCCCTGAAATGATCTTCCGTCGGAGGAGATCCGCAAGGTCAGTAGGCCCTAGATAAGGTTCTGTTCAGTCAAATGATCAACTACCGTTGGCCATCACTCCACAAACCTTCAGAAGGCAAACGATAGTTTTCGTTTCAGATGATTTTACGGCAAAAACCTTGGTCTACATTCTACTCACCGCCAATCTTGTTATCATCCTCCATAGAAATATTGTCCTGCGACTGCCCACCTGGATCTAAATCCCTGACCACCACGGACTACGGATTACGGACTATGGTTTTTACCCAGATTGAGCGCTCGTGAATAAGCTGGTGCACTGCGCCAGACTCTCAGGCAGCGCTTTATAGACTATAGGCACCTTTATTGACTGACTGACTGACTGACTTACTTACTTACTTACTTACATGTGTTCAGAAAGTTTCACGAAAAATCCTG